>JAXCLQ010000014.1:8808770-8856814 GCA_035584115.1 Cedrela odorata
TTTGTGAAAATTGGTTGAAAATATGATGGTCGGCGAGGCTGGGTTTTGATTACTCTATTGTTTTATAAATGAATTATTTTAAAATGGTGCATGTATATTGGTCATATGAGGCTTTTATATGCCGGGTATTGTTGTATAGCCAGTGGGCCAAGTTATTTACTGTATATACAAGGCTGTAACTAGTGGACGAATCTATGAGAGGTTGCATAGGTTACTGGTGCCGCAGTGGGGCTATCTAAGGGAGGGTAAGCCATGGTAAGCCTACTATGTGCCAGTACGCGGATACGTAGTGATATAGAAACCCTATGAAAAGTCTTGACGATTTGATAGGAATGTCATGAATTTAATGGATGACGAGGTCAATCATTTTATCACAAAGTGACTACTCGAACCAACATCAGCGAGATGGGCTATATGTTTTCAAAGATGCATGTTTTACAAAGAAATGAACGATTTTGTAAAGCATGACAAATTATTTATTGTTTTCTGTTTGTAAGATTGCATTACATATGGTTTTATGCATGAATAGGCTTATTGATGGATTTCGACGTTACCTCGGCCAAGGTAACAGTCGAGAAAGTATGGCTAGCCCAGTTTATGGTTTTAAAAAAATTTTACAGACCAACAAATGTGTTTTGTGTTAAAAATCATATGTTGTAAATGAAAAAGTATATATGTATATTAAGCATGATAGAATTGAAATCCTAATATCATGATTTAGAAAATGTGTGTGTATGTATGTATATCTATGTATGTCTGCGTTTACTCACTAAGTATAGCTGTATACTCACTCCTCACAACTTTAGTTTTTAAGTTAGGCGCGTTAGTCCTAACTAGTCTCGTGGTAGCGATAGAGAGCTTAAGAAGCTCTTGATAAGTTTTCTATCTTGACTCACTTGTATAATACAGAGTCCATTGGATATGTGTTTTTAATTTATATATGTATTTTCCTAGGAGTTATGTAAAGTAATGTATTATAACTACATGTTATGTAAAAAATTATTATTTGTTTCAACCCATATGTAAATAGTTTCCTATATTGATATTTTATTTTCTAAACATGTTGTGAATGAATTGATCACAGAGATTAATTATTTGATAATACTTCCATGGATGGAAAGTATGATTATAAACTGTTTTATAAATTATTTTCAGGAGTTTATGGTTTACAAGAAGCCTTATGGGCTCTCTCGATACATTCTAGGTGTATGGATTGTATCAGGTGGGTATATGGCGATTGTCACAGGTGAACCCTAGGGTTAAGGCATGACATCATGTGTTTGAATTAGATAAACTCCTGTGTGTGCAAGCACTTGCTACTTATAGACATATTCGATTTTAGTTTCATGTTTTTTGCTCGAGGTATTATACAACCGAAGCATTTGTTGCCACATATATAGATCCTATATGTTCTATTGGTCAGCGTACATACTGGGAGATCCTCGATGATTTGCACTCATCAGTCACCTTATCACCTATATAATAACCTAATTCTGAAAAGCATAGTAAACAAAAGATACCATCAGTAGGAGAGGACCTGAATAGGAGAATGTGCTCCCAATGCAAGCAAACTTGTAAGAATCCGGCGCCACTGCATCCTAACTAGGTTGTTGTATTTGTCATTATATTTTTGTTATTGATAATGTGCTATATCAGACAAATCATGTTATGTTTCAATATTAATCTTTTTTATAGTTGATAATGAACTCTTTTCAATAATTATTCTTGTCAGTGGATAATTGTATGTTTCACAATGTTAACATGCAAAATTTACTCATTGTCATCAATTAAAAAATTTTCTTCCTGTTCTTGGATAATTGTATAGTGTATTAAGTTAACACATCAAAATTACAGTTTCGTGTTAAAATATGTAAATCTCGACATTTCACTGACATTTTTGGCCTACTATCGAGATTCTCTATATTTCAATAATATTTTCAGCCAAACATCTAAATTATCGACGTTTGACATATACTTTTAGTGAAACGTCAAGAATCTCGATTTTTCGTATATACTTTCAGTGAAACGTTAAGATTCTCGATCTTTGACAAATAATTTCAACAAAATATCAAGAATTTCGATATTTTGCTGAAATTATATGAGAAACGTTAAGAATTTCAGTGATGTTTATCCGAAATTATCTACAAAATATTGAAAAATTTAAATTTTATTGCCAAATATGGAGGATTTGTCCGTAACAAATTTGTAAGTCATAAAATCAAGAATAATTATTATATTAGAATTAAATTCCAAAGCGTAAATTAACGACATATTTTATTACAATATAATTGGTAAAATAACGAAACATATAAAGATTTTGTAACGCAATTAGAAGTATTTATACAATTAAGAATAAACGTATATTAGCGATCAATACATTACAAAATTCAAAAGTTATGTACGTGTTGGCTAATATTATATGGTAAACAATTATTTTGCAAAATAATATCCCAATTTTAAAAATAGATTTTATTGTTTTCTAGACGTCAAAATTATAAATATTATTAACATATATAAGCACACTAATACATTACAAAATTTGTTTCGCCCACAAACTAAGTGTCATCCTCTTCCTCAATAATATTCCATCAGTAGGACCACAATAAAAAAAAAAAAAAAAAACTTACCAAATGCTAAATACTTTATGAATTTTACAATAAAAGCTCTACAATCCCTTATATTACTATTTTGTTAAGGTATACCATCCCGCAAACGAGTGGCCTTGAACAGTGACCCATCATCTTCACAATCAATTCTGATGGCATGAAAACCAGTTTGTCTAAGTAAAGTTAGCAGAAGTAAACACATCCCTACCACATGTTCTGTCATTAATTCATCCTGAGTAGAGGCCAATAATGAATCATATAATTTTATCTTGCACACCACTAAATGGATTCTAGTTAAAATCCAATGTTATTGATTAACATTAATAGGCACGTAAACAACATTGACTTTAGTCCAAATTCGGGAACCTTCCATAATTTGGTGTATTCTCCCCAATAACATATTTGGTGACGCTTTTACTCCATTCAACACTTTGAAATTGCACTTTGTTATTTCTTATTTACTGCCATTGTTTTTAAAATACCATGTATAATTTAAAGGTATTGTTAATATAAATTTAAAGCAATGTCAATTCAAACGTATAAAAAATTCGGCAGAATTTCCCTTAAAAAATCAATAATATCTCAAGTTATTATCTGTATATAAAACTGTATATTCAATTCCCAAAACACAACAATAATTACAGACACTTTATAAATCTCATAACTCAAATTCTGCATATACAAAATTTAAGACAAAATTTACAAGTTTATACAATTTGGGGGCTCAGGCGACTGCATATAAAATTGGACATATGCTTACAAAAAAAATGTATCAATAATTGTTCATCATTGCGACACATGATCTACATATTATCGTTGAGTCTCTTATATCAAATCGACGTATGCATTTATATGATGTATAATATAGCAGTAGTAAATTATACATGTATAATTAACCAATTTAATTCTCTTAACAGCATGTGTAATTAATGATATACTCACATCATCCTTTAACCATGTGTTTGTATCGCCACCTAATACATATCTAAACCACTGTGGTGTTACGCAAGACCTACATAACTTGATGAACTCATTTTCTCCTCTCACCTAATTTTGAAACTCTGCCTACAATTGCTTAGGACACAAAACCACACCGATTTTCTGCTTCTTCAATTGCACAAGATTTACAAATGGACTCTCTTAAATCCAAGACTATTTGTATGTTCTTCTATACCTATTCAACAGTGGTAGTGTTAGGTTTGGGGTAGTGTCAGTCGTAATGGTCTCCTCTTTAGTGGTTTCATTCATACAAGTTGGACGTTGGGCGTTAATCAAAACATTCGTGCTTGCCTATAACATTAACAAATAAATCTAGTTATTCAATGTACATATTACACGATGTTTTCAAAATAAAACGGAGTTTATTTCATCTAATCTGTGATGGTGCCTACTCAATACTAGTAGCAAATGATTTAAACCATCTATGCACCTTGTGCCTAAATTTTGTGTTTCCTCGATGAATTATTGTCTGACAAGGCTTATTTCTGTACTCATCAACTCTTCATGTCGATCGAGTCTATTCTGCATATCAAGCTGCATAACCTCAAAGCTCTTAATGATGTCATCAAGCATTGATCGAATATCATACTCGAGCTATGATAGCTGTGAGTAAATTATATGCACATAAATTATTGAATCGTATACAAAAATTTTGCCAAAGTGTTAAGAGAATATCTATATGTAAACATCATACCATACTCATGTTAGTGTTGTATGCCCTAAAACCATTCGTGTTGTCGATTTTAAGGTATATTATATTGAGTTACTATTGTAATATGTATTGTACATATTTATTAATAAAAAAAAATTGTTTCAATTTATGTGTATGTTGCTTCTTCTATCTATACATACTAATGATAGAATATACATATGAATTGTCTAAGATAATTAGATTATCTAAATAGTTCCCTACATATGCAATATTGAACGGGCATCGATGTCGCACAGTAGGCACATTGAATGTCTCTGATGAATATCATGAGATAATATTAGTACGGGTGACATGATACTCATGTCATTAAGACATTAGTGTAGATTAATAGTTAGAGAACTGCTTTTCGAATGTGACTAAAGTTATGATGAATCACACGGAAGTATGAAGTCAATAATTCATCATATAATTATACTAGTGTATTAACTATTCCTTAGACCAAAGACATCATAGTTGTTGATCGGTATAGTGCACATGGTTCATATGGTGTATAAATGTGAGACTAATCATGTCTTGTACACATAAGTTGGTTTGGTCATGTATTGTTTATATCAATATATAAATGATTGTCAGATGGAATCCGTTGACTCAATATAGAGGATTTCGAGGTTCCGTTGACTCGGTCTAAACTCGAGTTACCAGACGAATATTAATAAACAACTAAAAACAAAGTCTTTAGCCAAAGCAAACATGTCATACGAAGAGTTCGTAGTGACAAGTTCAGTATGTATTGACTGATTATCTCCATATGACTAAATTTAAGATTTTGACATCCGTGAGCCCTAATTTAGTTAGGATTAGACGAACGAAAAAAGATTATTCACATAGAATGTATAATTAATCATAAAAGGTTTGATGAAGAGTTTGTTCATTATGGTTTAGGGACTGGCATGTTATTAGACGTTAACCATAGTCGTTGAGGATCCAAATTATTTGAAACGAACTTGATAATATTGATTTCAGCTCACAGCTAACTCTACAGTGAACCCAAGAGGTCACAACCAATAACTTGTGTTCTTCCTTACTATGAGAGAGATTAAATATTATTCATAAGAGAGTTAATACTTTTAGAGATAATATTTGGCCGAAAAATGTAAATGGTTTACACGTTAAATAGTTTAACAAACTTGAGAACTTTATAAAATGACCCAAATGTAACTTAAAGTAAGTTACAATATTCCATCAACATTTAGAATTATAAATGGAATTAAAATAAATTTGGTCAAAACAAATTTGACCAAATTTGCGTTCAATTTATAATTTCTTAAAAATATAAAGCCTAAGTGATATTTTATATTTACTATTAAAAAGCTTGTTGAACAAGCTCTGAGACTCATTTGTCTTTAACTAAAAGACTAATGACACTTTAGTAAATGAGAAAAATATATATTTATGACCATTTCCTAATTTTTGGAATTAATTTTTGATTATGATCAAAAATATAAAAAGCTCTTTTTCTCTCTAACAAAAGGCCAAGGCAAGAATGGCATAAAAGGTTTGATTTCTTAGAGATCTTGTAATTTCAAGATTTTTCACGTCATCCCTAAGTTAATTGTTAGCTTAATTGCATGTATTATTGATTAATTTTGTGAAATATTGATTAAATGCCATAAACCCTAAAATGATTAATTTCACCTCATCACATCTTTCAACTCGATCATTCACGTTGACTATGATAACGCATAGGGGTGTTGTAAATCTTTTCGTTATCCTCATAATACGATGGCTATAAATAAATGCATGTGTAAATATTAACAAAAAAAATTGTCGAGTCTATTAATTTTAGTATTACCTAAAAAATATATAACACATCATACCCCACTTTCTCGCTCGATGATAGCCAGAGTGTAAATGTGGTAAACTCAATCTAGTGGATTCACCAAGCAAAGGCTGTAAACAACACACATGCAATAAGATTAAACAAGAATACAGATAAATTTATACAAATAATTTAAGTATATTATACTGCAATTGATGAATTAAATCCATCTACGTCTCGTGGAATAGAGGTGGGATTCGTGTCATATCATTGGTAATATGCTCCTTGCCAACATTATGGCCACCACATCCGACATCGTTGCAACCTCTGTCATCACCACTACCTCTATCATCGACAACATCCCCATCAATGTGCGAACATAATGATACCTTCCCTACATAAACTCTTTGCATTCCATAGCTGGACGACGTATGGCAAGCTCCTCTTTAGGTCAAGGTGCAAAACTTTGTTCATTGATTACTGTATTAAAGATAAGAAAGTGCGTTATTTTTTTAGTAAAGATCTAATTATTTTGAAAACACATAGTTATTAATTTTTTACTAACATTTTTTATTCCAAACAAAACGTCGTTCAGTACTGTATATCTTGAAATTCTCTTCATTTTCCACTTCAACGTACGAGGAATAGTTTTGTCTCCCTGTGCAATTCCATACCTTTTTACCAATATGGGAATTGCCTCAAATATCCATATCTACAAAAAGAAATAAAAGATTTGATCAGAAACATTAGAATTGGTAAGTACTTAGTTGAGCATCAATTTACATACCTAAAATATGATAGGACACCTACCAAGTTATAACGATCAACATTATGTATGGGGTCAACAGCATGTTAAGTCTTGAATTTCTTTACCTTTCCAATCAAAATTCTTGACCGAGATTTAAAGGTGAGAGCCCATGCAATTGTCCCCTATGGATACTTGTTGGACATATGAATATCGTCTACCAATTACATGACAAATGGGTTAACCTTACTACGGGTGTCCCTCCCAAACAAAAATCGCTTGACAAAAAATACCAATGTTAATTTCACTGCGTCTGAGTCGTTGATAACTTGAAAATCAATACTGTCGAGAAATAAGGTAGTTAGTTTTAGAAAGTCTATTAACCGCTATAAATTCCTAAGATTAAGAAAATTTGTTCTGTTTTTATAATAATCCTTTAATTAGGGAAATATATTTTTTTACATTTCTATGTTTGCAACTGTGGTTGGCTATATTAACCCGTTGTTATACAGATAAAAAATTAATAAAGAATTTCTTCTTCTTTCAGGATTTTTCATTCTTTTTTTTTTCTTCATGGTAACAAAGCTATAAGGCTTAATTCTTTTGGGTTTTTTTTTCTTGCCTTAATTGCCCTTTCTCTTCTTCTTTTTCTTTTTCAGCCTTAATCGTCGTTAAAATTTTGTTCTTCAATAAGCCTTCATTACTTGGAAAATTTCTGAGTTTGGTCACTATACTGTTGCAAAAATCACAGTAGATCAAGTTACTAGAAAAACTATTGTAGCATTTTACTGTAGCTTTTATATTGTATTGTTACTATAGCTTCGAAGGACCTGTCATCTAAACCATGTAAGAAACATATGAAATCAACAACACTACTATTAGAATTGAAGAAATGGCATTGCATTAAACAACTGGGGATTTGCAACAGATTCAATCAGTATAAAGTGGTCATAACTACTTAAAGTGGTCAATCAGTATACCGATTGAATGGGAAAAACTACTTAAAGTGGTCATAACTTGTTCACACTACTTTGAAAGTAAAAGAAAAAGTAAGTCATCTACTTGGAACAAGGCCAAAGAAAAGAGATTCTAGGTTTGATGCATTGGACGAGGAAGATTCTCTTCTTATAGCTTGGCTGTGGAACTCTATGACACCTAAAATCAGTGACACTTATTGTTCTTAACAACTGCGAATGATATTTGAGAAATTCTTCAACAAATATACTCAAAGAAAGGTAACTTGGCACAAGTATATGAGATAAAGGTTCAAACTGGCTTGGTAGTTCAAGGAAATAAAATTGTCATGGAATATGCTAATACACTCAAGAATATATGACAGGAGCTTGATCACTATAAGTGCTTTGAAATAAAGTGTCCAAATGAGACAACAATGTTAAAGAATTTCATAGAACAATATCGAGTTTAAAATTTTCTTAGAAGACTCAACGTTGAATTTGATCAAGTCTGAGTTCAAATCCTCGATAAGGATGAACCTTGTTTGAATGAGGTGATTTTCATAATTCAATCAAAGGAAAGCAGGAGGTGGGTTATGTTGAAACCCCAGAACTTGGAAAGGTCGGCTATGGTGGCTAATGAAAGCAGTGAACCAAAGGCAACCTTGGAGCAACCATTAATTCCCAACAAAGGAAAGGCAAAATTGTCGAAAGCTCCAATTCAAGGCAACAATGACAACCTTTGGTGTACCTACTGCAAGAAGTCAAGGCATACTTGAGAACGATGTTGGAAGCTTTATGGAAACCCTCCTAATAAGAACTATGAAAATAAAGGAAGACAACACCAAAGTAATGGGTAAGCTCATGTAACTACTCTATAAAATGATAAGCATACAACTAAAGAGAATTCAACAAGTGTGAAATTGAAAAGTTGAGAGCCTTGCTAGGAACTTATGAGAACCCCTCAGATACTTGCTTTTTAGCACATTTAGGTAAATTTTCTATTTCTTTTGGATTTAATGCTTTAAATAGAACCTTTGTCAACTTATAGATTATAAACTTAGGAGCAACTGATCACATAACACATTCATCACATAAATTCAGTACCTATACCCCTTGCCCTAGTACTAGAAAAATTGACAGTGTCGATGGTTCACTAATCACTATAGTAGGAATATGAGATATTAAGATTAGTCTATCACTCACATTCAAAAATGTACTTCATGTACCAAAACTATCAACGAATCTGGTCTATATAAAACAACTAATTCAAGACATGTCCTAAAATGTGATTTTTTATCCTACCTACTGTGTATTTCAGGTGCAGGCTTCAAGGAAGACGACTGGACGTGCTAAATAAGGAAATAGACTATACTACTTTGAAACACCAAGTAATCTGAGTTTCTCTAAGAGTAAATCAATTGTGTCATTTCTTTCTAAATGTTGTTTATTAAATAAAGAAAAAATTTAGCTTCATCATCGTAAACTTGGACATCTGTCATTTAGTTCCTTTTTATTTAATCCATAGTGACATTTGGGGTCTCTCTACTATTCCTAATATTTTTGAAGCACATTGATTTGTCTCATTCACTGACAATTATAGAAGAGTGTGTTAGAACTTTCTGCTTAAGAATAAGTCTAATGTGAGTTTTGTTCTTACAAATTTTTATGTTATGGTTCAAAATCAATTTGTGGTAAAAATTAAAAAATTTAGGTCTGACAATGCTAAGATTATTTCAATCAAATTTTAACCTCATACTTTCAACAATAAAAGATAATTCATTAATCACTTTGTGTTAGCACTCCACAACAAAATGGAGTTGTCAAGAGAAAAAATGGTCATATATTTGATACAGCTCAAGCATTTTTGTTCCAAAATAATGTGCACAAATCTTATTGAGGGAGTCTGTTTTAACAGCAGTACATCTCATAAACCGTTTGCCTTCTAGAGTCTTAGGTTACAAAAGTCTCATCGAAGTGCTCTCAGAGCTATATTTCAATCTTCAAACTACCAACCACTTGACACCAAGAATATTCAATTGTATGTCCTTCGTTCATATTCACAGTCAAAATAGGGGAAAGTTGAACCTCAAAGCAATCAAATGTGTCTTTGTAGGGTATTTCTCTACCCAAAAAGGTTATAAATGTTATCATCCACCTTTTAAAAAAAATTGTCTCAACAAATGTTACCTTTTATAAGAGTCAGTCATACTTCACCACTCCTTATCTTCAGAGGTAGAAATTAATGATAAAAGATAAGAAGGATCTCATTGTTCTTTCTTTCTTGTCAAGCTTTATACCTTCCACTACGAATCTTGAGTTTACTTCTGCTCGAGATAACAAAAGATTATTTGGTTAAGTATATTTAAGGCAAATAGCATATTCGATCCCTAAACTTATATAGGCCTAAGAGTCATAACCGAATTCTGGAATTGAGGTAACAGTTTCTAATCTCAATCCTTCTTTTGATTCCCCTACATTAAATGAGCTTGAACTCTATAAGCTTGAACCTCACTTGAGTATTGACCTGGATCAAGATTTGCCCATTGTCCTTAGGAAAGAAACTAGAGAATGCATCAAACACCCTCGTTACCTACTCTTTTATGTTGTTACATTTAAAAGATTCTCACTATTTTATAAGTGCTTCTTAATAAGCTTAAACATATTCTCATTCCTACCACCTTATCTAAAGCATTATCTAATGAAAATGGAAACAATCTATGAATGCAGAGATGAAAGTGTTGGAAAATAATAAAACTTGGGAGAAAGTAGATTTACTTATAGGAAAGAAAATGATGGGGTACAAGTGAGTCTACACAGTGAAATATAAAGTAGATGGTACTTTGGAGAGGTATAAAGCAATATTAGTGGCCAAAGGGTATACTCAAACATACGATATGAATTATCAAGAAATAATTGCTCAAGTTGCTAAATTGAATACATTTAGAGTTTTGTTATCTTTGACAGCTAATCATGGTTGGGATTTACAACAGTTTGATGTAAAAAATGTGTCTTTACATGGAGATCTTGAATAAGGAATCTACATAGAAATTCCACTTGGATATGAAAAGAGTCTGAGGAAGAATTGGGTTTGTAGATTAAAGAAAACTTTGCATGGGCTTAAGCAACCTCCGAGGGCATGGTTTGGAAGGTTCAGAAGTGTGATGGTGTCTATGGGATATAAGCAAAGCCAAGAAAATTTATTTGCAAGCGGTCAATATAGTGCTAAAGTACCTAAAATGAAGTTTTGGGAAGGGAATTTTATTTCCAATAGGTGATGGAATGATACTTGAAACTTACACAAATGCTGATTATACTAGATCAGTAACTGATAGAAGATCGACCTCATGTTATTGCACATCTCTTGAAAGAAATCTTGTAACTTAGCGAAGTAAGAAACAAAATGTGGAAGCAAGATTTAGTACATAAGTAGAATTATTATGATTGAAAATTATCTTGAAAGATTTGAAGATTAAGTGGGATGAATCAATGAAACTTTACTACGATAATAAATCAGCAATTAGTATCGTGTATAATCCGGTATAACATGATCGAACAAAACATATTGAGATCGATAGACACTTCATTAATGAGAAATTAGAAGGTGGCTTGATTTGCACACCATATGTCTCTAGTGGCTGTCAGTTAGTAGAAGTGCTCACCAAAGGATTGAGTGGCTTTGTGTTTCAAGTGATTATATCCAAGTTGAGAATGGAAAATATTTATTCACCAATTTAAGAGGGAGTGTCGAGAAATAAAGAAGTTAGTTTTAAAAAGTCTATTAACAGCTATAAATTCCTAGGATTAGGAAGATTCATTGTATTTTTAGAATAATTCATTGATTAAGGGAAACTATTTTTTAACATTCTTATTTTTGTAATTTTTCTATTTTTATAGTTAAGGTTATCTATATTAACTCATTATTATACAGATCAAAAATTAATGAACAATTTATTCTTCTCTCAGTATTTTTCATTCTTTTTCTTCTACAAATACTGTTTAAGAAATTGTCTAACTGCTTTTGAGTTATCTTCGAGTTTTTATTGAAATACTTATCACGCAGTCAATGATTCTTACTATTGTTTTCACTATTTCTTTTATGTAAGCAGTGGTCGAAGTTTAACCTGGTTAACAACCCAGACTTTATCTTTGAAAAATGAATTAACTGATCGAAAACCAAAAACCACATCTGATTATCAAAATCGGCCCCCATTATGTGAACCTCTCTAAGAAGTACGTTGTGAATAAGTTGTCCTGCAAATATAATTAGTTGTAACTCCAAAAATTTCTCAAAACATGTCTTTCTAAACAAGTTTAACTATGCTTCAGTCAATTTCTCATGTATTTTATCTATTGCCCATATGTGGGACAAATACGTAACCCGCACTTGAAAAAAAAAATCATTTCTTTTTATCTTCAACCTTATACTGACACGACTTGTTTCACTACTTTGATCTTCCATTGATCCTATACAAATTTAAAAGGATAAACATATTTTTTAATAAATTGAAACATTGAAATAAACTGCAAAATCTGTAAACTCAAATCAAAAGTCAAATGAGAGAATAAGCTAACTTCTAGCAAGATTATTAAAGAATTAAAGATAACATATCAAAGAAATTGAAAATACAAACCTTAACGCAGTCTCAAAAACTTTTTGAACAAGAAACACAAACTACTGTGACAAAAAAGAAGCTACAAGAAATTACTTCCAAAAAAGACAATAGTAATTTTGATGAACAATTTGGTGCTGACATGGCATTATTAAGACACACGCTCCCCAAAACATATAGCCATGAACACATGTATCACCTAAATATAAACTATATAAACATACAATGTATAGAAGAATACTAACTCAAATGTTTGTAACTACTAATGAAATATAACTTTACCTATGGTTTGCAAATTTATAAACATTTTTTATCTATTCTAAAACAATTGAAATTATTTTATATTAACATATAAACTCTCGACATCACTTGCATGTAAACCAAGTTTAAAACTAGAGACTATCATTAGACCTTACAACCTTTAGTAGTAAGGGAACTTATTAAATAGGTGGGTATCTCTATTTTTCACCAAAATTTCTTTAATTATATTTATAGTACAATAAATTTTGTGAGACACAGCAAATTAGAAATTCAAGATGAATAAACCAAATGAATACAAGCACGACATATTTGTTGTACGTATCCAAGATGTAATAGGTAATAGCTAAGAAAATATGTAGCAACATATGGAAATGATATTTTATAAACAATGATGTCAAACAATATTCATCAACCATTCAATTCATTGTCCATAAAACTTTCTAGTTAGATTGTTCATCTAGTTGTCTATGCATAACTAACTTATATAAGTTGCTGCAATGATGAAGAATCAATTACAAATTTTTAGAAGACATGACTCAAAATACAATTCAACAATTTCTTAAATCACATAACTTCACACAACTAAGAGCAATATTTTAGCAAACAAAAAATATTTTGAAGTCTTTCACGTGGACTATTAAAAAAGAAAAAAAAAAGAATTCTTAAGTTTCAAATCTTCCATGTTGAAGGCCCCTAAGACACCAAGTGAAAAGCATATGGATAACATGAATTTGAAATTTTGACAACAACACAAAACACGGAAATAATGAGGCTTCAGAATGAAGTTAAAAGAATGGGTAAACAATTCATGCCATATTTTGATAGAGGTTATCATATAATATATCATTTAATCCTTGATCACTATCAGATAGAAGGAAAAGAAGAAAAAGGGACCCAAAATTCTCACGAAATAAATACTCTTTAATACTATTTCTATTAACTGGACACTTAAGAAATTTGATATATCATAGTTTCTCTTTTTCATCAAAATTTCATTAAAACAAACCACAAATAAAACTTAAGACCAAATTCAGAATGCCATACAAATGAAATGTACAATTCTTTAATCACATTGTAACCATCATAGCTCAACAAAACACAAAAAAGCTTCAAGCTTCATAATTCATACCATACTTCCACATAAATCAATGTAAACAAACAAAATACAAGAATTCAAGCCAAAACATAGGTTCAGCAAATATCAAAACACACCAAAAAATAATCATCAATATGTAGTCAAATTCATGAAATTAAGCATAATTCAGCTCAATTTTTAAATTTCAACCACTACATAAGCTTTTAGTGGTAATAGGCCATGGTGATTGAGTAGTGCATCTAGTAAAGGGTCACGCTCGCAAAACTCTACCAAAACCAGAACATGGCATTACAAGATGATGTTGAACATCAGATCAAAAAGTATCATACAGATGAACCATCCAATGCTTCTACTCATCGTCAAAAATACTACAAAAGGAAAAAAAAATTAGTAGCTTGTATTGACTAATACCCAGTGGTGTCTTTCCTTCTCCAAGCATGAGTATGGTATTTCAAAATCTGTGCCTCATTACTTTAAGAGTCTGTTGCAACACAGTAGTCAATATTTATGTTTTATTCTATTTCTTTATCCTTTTTTTTCCTTGAAAGTGCCAAATGAATAGAACCATGAACCCGTTCTGCATCATAACACCTTGATGTCATACAATCTAGCTTTTCCTCAAATCCTGAGAAAGCATTTGCAGATAACACCTTTGCCCACTGTAAAATTGATATTAACTTTCATATTACATTGCAAAGAAAATAAAAACAAAAGAAGAAAAATAACAAAATGAATTCATTTTATGTACATATTCCTCTAAGATACCATAAAATGACACAATTTTTATGTTCACCACCTGGGCTGGTGTTCTAACCCTAGTAGGCAAAACTCTGTAGTCACATAACAAAAGCCTAGAAAGGACAAAGATGGCAAGAGACTGCAAAACAGTCTACTTGTATTACTAGCACCTCAAAACTCGAGACCATCATATGGGTGTAAAATGTTTTCAACAGGTGATGACACAATTTTTATGGGTAGACTAATGATTAAGAAAAGAGGAAAACACACCTTATAACTGTAATATCCAGCAACATATCCACCTATTATTCACAGGAAGCAGTAATTATACATATATCTTGAAGAAGGTTGCATGTCAATCTTAAAATTACTACTAAAAATGCAAAGATTAGTAAACGAACAAACCTGCAAATATGTGGCTAAAGCCATAAAGAAATCTATTTTTTTGCCATGGAGAGAGTGGTAAATATCGAGAAATAAAGAAGTTAGTTTTAGAAAGTCTATTAACAGTTATAATTTCTTAGAATTATGAAAATTCGTTGTATTTTTAGAATAATCATTTAATTAATGGAATCTTATTTTTTATATTTCTATTTTTGCAACTTTTTTATTTTTGCTGTTAGGGTTGTCTATATTAACCAGCTGTTGTATAGATCAAAAATCAATGAAGAATTTCTTTTTCTTTCAGTATTTTTTATTCTTTTTCTTCTATAGTAAAGTTTTTTTCTCTATCCTCTGATCGACAACAAAAATAGATGATGAACCACCAGGTACATAATTTATGTGCAGTTTCAAATCTAAACTTGCATATCTTACTTGAAACATTAATATTCAAAAGAAAGAAATCAAAGCCTACCATACATCTTCAGATTCCCCGCAATCTCCACTCATCAAAGCACAGAAGCCATGTATACACACAAATTTTTAAACCTCACTTTCTTGTAAAGAAATGCATACAAGAATAAGCATTGATATTCATTTGCCAAAAGGGACCCGCCACACACAACAAAAGTTGCCCCAACTAGAATACCAAAAAAGACAAACGAGCTCTACCAACCTAATAAAGAGTATTATTGCCACCAAAGGTCCTTGCAGCATGCAACTTTGAGTATACATTTTCAAGGAGATTCTCCCCAATTTTATAATGTCGTGTAATGCTCATTAAAGTACCTCTGCAAAAAAAAAAAACATGCACACCAAATGTCACAAATTATAATAGTATGATCAAATAAGATGAAAACTACAAAAAAATTAATACTTGTCAATAAGATTTACATAAACACATGCTCTTAATAAAAAGGGATTAGTTTTATAATATATAAATATATGAAATATGAACTAGCATATAAAAAACATTGAATGTAATGTTATATGACGATAGAAAAAACAATACCAAGTTATGAATTAAATTTTCAAACATGAAGCATTTATATGTTGCCTACAGCTTATGCTAACTGAATAATCTTAAGGGGGAGATGCTCATATCAATGTTACTTACATTAAAGTCAAGTACCATGTTATACATATTAGACCAAACAATTACCAAGTCATAAAACCACCAAAGCTAATAAGATAAACCATATATCTTACAGGAGTAGAAAAGATTATGGTGTGAGGCTCTACTTAGCATATTAGAAGATGTTCTTTTTTGCTTTCGGTTACCACATATTCTGAATTCTTATCTCTTTATTTACTTCAAACAATAAAAACGAATGGTAATATGAAACAACATAAAAGAAATTACCAACAGTACAACCAGCTTTCCATTAATTGTAATGGTAACTCAACAACATCTCGCTCTATCCCTGAAGTGCCAGTAACTAGACTTTCTTGTAGCTAGACATCCCTGTAATGACATGTAATCACTTCATCAACACTTTCAATGGTATCAGAGCATGTCATGATGTTGATTATATGCTTGATTTGTTGTTGGAATGGTTGATTTTGCAAAATTGAAGTTTAGGTATAAATTGGAGAATCCAGCTTTACATATATATATGTACATTGTAGGATGTATGTATTATGATATATATATATATATATATATGGCATGTAATGCATGATATTATCATCAATACATATAATCTTTAATATTTAATTATTGATGGATAACGTCTAAATTTTGCATTAATGTGTTAATGTTGTTTTGGTAAATTTTCATTGGCCTATGCTTTGATTTTAGGCTAATATATATCTATGTCATGATTATGTTTTTTAATTTGCATATTATATTTTCATTAACAACATTTTTATATATTAATTCTATTTGGTATGATATGATTGGCCTATGGTTAATATGATTAATCTTAGGTTAACTTATGTTATTATGTGATAATTCTTTTATTAACAATTGCCAAAATATAATTTTAATATTTTAGGAAATATTAGAGACATTATTAGGATTTAAAAAACGCTAGTTAGCCTAAATTGGGTTGTTTGATTTATTAGACAAATTAAACAATTGATACAAGAAACGGGATTACTAGCATGACAAGTAATCTAGATTGAGCAAAGCAATCTGATCAATTATTGGAAAAAAAAAACTAAAATTGTTAAACTATTCGATTAATTGTTCGACAATTTATCAAAATCGTTTCTAATAAATTAATTTTCAATCATTAGAATGATTATTCGTGCAACGGATAATTCAAATAGCATAAATATTAAAATTCTTTGTTCAATAAATAATTTGGACCGAGCACGTAAATTGTATTACTATTTATATAATTTGACTGCTCACATAAATTGTAATATTGTTCATGTAAACAGTAAAATTATTTGAAATAGTAATTTGACTACTCATAATTCAAGTAATGCAAATTAATCAAGCATATTCTTCTTGTATGACAATAAAAGTGAAAAACTAACATTGAGGTTATATAGTATAATAACACATGTTATGTGTATGTATAAAAAGTAGTAATTGTTTATGATATGAATGATTACGTGTGTGAGTGCTTGGCCCTAAAGGTAATTTTATGAAAACTGTCTAAAATGAGAGAATATTCACATAAGATGTGAATAATATGAATACTTAATTAAAACTTCTTAAAATTATCATATTCTTGTCTCCCATTATAGAATAACTAATGATTCTTTTATACAAATTTCTTACTTCAAGATTTCTATTACGTGAAGAATATGAAATTTGTGTAATTGAATTGGGTTATTTAATTTTAAGTGATATTCGAATCTCAACCAAGATTCTATTATGTGAGGTTATGATAAAAATATTATTTTGGAAGGTATAGTGGTTTGAATATGACTAGTGTAGCATACCAAGAACTTTATTATGTCAGATATCTAAAATTAGGACAAAAGAATAGATCGAGTCATGTATGTGATATGGAAAAAAAAAATTATTTGGTCATTGAATTTAATTAACCAAAGATTTCTATTATGTGAGGTTAATTAATTATAAATGAGAATTTAATTCTCCACTAAATTTTAAAAAAAAATCTAACAAAATGTTTAAATCATATTTTAAGAATGTAGGATTTAAATAAAATAGTGGGAGCAAATGTAATCAGAATATAATTTTATGATGCTTTTAATAGTTGAATTCATTATTTTGTAATTCAATATACTAATAAATTATTTTCTTGTGTCTTTTCAGTTTTCTCTCTGTGATTATTAAGATGACGTTTGCAAATGAGTTTCAAAAATCTTAGGCAATAACATGCTTACTGGTCATAATTTAAAGGATTAATTAAAAAATTTGAGAATAGCTCTTGAATTTGAAAGTCTTAGATATGTTTTGGAGCCAGAGATGCTAATGTCTCTTAAGGTGGATGTTTCATTAGAAGAGTAGGAAGCCTTTAACAAATGGCAGCCTGATAATCGTAGAGTGTGACTCTACATATTAACTCCTATGAATAAAGAGTTACAAACTCGACATGAGAGTATGCAATCATTGTAGGAGATACTGAAATCACTACAAGAGATGTATAGGAAAAATTCTTGTGTTGTTGAGTATGAGTTGAGCAGTACCTTATTTAATATGAAACTCAGGGAGGGAGTCCCGCCTGATGATCACGTCATTAAGATTATTAACATCCTCAGGCAATTAGACGTTTAGGACATACAGATACCTCATGGTCTAAAAGTGAATTTGATTCTCCAATCACTCCCATCTAGTTTTAAAGATTTTATAATCAATTATAATTTGAACAGGATTGAGCGTACTCTTCCCAAGTTGCACAATGAGCTTCAAGAATATTGTAAATAAAATAATAAGGATAAGGAACATAAAGATATCCATATAGCCACTACCAGTAAAACTGGTAAACAGTCGCAATGCTCATTTCAAGGTCCAAAAACTTGACCTAAGAAAAAGAAAGCAACAGTCCAAAATTAAGTCAAAGCCTAAGGAAAAATGTTTTCACTACAGGGTAAAAAGACATTGGAAGAGGAATTGTCCTCAATACCTTGACAGTCTCAAAAAGCTAAGAAAGGTATGTATAGTAGTTATATGATTGAATATGAATTAAGTATTAATTCTGATATTCATTCATGAATTTTTGATTTAACTACTACATCTCACTGCGGAGGCCATTAAGACGTGCAAGTTGAGACTCTCGTCATAACAAATTTTGAAGTTAGATAGGATTTTGTATTTTGCCTCTATTATATGAAATATTATTTATGTATTTGTACTACGTAATAATGGTTATTCTGTACAATTTAATGAAAATGAATGTATATTATATTTTAGAAATGAATGTGTTGGCAAAACAATTAATACAAATAGTTTATATGTTCTTCAGTTGAATAATAGTTATTCAATTTCTTCCATTAAAACAAATCTTAAATATCTCTGACATCACAAATTAGGCCATATCAAAGATAGGCAGCTTGCACAGCTCAGAGCTAGTGAGATATTGATCTCACTGGGTTCTGAACCCACTTTGACGTGTGAGTCATGTTTTCGAGTGAAAATGATCAAAACGCCCTTTAAAAATAAAGGCGAAAGGTCAAAAGAATTGTTAGACCTCATATGTACAAATGTATATGGATTATTCAGTACATTGGCCAGTGATAGTTTTAAGTACTTCATTACTTTTACCGATGATATATCACGGTATGGATATGTGTATTTAATGAAATACAAATTTGAATACTTTGAAAAGTTCAAAAAATTCAAGAATAAAGTGGAAAACCAAACGAGAAAAAAGTGTTAAGGTTCTACGATCAAATTATGGAAGCAAATACTTGAGTACTGAGTTTCAAGAGTTCTTTAAAGATAATAGAATTATCTCGCAAATGACTCATCCGTATACACCTCAGCTTAACAGTGTAGCGGAAAGAAAGAATTATACTTTATTAGATATGGTGCAATCAATGATTAATTTTACAAACTTACTATTGTATTTATATATATATGCTCTACAAACCGCTATGCACATCCTCAATAAAGTTCTTTCTAAATCAATCTAAAAGCTCTCATATGAGATATGGAGCGATAAGAAACTCAGTGTCAATTATATGAGAATTTGGGGTTATCCTGCATATGTCAAGTTGATCAAATTTAATAAACTTAATTCCAAATCAGAGATAAATCAGTTTATTGAATATCATAAAGATAGCTTAGGATACCAATTTTACTTTTCAACTAATTAGAAAATTTTGATCAATAAGAATGCACGCTTCATGGAGAAAAAGTTTCTTGAAGAAAGAGGTATAAGTAGAGAAATTGAGCTAAAAAAAGAATCTTTTGTGCCTTGACTCGACCAAACTGATACTGGAACATCCAGTCAACCGACTTTTGTCCCAGTTAATCCAATTCCAACTCAAAAATCTTCTAAGGTTCCTAAACTCCCAAAGAGATATGAATTTCTCACTAAACAAGATTTCGAATCTTACTTAGTGGGAGCAATGGATCATGAAGATGATCCAAGAACCTTGAAGAAACAATCATGGATAAAGATTTAAAAAAATTACTAGAAGCAATGAAATTCGAAATGAATTTTATGCATGTAAATCAAGTCTAGACACTTTTTAATCCTCCAGAAGGAATAATTCTTATCGATAATAAATAGATCTTCAAGAGAAAGATTGGTAAACATGGACAAGTTAAAACCTATAAAGCACGACTTATTGTAAAGGGTTATACTTAGAAACAATGGTTGGAATATAAGGAAACCTTCTTACCCATGACTATGATAAAGTCCATTAGGATAATGCTAGTCAAAATTGCATACTATGATTGTGAAATTTGGCAGATGGATGTCAAAACAACATTTCTCAATGATTACATTAAGGAAAACCAACAACCAGTTGGTTTTGTATCCTCTGTTAAACCATATAAAGTGTACAAGTTGCATCAATCTATTTGTGGATTGAAGTAAGCTTTCAGAAGATAGAATATCTGGTTTAATGAGACAGTCAAATCATTTGGCTTTATCTAGAATCTAAATGAAACCAGTGTATATAAATGAGTGAAAAATCATGCAATTACATTCCTAATATTATATGTAGATGACATATTGTTGATGGGTAATGATGTATACATGATGGTAGAGATCAAACTCTGGCTATCCAGAACTTTCTCTATGAAAGATTTGAGTTAGGCAACTTATATACTTGGGATTCAGATCTATAGAGACAATTCAATGAGGATAATTGGATTAATTCAGAAGTTGTATATTAAAAAGACGCTAAAAATGTTCAGTATGGAAAACTCTAAAAGAGGTAATTTACCCTTTAATTAAGGTATCTTTCAAAAGATATGGGTACAAAGACCGATGAAAAACGACAACAAATGTGTAGCATCCCATATGCATTAGTTATTGGTAACTTGATGTATGCTATACTATGTACAAGACCTAATATAGCCTATATAGTAAGTGTTACTAGTAGAAATCAAGCGAATTCCAAGAAAAAACACTGGTCAACTGTAACCTAAGATTAATCACATCAACCATAGGCCAATTATATCATGCCAAATAAAATTAATATACAAAAATGTTGGTAATAAAATATAATATGCAAATTAAAAAACATAATCATGACATAGATATATATTAACCTAAAGTCAAATCATAGACTAATAAAAATTTGCCAAAACGACATTAACACATTAATGCAAAATTTAGACATTATCCATCAATAATTAAATATTAAAGATTATATGAATTAATGATAATATCATGCATCACATGCCATATATGTGTATATATATATATATATATCCTACAATATACATATATATATTATCACATTATATACATATATATCATACACTAATTAATAAAATTATTTATTTATTTATTTATGGATTTAAGCAGTTATTAATCATATTAATATGTTTATTAGCCTAATTAATAATTCATCAAATGAATTATTCAATAACAAACAACTAAATAAAAATCAATTATCATATAATTAACATTAATTAATGATCAAAACACAACAATTAACACCTAATTGCTATGTATTCTTGATAATTATATATAGTTAACAATTAACCATGCATTAATTAACAAAAATATAAACTTTAATGCTTAAGATCAATATGGCTAATGTTAAAAAGGTTTATACATGATCAATATCATGTCATCTCATGAAACACACATCATATATGCATCAAGTTAACAAAAGCAATATTTGTTTTCAATACACCATGATAACCGTATGCTTCCATGTACTTTTAAGTTGTTTCTTTCAATTTCATCATATGAAATCACACATCCATGAATCCAAAATCATCATATGACTTCATTAATCTCATTAGTATATTAAAATGATAAATTATTCATCATCTTCTTTCTTGAAACCATAAGAAATTCCATAAACTCTATATTCTCCAATTTATGCCCAAACTTTAATTTTGCAAAATCAACCATTCCAACAACAAATCAAGCATATAATCAACATCATGAAATGCTCTAATACCATTGAAAGTGTTGATGAAGTGATTACATGTCATTTAGGGTTTACAACATTAAAACATACAACTTATGCTAATTTTCACAAAATTAATCATATAAGTATGAAATTAGCTAACAATTAGCTAGGAATTGATGAAGAAAACCTTGAAATCACAAAGTCTCCAAGAAATCAAATCCAAAATATTGCTCCTAAGCTTGATCGTATATATCATGAGAGACACATAATGAGAGTTTTTCTATTTTTTTATATTATATCAAAAATTACAAAAATTGAAAATGACCCATATTTATATTTTTTGACTTGATTACTAAAATGTCATTGATAATAAAGTCAAAGATAAATGAGTTCAAAGCATTTCTTGGAAGCTTTCTAATAGTAACAAGAAAAATGACCATTTTGCCCTTATTTAGAATTTTTAATACAAAATGATCCCTAAGCTAGTCAAACCAATTTTAACCAAACTTATTTTAATTCTATTTTATATTTAAATATTAATAAAATATTGTAACTTCCTCTAAATTACATTCTGGTCAATTTATAAAGCTCTCAAGTTTGTTAAACTATTTAACATGTAAACCCTTTATACTTTTCGGTCAAATATTATCTTCGAGAGTGCTAGTTCTCTTGTAAATAATATTTAATATCTTTTATAGTAAGGAAGAACATAAGTTATTGGTTGTAACCTCTTGAGTTCACTGTGAAGTTAGCTATGAGCTGAAATCTATCTTATCAAGCTCGTTTTAAATAATTCGGATGCTCAACGAATATGATTAATGTCTAACAACATGTCATACTCCCTGAACCATAATGAAGTAAATCTTCATCGAACCTTTTATGTCTAATTATACATTCCATGTAAATAATCTTCTTCCGTTCGTTTAATCCCACTAAATTAAAGCTTACGGATTTCAAAATCCTAAATTTAGTCATATGCTAATAATCAGTCAATACGTACTAAACTTGTCACTACGAACTCTTCGTATGACATTTATACTTCGGCTAAAAACTTTTTTTTTAGCAGTTTACTAATATCCGTCTAAAAACTCGAATTTGGACTAGGTCAATGAAACCTCTAAATCTTCTGTATCAAGTCAACGGACTCCATCTAACTATCATTTATATCTCGATATAAACAACACATGACCAAACTGGCTTGTGTGTACAAGACATGATTAGCCTCATATTTATACACCATATGAACCATATGCATCTATATCGATCAATAACTATGATGTCTCATATCTAAGGAATAGTTAACACACTAATATAATTATATGATAAATTATTGACAACATACTTTCGTGTGATTCATCATAGCTTTGGTCACGTTCGAAAAAATAGTTCTCTAACTGTTATTCCACATTAATGTCCTAATGATATGACTATCATATCACTCGCACTAATGCCATCTCATGATATTCACCGAAAACATTCAGTGTGCCTACTACGCGATATCGATACTCATTCGATATTGCATATGTAGAGAACTATTTGGATAATCTAATTATCTTGGACAATTCATATGCATATTCTATCATTAGTATGTATAAATAGAAGAAGCAGCATATACACATGAATTAAAATAATTTCTTTTATTAATAAATATGTACAGTACATATTACTATAGAAATCCAATACAATATGCTCAAAACCAACAACACGAATGATTTTAGGGCATACAACACTAACACAAGTTGGATACAAATATCCACAACAAGAAAACTCGAACAAAAAGTAAAATAAAAAATAAAAACTAAGAGAGAAAGAAGAAGCAAAAGTTCATGTTGCACCAACTCCCTTCCACCACTAAAACCCTGTTGCCCCTTTCTTTTAAGTAGTCTCATCAAGCTTTTGTCCTAGAATTTGTTCTTCTGGTCTGCTCAGCAGCTTATGTCTTTCAGAGGCTATAAAAAGAACTACTGAACTCTTCAGCAGGCTGGCACTACTTGTTGGTAGAACTTTAAGCTCTAGAGTAACTTGAAAAGACTATCTACAACTAAAAGCAGAAGGAAATAAGCTGGGATTATAGCAAGCCTAGCTTCAATGCCCTATAGCTATATTAGTGCACTTATTCTCATTATTAATTGGTTTGCTACCTATTTCCATTGGTCACTTCACCTAGATACTAAAACATATATATTCTAGTATTCTATATTAAAAACAAACTAGATATTGGAACCATGTTGTTAACCATGTTGGATGAAGAATCAAGAACCTAAGGGTGCATTTGATAACATTTCAATGGTGTTTTTGAAAACTATTTCTTAAAAAAATGATGTTTTGGAAATCGTGTTTTCAAAATTGGAAAATACATTTAGTAGTATCTAAGTAGTTTACTAAAAGTAAAAGTAGGGAGAATGTATTTGGTATTGATTTCGAAAATGAGTAAAATAGTTTGTTGAATACAGCCCAGACCAGACTGGAACCGCATGAATGAGTTGGCTGGGATTAATTAGGAAAATATTGATTTGTAATTAGTATTAGTCAATTCCTAATTTGTAGTGATTTGATTTAGGCTAGTTTCCTTTCTTGTAATCCTTTAAGTGTATATATATATATATATATATATGAGCCTAAAATTGTATGGATTGAATTATGAATGAAATTACCCAATTTCTTCACACAGTATAAGAGCCAAATTTGGCTCCTTATGATATTCTTTTTTAGCCTTTATCGTTAAACCTTTGTCATTCTTAGCCTCTACTCTATTTTTCTAATCAAAATAGAGTACCACCCTTTGCTGTCTTTCTAACCTTCTGCTATGTTTTTCTTATCCAAAACAGCATACCGTCAAATCCTATTCTCCTTGTTTATTTCGGCCTTTATTGCCAATTATGAAATATGTTATTTTAAGCCCATAAATTTCCTAGTTTATCTTATTAATTCATCATGTTTGATGCAACCGAAACCTCAAACATGTCTGAGATTCATGCAACAGAAACGCCAAGCATGATTCTAACCAGTAATTTGCAAAATATTCAACTAAGTTACCAGTTGAATGGAAAAAAAAACTACTTGAAATGGTCTTAATTTGTTCGAACCTTTCCGAAAGGGAAAGGAAAATTAAGTCATATCATTGGAAAAGGTCCGAAACCAAGAGATCTGAAGTATGACACCTAGGATGAAGCCAACTCTATGCTGATGTCATGGCGATAGAACTTAATGATGCCTAAAGTGAGTGATACCTACATGTTCTTGTAGACAATGAGGGACTGTTGTAAATAGATGTATTCATGGTTTGTGATGCTACTCAAATCTAAGATATCAAGCCTTGAATCTCATATACTAAACAAGGTAAGCTTTATTACTAAATACTCCAATATCTTGCAAAACTTATGGCAATAGTTAGATCATTACCAATATATTGAGATGAAATGTAGTGATGATGCTGCCATTCTTGAAAGATTTATGAAAAAGAACAAAATTTATATCTTTCTTGCTAGATTAAATATTGAATTTGATGTTGTTAAAGTCCAAGTTCTCGGAAAATAATATCTTCCATCAACGAATGAAACTATTGGCATAATCCGAAGGGAGCAAAGTTGGGGAGGGGTCACATTGGAGCTTCAAACAGTAGAGAGTTCTACAATGGTGGTAAAGGGTGGCAATGTGAGGCGCAAGAGAGTAGACTAGCAACCGAGCACTTATTCTAGTGGAATGAAAAATGAGAATGAATGGTCAGAGATTTCAAAAGCTGGAAAGAAAGATTCCGTGTGTGTACGTACTGCAAAAACCCATGACATACCAGGCAAAAATGTTGGAAACTACATGATAAGCCTAACTTATTCTACATCACAATTTATTAGAACATAAGGAATAATTGAAACAATCGGGCTATATAATTCAAGCCATAGAGACTTGTTGAGAAAATAAAGTCTAATCTAACTTAAATAAGGAAAACATAAATAATACTACAGCTAGCCTAAATCATCTACATCACAATTTCATTTGATTGCTTTCACATCTTTACGGGTTCTAGCAGTCATCTTCTAGGGTTCTGGTAGTCATCTTCTATGCTATACAATATTATCCTTCTAACTAATCTAACTAAATGTATACTACACGAATTGTTAAATTCTGTTCTCTAAATATAGGGATAAAATAGTCATTTAATAACATTTATATTACACATGAATGATTCAAGATTTATTTGACACATTAATGAGGCTTAAGAAAATTTAAATTGGTGTTAAATAAGTGTTGTGATGACTATACATGTGTTAAGCTGAGCTTATTGGGCATATTTGTTAGACAAATATGATATTTGAATAAGAATTCTATTAATTGATATAATGGTTAAAATGCGACATAAAATTATGTTGAACGGTGATAATTGAAAAAATATGACGTTGAATATGCGTTGCTGTCATTTGAAATGCGAATTAGAAATAGTTACAGTCATAGGATTTCGTTGTTGGGAATCGGATAAATAGCCTCGTTAGTAAAGTCTCGTAATGTGTATGTGTCAACTAAGGGATCTTAGACATGTTTTCCACGAAATATACATTTAATGCATTGTGTTTAAATTACATCAGAATCATGGAATTGATTAAATATATGTATGTGGTATTAGATTCAAAAAACCCACGAGAATGACCGACTGAGCATGAAGACAAATAGTGGGAGTATGTACCCTTTCTTAAGTTGTGAGTGGATTTATATATACATAATTATGTAAATATAATGCATATGATAGTTATATGTAATGCATGTATGCTAAATTGGTTAAAAATGAAATGTTTGATATTATTTTGTACTGATATTGGGATGGATTTTATAGTGGGGCCTGTTGCATCAGTTTTATTTTATATACATGCATGTAATGGCTAAGAGGGCTGAATTTGAAATTTTATGTGGTGAACATTGTTTTGAAAACATAATGGTCGTGGAGGCCTGATTTGTTTATGTGATGTGAAAACCTTGAATTGAGAATGAATTGTTTAAAGTTGTGCATGTATATTGGTGATGAAACTGTTAAGGCTGGACATTGTGACATGGCTATCGAGCTTATTTGTTATTTACTGTATATATAGGAAAGTAAGCTATGGACGGACTTATGAGAGGCCGCATAAGTGAGTGGGCAGCAGTAGGGCTGTATAAGGGAGGATAAGCCATGGTAAGCCCACTGTGTGCTGTGCACTTAAGTGCAGTTAAAGAACCCTATGGAAAGTTCTAGTGGTTTTATAGGGATCTTATAATTTGATGGATATCGAGGACAGTCACTCTATCGTTAAGTGACTACTCGAGGCCAACATCAGTGAGACGGACATTATTTTCTAATTGCATGTTTTGCAAAAGAAATAAATGATATATAAGCATGATAAACAGTTTTTAGTTTTATGGATATTCATAGTATATGATTTTATGCATGAAAAGACTCACTGATTATTTTCGACATTATCTCAGCCAAATTAATGATCGAAAAAGTATGGCATGCTCGGTATGAATTTTAAAGAAATAAATGTAGACCTATAATATTTTTTACAATTATTCGCTATATATGAAAATGAATGTATATGTACTTTGAGCACATTAGTAATGAAATCTCAATATCATGATTTACAAATATATGTATGTATGTATATCTATGTATGTATGTGTTTACTCACTGAGTATAATTATATATTCACCCCTCATAATTTCAACTTTCAGATAAGGTACGCTATATCTCGCAGGATTAGTGGTAGTAACAGGGCACTCAACGCTCTAGGTAAATTCGTATATAGAGAATATATCTCGAGGGTTTGTGATGATTGTCACGGATAGACCCCAAGTTCGGAGCATGACACAAATAGCTAATACTCTTTCTTTTGAACCCTCAAATCTTGCTTTGGAAAGCCAAAGTTTTGCTAAAAAAGAAGTTCTTGGCACGGGGAAGTCAATATTAATGACACGATCCAACGAAGAAGACCTAGCATCTATTTATCTCCTAGTTGGTGTATCTTGTGTAAGAAAGATGCTGAAATTATAGATCATCTTTTCCTGCAGTGCTCTACTGCTTCCTTCTTGTGGTCTAATCTGCATAGAACTTTTAGTGTTATTTGGGCAGCTCCTCATTATTGCAATATGCTCCTCAAAAATTTCTTTAGGTGGAAGGAAAAATCTGCTGTGCTCTGGGGCTGTGCAGTTATTGCTGTTTGGGTACTGTGGTTGGAGACAAACAGAAGAACCTTTGAAGTCTATGAAGGAGAGTATTCATCTGTTTTGCGGGATAAGGTGAGGTTTTGGACCTTTATTTGGGCTTCTACTTCTTCAGAGTTTCAAGATGTGACTCTTTTTATTCTTCTTAATTGGGAAGTTGTATTAAAAAAGTTCGTGCGAATGGCTTTTGCTTTATAGTAGTTCTTGGTCTCCTTTTGTCTACAGGGTAGAGCTTAGCCATACTGTTTCTAAAGGTTTATTCCCTTATGGAATTCTTGGACAGGATGTCCTTGCTTTTCTGGACATCTTGTCCCTTATTTTGTGACTCTTTTTAATAAGTAGAAGTTTATCTTGTTTCTCAGCCAACAAATTTTAAACATAAAAATGATCAACGGAGGAGAAACTTTGGAATAGATGTAAAGTTCCAAGGATATTTGCTAATGCGAAGGAATAGTGTCAAAATCAACCAACGATAAAATCAAGCATTTGAATTGAGAAAGCAAATTTTCTGACAAGATAGAAGCACAAGGAGTGGGAGAGAGAGAGAGATCCAACCTCACTGATATCATATTTCGATTCCTGAAGCCTCTTCGTCCAGTAGATGAAGTCCCAATGGGTCAGCTCATCAGCTTCTAATGCACCTTGACTTTGGGCAAAACTTCTAATGTCTTCCATATCTATAAATTAAGTTCAAAAGTTTAGTAAAGCCATGAAAATAAGTTTTAGATTCTATTAAACCAACACTTTCTCTAAGAACTGTAAAATTTTGTAATTAGTGCTCTAAACAAAGATTTCTTAAACAGTCCATATCAAACAAATAGTAACCAAAGTTATGGCACTTAAATTCTATTAAAGCAACACTTTTTCTAAGAGCTGTAAAATTTTGTAATTAGCGCCTTAAACAAAGCTATCATAAACAGTCTACATCAAGCAAATAGTAACCAAAGTTATGACGTACTAAATTAGATCAAATTAAGTAAATTTTAGGATATTGCACAAAAACAGTATGCTAGTATAACTATCTATATCTACCTCTATGTCATTTACCTATAGATAACCATATGTGTTTGTATGTGTCTTTATTATTATTGAAATATAAAAGACATTCAAATATCAAAATAACCAAACAACCTCCATAATAAGAGTCATCCTAACCAAATAAACTTTTTGATATTTGCACATTACCTAACACTTCAAAGATCGTGCAACATAGCATAGCAACCATGTTCAAAAGATTATATCTAATGAGAAACCTTGAACTGCAGGGTTCCAGGAAGCACTGCAAAGCTTTTCAAGCAGCTTTAATGCTGTATCAACAGTAGCCATTTTGGTTGCCATGGATGCCTGAAAAGATATGCTTCATTAAGCCAACTGAAAGAAAGTATTACTTTAACATACAAATGACTCAGACCTCAGCATAATTATTGTAACCAAGATGCTTAGCCTTTTCCAACCTAAGCCTCAAAATCTGGTCAATGATTGGTGTATTGTACAAAAATTACCACTGGAAGCAAGAGTTATATCAGCTCGATAAATTTCCTCACGCAAAGGATGGCTTCGAGCATGTAGCGTGACAGATAGATAACTTGGAAGATCCAATGTAAACATCCATGGCCCAATCTCAGCAGTTGTATTTTCATGTCCCTGGTATTACATTTAGAAATGAAGCAACAATAGAAAGGAAAAGGACCAGCTGTAGTTGACTTGAGGAATGAAAGAGATGAAGAAACATACTAGATTTTGACAGAAAATACCTTAGACACTGCTCTTTGCGCAGCCAACTCAAGACCAGTTGCTGACAATCCTTCAATTCCTTTCTTACCTCTTACTAATTTTTCAAAATTATTTTGTGGCATCCAATTGATTCTCCTGAAACTTTTTAGATAGTTCTGCCAATTCCTTCTAATCAACATAAAGTTAATATTAACAAAAAGCTAACCAGCAAGTCAATAATAATCAACAGGTAAATATCAGCCAATTACCTAGTATTTGTCTTAATATTAGAGGTTACAACATCTTTCAAAATATAACTACAAGAACTTTCAAAAAGGTATTGCAAAACTACTATTCCGTCAACACCGTTAAACAAATTTGAAAGATAAAGGACTAAAAATGCCATTTAGTCGCCTCTCCAAATTAAAAACAAGGGTAAATATCATCCAACTATCTAATGTTTGGCTTAATATCAGGTGACTACATCTTTCAAAATGTATCACTTCACTATTTATTTTTCCGTTATGGTGATTTTGTGTAAGTGTTGAACTTTGACAGAATGCTTTGGTGTTTTGAGTTTTGATCACTGTTTTGATAGTCTGATGAGGTGCTGCTTCTATGGAGTATTTTGATCACTGTTTTTATGGTTTGATGGACTGCTTTGGTGTTTTAATGGATATTTTGAGGTTGAATTTTGATGAATGTTTTAAGATGCATTATCAACTTTTGCCGTTAAATTGGCCAATTTGTAATCTTCAATACTGCTCCAATGACTACTTTTGTGATGTTTAGATCAATTACAAACAAGAGAAGGGATATATTTGTAAAAGATTATGTTTTTAATTTTCTTGTAAATTTATTGAAATTTCAAGGGGAAGAGCATCTTTTAAAGGCTCATTTTCAAGTCCAGGAGTACGTCGCAGAAATATAGAATACAAGTGACTAACAGCAGTTGACGGAATAGTAATTATGTGATACTTTTTGAAAGTTCTTCACTTAAATGATATGTTTCGACAGATATTGTAGTTATATGATATTAAGACAAACATTAGGTAGTTGGGTTATATTCACCCATCACACTGGAAGTTCCAACGGTGACACGCCATGTAGACAACAATGGTACCACAACCAGTTTCTAGTACCACAAAGAATATTAATAAAGATCCAGAGCTTTTATAAACAATATTATGCTAAATGCACCCCTTTTCATGAGTGAAAAATGAGAAAGGAAATAGAATATTGTTTCAGGGTAATTTAGTTGTTAAGGAACAAAAGGATATTGAGAAAGCTTAGAGAAGAAAATCAATCCTTTGTAAGATAGAATTCTCTTTTTGGCATTTTTATGGGCTTTGGTTACTAAATTTTCCAGCATTCATTTTTATTTTTAAATTTGGAGAAATTGAATGTTGTTTTGAACTAATGCTATTTTTGTACACAATAATGCTATAGAGGTTTTGTGTAATTGATCTTTTGTAAATCTGATGATAGACCTCAAGTCCATCTCACTTTTAGTTCGTTCTTTTTACATAGAAATAAAAGTCTACTACTTTTTAAAAATAAATAAACAAATAAGGGAAATACTAAATTAAAACAGTTTGCTTCTCTAGCCAAACAATATCATTTTTTTTATTTATTTTTCTCCCTACCAAAGTTTTGGAATTTTTTTTTCCTGTATAGCAAGGCAGTTTTGTGAGTTAGTCAATCCTTGGAGTCAATTTGAAGTTATTTTCAAGGTGTGTCCTTTTCCAGGGTTTAATGTTAACCTTTTTTTGGTTTTTAGCAGTTTGCCTTAGTCTACTGCCTATAACCAACGATCCTTGGGGATTCACTACTATACAACCAAGATTTCAAGTTTTGTGTAAGAATTTTTAAGTTAGGATTTCACTTTTTGTGTTAGAGATTTCGATTACAATTTAAATTTAGTGTTAGAATTTTCATGTTTTATGTAAGATGTTTCAAGATTTTGTGTTATTAGTTATACGTTACATTGATGTTACATAGCTAAATCAGTTTTATTTGCTTATCACTGTTAGTTTACAAGTATCATTCAGTAGGCTTATTTCTATCTATTGGAAATGAATTTTATTACCGCTAGAAACAAACCTGTTCAATTTTGTTAAATTGGTCTCTTTTATAATCTTCAAGAGAAAAACCACTAAGAACTGCTTGCTTTATTTGGACTGCACAGGTGCAAATAGAAAACACATCAGCCATATAACACAACTGTAAAATTTTGTATTGAGGCAGCATTAAGATAACAAAAGAAAACACACTGTAAATGATAAAGCATTTCTACAGCAGGTAGCCATAGGATTTTGAATATAATACATCAAGTTGTAGTACCTTGCAAACAATTTCACATTATGTTATTAGGTATAACACATCACAAATTCAAAAAACATGCAACCAAGCTCTTACACACATTTCTGCATAAAATTGTGGCCAATAGAAACAACAAATGTTACACTTTTTTTCAGTTGCTTTTTTTCTCCTCTTTTTCCGTTACTAAACCCAGTTTCCTGCAATGCCACTACAATTTGCAAATAGCTTGCCAAATTTCAGGAAATAACACAGAGATATAAAATTATAGCACTGATGCCCGGTAATAATCTAAAAGTACTAGAAGCCTACATTAAACTCTTCGTACACAAAACTTTTTCCAACTACCATGTTCTCTCAAGCTCCTTCTATCTCTCACTCTATGATGACAACCACACTGCATAGTGCATACATTTTAGCAATTTGTAACGTCTTTTAAGAGTTATAATTAGATGTGCTTTTTGAGTTCATAGTGGTTATTAGGTTCTTGTTCTTTATTGTTATTTATTATTTTATATTTGGTTTTCATTTATAATGTTTGACATGTTTTATTAAACATTGGATTATATGTCAAACAAGAATAAGAAACTATTTAAGGAATTTGATTTAACCATATTTGCACACTCACATTCAGCCTACCGTTACCCTCTCACTCAAAAAAGGTTCAGGTGCAAACTTTCCCTTAAGAGGTAGTATGAGGGACAAGAACCAGTTCATCCAAGTAGAAACCAGCATAGGACTACGGGCTGTGTGTAAATTTTAGAAAAGATTATGACTGCAATACTGACCACAGCAATAGTACCCTTGAAAGACATTTCAACAATTGTTCACCACAACACAATCTTGGGGAATCGATACAAGCTCAAACTTCCAACAATGGGGTCATAATTTGGTTTTCTGAGCACATTTATATTATCTCGAGCCAACATTAGAGAAAGGAAGATCAGATATTTTGTTTAAATATAACAACCTTTTACTACTATGGCTTAATTGTTTCATTTGGGCACTTTATGTATAACCTTAATATCATATTGTAGTGAGAAACACAATTGGATCAGACTGTTTAACAGTTTAAAATGAATTGAAAAATAATTTGGTAAACTATTTTTCAAAATTTAGTGGTGTGTTTCATATACTTTAGATTTGTGGATTGTTATTTGACAAATTAGTTTCATTTGTCAATAACAATCCAAATAATACGACTTAGATTTTTCAACAAACATGATACAATATTAAGTATCAGCCTGTTTATAAAACTTTTAATATCATTTTTTATGATGTTTCCACTAATAAGGTTGGAAGTCACATGCCTATTAATAATCATACCCTCCTCTTTTGCTATTTATGACTACTTTCAAAACAATAAAAGAGAGAGAGAGAGAGAGAGAGAAAGAAGACAAAGATGGTCTCTATTTAGATGAAAGAGAGTGAAAATGCCATTTAGACAGTATTCCCAAAAGGAAGCACATTAGGGAAACAAATGCAATGAACATGTAAATTATACAAATAATTAAAGTGTAGCTGAGTAGAGGCAGTACTAAAGTATCAATTTGTCATTTAATGAACCATCCTTCAATTATAGAGTTTTATCCAACATTCTTCACTGCGATGAATATTTACCAAACTACAAACTCAGCAAAAGACAACCCAATATGTAGAATTACAACTTACATAGGGATTGCAAATGACCCACCATTGACACAAAACGTTTGTTTTTTTTTTTTTTTCCTTTTTTTATGTTGACACATCATGTGGATGATGGAGTATAGCAGACCCAACTCATTTATGACCGTGCAAAAAAAAAATCATAAAAATCATAAAAAATATATATATATATATATATATAATTGTTATGCAATCGAGATACAGAATTTACCCAAACCACACTAAATGCACGTCCCAATGTGTAAATCTTTCTAAAAAAATTTAAAAAAAAGAAAAACATTTTCTACTCTTAGGACATGAAATTGTATAAAAGCAAGACATCAACTATATGAAGTGGGCACATATACAAAACAAAATTTTAATATATTTACATTCCACTATACGTTTGCCAGCCTCACTCAATGAACTCCAGTCACAAGATTCTCGAATAGCCTTGAAAGCGCTCTATATGGGTTTGCTTTGGTCCATCCTTAAGTCAAATCTCACCATTTCTGGCTGAAAACCAAACCGTATAATATGTGCATAAAAAAGTGAGAACAATGTTGCGTAAATACACAGATTTGATGCAAATCAAATGAACTTTAGATAGCTATTTAGCCAAATATCTTAATACTACCAGAAGGAAAAAAAAAATGAGCTATTTTACTGTAGATACAACTGAGCTAACATACTTCAGCACTGCACAATAAGGTTCGGTCATCCTACGACTAAAAGCTAATATTGAGACATCAATTTGACAATTGCATTTGCATGTAATTCCAAAATACAATCAAATACACATATACATGCATGTAATTATATTGTTTATATAATTGTGTGATAGGCAATGTATCTGGACATTTCCAATGGCAGAACAGAGTTCGGCATTGTCCTTAAAAGACTTAATATGAATGATTAATGACCAAACTGATCGATCTTTATTCTTCACCGATGGCTCCACCAACTTTGGCCACGTGGGCTCCACTGTTCTCTCCAGTTCCTCAAGATCATTCTCCTACAGTCAAAATCCAGAAAAGCATAGCACAATGAACAAATGACTATAAATCTACGATGCAACCATCTACAAAAATAGAAGACAAACAAATAACACACAAGGACAGCCAACGATATAATTTAAACATGGTTAAAATGCTAAAACCCAGTAAAACACAAAATACACATGAATCAATACACAATAAAAGATCAAAATTTGATGCAAAATAAAGAGAAAAATAACCACAAAAAAGACCAAAACATTGACAAAATTATTCAGCTGAACCAAAACACATAGCTACTTTTTCAAAATAGCACGAATCCCAAGTCTAACATGGTTGGCATGGATAAGACAATAAGGAGGAAAATCAAAGTAGAGCAAGAGAGGATTGGCATCAAGAGACAAGTAATCAACAGCAGCAGCCGTTGGAAGAACAGACCAGAATGAGGAAAAGTAAGAAGAAAAATAAGAAGAGAGAGAATTGGCCTTCTAATTGTAATTGTGAAGAAGAGAAGGAAGAAGAAGAAATGGACTTCAAGTACATTGTTCGGGTAAGTAGTGTAGTGCGCAGGAGCGACAGATAAGAGGAGCCGAGCATGTTCAACTGCAAGCAAAGTCGTTACTCTCTTTTAACCGGGAAAAACGGAGTGGTCTCGATACTTTGAAAACTTTGAGTTTGACCAGACATGGTGTTAGGGGCGTTACGGACTTTCTCTTAGTCGAAATTTACGCTTATACTTAATAATTTATTCCAACTATCAAATCAGTTTAAATGAGTTTTTATATAATAAACGCAAGTGGGTTAGTTCTCTACAAAAATATATCGACAATAGCAAATAAGAGAAAATAAGTTATTATCGTAATATAATATAATCTGATGTTTTATTGATAAACTATGCGCAAACATACAAAACTTCAATGGGTGTACAAGTATTGAATAAGCAAGCGTCTCCACATATTGAAACAATACAAACAAACTAGACTAATTCATGCAAGTAGCACATTTCTATCTAACCAAAGGCGGAAGAGTACACAGCAATGTCCCCGAAATGTTGATGAACAAGGCCCTTCTGAAACACCTAGTCATCCCCCCTAAAGAGAATTTTGAGACATTGTAAGTGTAGCATGAGGAGACATACCTCATGTCTCAATTGTCACACCCTTAAATAGTGCTTACAATGAATATCTTCAGGCCACAACGATTCCTTCCGATTTGTGGCTATGGGCTTACTAGCTGGCCCTAAACAGGCAAATGCGTGAGGCCCTTACATCTTCCCCACCTAATCTATCGGTGTCTTCGACGATAACGCTTTCTCGAAGTCTTCAATCTTCTGTTGAAACAGTTCTAGTTCTTCAGCTCTCATTCTGTCGATTTCTTCTTCACCAAGGATCTTTCACTTCACGAGGAACTCTTCATAGTGTCGACTTTCCTTGGTTCCTTGACTCTTCGCTAAAATCTCCTCTACTTCTTTGATAGTCTTCTTTCAAGGCTACTCCTTAATCTCCTCTCTTGCTGGTTGATGGCTTGTGGAATCTTCCGTGTCAGCGAGGTATGACTTCAACTTGCAAACATAAAAGATCGGGCGCATCTTCATCTAGACTGGCATCCCGACCTTGAATGTAGTCTTTTTTACTCTGGCAATGAATAAAATTAGACTTTCATACTTCTACACTAGTCTCTTATCTCGGCTCTCATTAAATCTATTCTTAGCATCAACTTCGATTGCACCAAGTCTTCAGGTTTGAACTCGGACAATCTTCTACTCTTATCTGCCTACTTCTTCTTCCTAATGGCATCTTTCTCCACATTATGCCTGAGGAATCTTTCCTGATAAACCTTTCCTTTAAACATTATAACTATGGGGTAGAATTGGTTCCTGTTTCGTTTCTGCCTCAAAGAGACTTCTATTCGTTGATGAATTCTTCCTCGCACTGAAGTAAAACTGTGTTAGGTAATTGCGCCCATTTCCTCTGGTTGGTATTGATCAAATGGCGCAAATACTCTTCCAGCGCCCCTCTGAATCCCTATGTCTTCCCATCAATCTGCAACCAATGCAACCCAACTAGAAGTTCCTTCTCTTTATCAATGTACCTCTGCTCCCTTTTCTGACAGCTTTCGACTCTCATAAGCTACAAAATGGCTTTCTTGCGACAAACCCTCCCCCCCCCCCAATGCGAAGTTAGATGTGTCGATATGCACTTCCAATGTGTTGCTAATCTCTAGCAGGCTAAAAAGCAAATTTCTCACCATGGCTTCTTTCAAATTATCAAAGCTCTTCTACACTGCTCAAATCACTTCCACATTACACCATTCTTTAACATCTCGGTTAAAGGTGCAACCTTACTTCAGTTCCCCTATATGCTTCGCCGATAATGTTTAGCCAATCCAAGGAAAGATTGCAACTCCTCTACACTTGTCGACGTCTTCCAAGGTTGCACTGCGGACTACACAATCATCATGACAGACGGTGCTATAAGCGAGTGACGCGTGTGGTCCTTGGTTCATTCCCCTCTTCAGCAATCTTCACCTGATGGTACTCCAACCACAAATCTAGCTTTGTGAAGTAGCTTGCTGAACTCAATTGATCAACCAATTTCGTTAACATGGTAGTCAGCTTGTTGAGAGCTTTTTAGTCAACACATGACCATATACTCCTATCTTGTATCTTTCAGATAACCACTCGAGCTCCAAACGGTGCTTTCGGTGGCCTAATGAAACTGGCCTTTAATAGCTCATCTACTCACTCTCGAAGTTCAGCTAGCTCTGGTTGATTCCCTCTATGAAGGTGCACAAAGGTGTGTTCGCCTCGGACACCATCCGTCTGATGACTAGTTGCTCTCCTTTGGCAATGTCTTAGTCAATTGCTTCAGCATCATCTCAACAACTTCAGCAAAACATCTGTAATCTCTGACGAGGTCAACTCTTCTTTCCTTTGATACTGAAATTGCGATGAAAGAAAGTCCTTGTCTCTCAATTCCCTTCTTGGATTAAAGTGTAGATAAAAGCTTTGCCTCTATCGGTTGTTTGACTTTGGTCGGCATCATAGCAAGCCTTTTTATATTGATCAACAAGCTACCGGCAGATGTAATGAGACAGCACCCTTCTTTAACAAGAAGTCATTTTCCCGCAATGACAGCAAAGTTATTCACCTACAAAACAACAAGGTCTACTTAACCTTTACAAGTGTCGATCCTCATCTACACTTACTTTGCCAACTCGTTTTTTGATAAGACTTTCAGAGTTAACCACCTTCGTGCGGCCACTCTCCTCCTCGAGCTTTGACCTAAGACGCTTCACTTTTGAAGCAAAATGACGTTATAAGTGGCTTAAATGTCCATTATAACCCTTTCCATGCAATGGCCTCAGCCCTAGGAATAGTTACAACCTTTTTTTTTTTCTTTTTTTTTACACGAGCCCGCCCTAACTTACCAAATTACAATCATTACAAAATAACGTTATGAGTGGCCACAATGTCCACCATAACCCATTCTATGTAATGGTCTCGGCCCTAGGTGCAATCACAACCCATTACTACGCAATTGTGCCCTAACTTACCGAGTCACAACCATTATAACCCAACAGCCACGGTCCTAAACGCAATTACAATCTACTATCTCGTAGGCCTGCCCCAGTTACTGAGTCACAATGTTGCAGTCAACGGCCCCGGTCTTAGGTGCATTCACAACCCACTGTCTCGTAGGTCCGCCCTAGCTACCAAGTCACAATTATTGCAGTCTATGGTGCCTCATGACCACTGGACAAGACTCTTCCCCTCTAGCCCTCCTCTGAGGTTCCTCAGGGTTTTGTCACTCCGCAGGTCCAACACGAAGTTGGCACATTTTCATGGACCTTCAGAGGTTTACACCTTTACCGGTCTAGCTAGAACCTGGCACACTTCCGCAAAGTTCACCTCCGTCGCTATTCAAACTCAAGATCTCCCTTCAAGAGCATCCGCAGGTAAATGCGAGTATCAACTTTATAAAGGTCATTTTCTTGTGACCTTCTTATTTTTTTGGATAGCTCTTTCAGAGCATTCAACATTCACGATGCCACCATATGGCCCGTCTCTTTTGTCTCTCGATTACTTTTCAAGTACTTCTTGCAATTTATCTCTAACATAATAACGTTTCTTCCCGGCTTTCCCACCTTTATTAAAGCCCTAATCTCTAGACTTCTTATTCCCAGTCTCTTCTCTCTTAAGATGGGTAACAACCTTTTGGTTGGGAGTTAACACCTGAGTAATTCAACAACCATCCAATAACTACTTATGCAAATGGCCAATCTTGCATTCCTTTGTCATTGTAACTCATTTCGGGCCCAAAGTTGAAAGGTTTCCATCAAGTAAAACAATCAGTCTTGCTTGATCACATCTCAGATATCTAACATCAAATTCGAAAATTTCCTTACATACTCGCAAAATGTCTCAATTTCGAGTTAACTCATGTAATTGCCTTCAAGCAAGGCATGCAACCTTTTCGGGGAGGAACTTTAACTTTTATTTCAAGTCCTCCACCATAATTTGCCATCCCTAAACAAGTATATCGACTCCATGGTCACCTTAAAGTGTTCAAAATTTGTCCTCACATTCCGAATGTATTGTTCGATGTCAAACAATTATTTTCGAGTAAGGTACACCACATTTTTGGAGAGAAGGTGGTTCTTTAACTCTCATTTCGGGTCCTCCAACACAACTTGGAATCCCTGCACAAATACATGGACGTCATACTCACCTTGATGTCTTCGAAACCTGTCCATACAATCTAAAAATGTTGCTCGATATCTGGTAATGCCATTTTCTAGCACTTCGGCATCTCGGGTCTCTCCATAGCATTTCAGTTTCGGTGCTTTCAATCGAACATATTCTAAACTTGAAGTGGCTTCCGACTGAGTTGTAAGGATTCTAGTAAGTAAGATTCGTCTACTTCCTCTATTCGTCCCCGCAACACCCTCACCGCATTGTTGTACTTCTCCATAATTTTGGATATCGTTGCTTGCGTATTAGCCAACTGTGTTTCCAACTCTTCAATACGTCCCCCATTAGACGACTCATAGTTAAAGCCAATGGCTTTCCTTTCTCGTATGCTCACCCAACAACTCAATGACTCTAGCAGCATCAGAGTTTATCTCAAGTCATCGATACCAAACAAGTTCATTCTTTACTATGTTATCTCTAAGGCTCGTTGATACTCTTCTAACTCGCTCATTTTCTTTTGAGAGCATTCAATTGAATTGTCCTTGAGGGAATAGTTTTTATAAATATTATCACCACAACTATGAGCTTTGATACCAAATGTCAAGGGCCGACTTTCTCTTAGTCGAAATTCACTTCTATGCATCACTTACTAGTGCATTCCAACTAGCAAATCAGCCTAAACGAGTTTTCACATAACAAACTTAAGCAGGTTAGTTGTCTACAAAAATATATCGACAGTAGAAAATAAGAGAAAACAAGTCATTATCGTAATCTAATATAATTCGATGTTTTATTGATAAACTATGTGTAAGCATATAAGGCCTCAATGGGTGTATAAGTATTAAATAAGCAAGCGTCTCTACATATCGAGACAATACAAACAAGCTAGACTAATTTATGCAAGTAGCACATTTCTATCTATCCGAGGGTGGAGGAGTACAAAGCAATGACTCTAGAATGCTGATGGACAAAGCTATTTTGGGGCACCTAGCCATCCCCCTTTAAAGAGGGTTTTGAGACATTGTAGGTGTAGCATGAGGAGATATACTCTATGTCTCAGTTGTCACACCCCTAAATAGTACCTACAATGAACATCTCCAAGCCACATCGATGCCTTCTGATTTGTGGCTATGGGCTTACTAGCTAGTACTGGACAAACAAATAAGTGAAGCCCTTACACATGGCATATGGAGAGTGCCGCCTCCATAAGGGCTAGTGTGCCGGAGCATAACCGGTTAAAACTTCGTTAATAAGGTCTATGTGATACAATTTTATAGGCTGAATCATAGCCTGAAACCCAACGGGCAGATGAGCTGAAACTAAAAAACTTAATTTGTTGAAATTAAATAACAAAATAAATAATTAAATGAAACAATTTACAAGAAAAACAAATTCTCATGCCTTATTTTTAAAAAAAAAATTAATAAACAATAATACTATAAATTCAAACTTATTCATACAAACTTTAAAAAAATTAATAAATAATAATACTATAAATACAAACTTATTCATACAAACTTATTCGTGAAAATTAATATAAAAATATAATACAGTTGTTAAAAATATAACTTTACGGTAATATGGTTATGATTTTTTATCCCTGTCAATATTCTTCAATAAACCTTTGTTCTAAAAATACATTTCACAATCTCAGCAAAAAATCATAATTTATATTCTACTAAATAAGTATTTGATGGTAACTTTTACAAGAATAAGAAGAGTATAGTTTGATGGTAAGTATTGTAATGAAGTTGAAGAACATTCCTCACTCCTAATAGTAAAGTGTTTTTTTTAATAATTTTTATATATTATTCTTTTTATTTTTAATTATTAATATTTATTTATTTGAGAGACTCATATCTGTCAAATTTTTAATTTTTTAATAATGTGATAAACTTCTCTCTCTTTGTTTTTTGTGCAGTTAGAAAGAAGTTTATTTTTCTTAGTAAAGAGAGATGGATCTCAAAGAGACAAGCATTTTATTTTTTTTATTTTTTGTTAAATTTTTAAAAAATGAAATATCAAAAATACTATAAAATATTACTTAAATTTTTTGTTACATTGTTATTCTTTTAAAAAAAAATGAGTTAATTAACTATAGTACGCTTAAACATTTGAATAATTATAAAAAAAATATAATTTTATTTGAAAAAATATTAGCATAAATACCATATTTTTATCCTAAAATTCTTTTTTTTCTACTATTTTCTTTACTTCAAATTCCGATTCAATACATTTAAAAAAACAAACAAACAAACAAACAAACAAAGAAACTGCATACTCTTTTTTTAACCTTCAAACTCCAAACTCCATTTCTTCTTATTCTTCTTTTTTTTTTTTTTTCAGAAAAAGGGTTATAATGAAATTTGAAGCAAAGAAAAGAGAAGAAAAAGAAGAGTTTTGAGGGAAAAAAATAGTATTTTTGGTGATTTTTTTAAATAAAATTATATTTTAATATTTATTCATATGTTCAAGGGTATTATAGTTAATTTACAAGTTCGTATCCTTGACATTATGATAAAACTATAGGAACAAAAGTAATAAAATTAGATATCTGAATGATAATTGTCTAATTTTTTAAAATAAAAGAGGAGGGCTCCTCTACATGAATGCCATGTGTGCCCATGTAAAGAGATACTTATTTTTAATATATATATATATATATATATATATATATATATTGGATTAATGGACAGTACCTTAATGAGCACGATCCAACAGGCCAGAACATTAGCCCAATTAGGTATAGGCTTCGGGCCATGTTATGAACAGTAAAAAACCAAGCAGCCCAACTTAATGATTACTCCTAATTAAATGTGTCTTAAAATATTGTAATCGATTAATAAGAATATATTTTGTACACTTTCTATTAAATTGGTCTCGTAACATTGAATGTGCAAGTTAATATTATAAAGTATTACAGTAATTAGTAGAGAGAATTTATCAGAATAAATATTTAATTTAAATTCACTACTTAAATTGTAATACAATTATTAACCTACATATTTATACTAAAACTTGACAATTATTCTTCGGTCTTAAATTAACAGGGCTTGGAGTTTATAGTATATATATATCTTCCTGCCACACATGCATACAACGATGTAAAATGAAATAAATGTATAAATACTTTCAAAGAATAAAATAAAAAGAAAAAATAGTTAACCTCAGATGAGACTTGAACGAAGAATCAACCGCCATCTTTTTTTTTTATCAAGTACATGTAAAATAGAAAATTCTCACGATAACGCTTTGCAATGTGTTCATTTCGGGTACCAAAGACCAAAACATAACATGAACATCCCCTATAAACGAGCTCATAACTGGTCTAGAAAACATTTTTCTTGTTTTTGTTTTAATCTTTAATTCAAATGAATGATGCACAAGGCAGTATGTCCTTGCCCATTTCCATTGTACCATCAGAACAAAGCAAAAGAGAGAGAACTCATGCAGAGGCTGGGACTGGCAATAGACCATTGTGCCTTAGCAGTGGGTCTGGTGAAGGTTCACGCCCTCGGAATTGCACAAATACCTAGACATGGCATCATAAGAAGAAAATGATATCAGATGGCGAGTAAAAAGTAAAAATAAAATAAAATAAAATAAGGATGAACTATCAGATTCTACTAACCTCTAATGGTGGCTTTCCACCTCCAAGAGCAAGAATGGTCTCTCGGAACCTACGCCCTGTATCTTGGACAGCCTGTAGCAATACATGATAATCAAATTTATGAAGGGGAAAAAAAGGGGGAATACAAGTACTTAAAGCAAACGGGGAGCCTGAGCATGTTTCAGAAAAAAAGCTTAAAAAATTGTAAAAGGGAATTGCAATGTTATGAGCTGTCTAAATGAACCCTTTATTGAGGCCCCTGATGCATCTTAAGTACAAATATAAAAATATGTATATGTGATATGGAGAAGCAATTATGATTTTGATGTGAATCAATAAAGGAAAATTGAATTTTAAGGGTCATGGTGCTGTATTCCTTTTCAGCAGAATACCTTGATGTCATTCAATCCAGCATCCTCAAATGCTGAGAAAGCATCAGCAGACAAAACCTCTGCCCACTGCAAAATAGATAACTATTTTCAGATGGCATGGCAAAGTACAAACATGGAAAGAAAGAGATTTACAAAAGCAAGAATACAGTTCATATCCACAGTAGACAGACATCACAATGATGAAAATTTTATTTCAGGCGGGGGTGTGGTTACAGTCCTTGGGGGGCAAAACACTAGTCACACAATAATCACAAGAAAAAAAATTACCTTGTAACTGTAATATCCAGCAGCATATCCACCTGATATTGACAAGAATCAGTATTACAAAAATATCTTAAGTAAAGGTTACACCAAACTAGTAAAAATAAAGGAGAGAATTCATATGAATTAGATATGCACACAAACCTGCAAATATATGGCTGAAGCTACAAAGGAATCTGTCCTCTGGCAGTGGAGGTATCACTTGGGTTCTTTTAGAGACCCTTTGATCAACATCAAAAATAGATTCCGACCCACAGGGTACATAATTTGTATGCAGCTCCAAGTCTAAACTGGCAAATCTTAGCTGAAAAATTACAATCCAAAAGTATTAATCACAGAGCTCATCATGTATATGCATATTCCCTTAAAATCCACAATCTCCACTCATCAAAGCATAGAAACCACATTCAGAGTTGCACAGGGTTGCAAATATCACTTTGAGAGAAAAATACATCATTAAGAAAGAAAGATAAACAAGAGCTCCAATAGGGATACCCTAAACAAAATGTCAAAGAGGGCACCAATTTGTTCCACTAACCTGACGCAAACTAAGGGAGCCAGCACGGAAAGTCCTTGCAGCAAGGAGCTTCAAGTATACATCTTCAGGGAGACTCTCCCCAGTTTCATAGTGCTTGGCAATGCTCATCAAAGTATCCCTAAAGAAAATCATAAATGCATGCATGTTAAACAAATCTACAATAGCAAAATCAGAAAATGAAAAACTATTGTGACAAACTGTACTTTTCTTAATAAACTCTACACAATGCATAATTTCACAAATTGTAAAGTATACAAATAGTTGGGACGGGTTAGAACTTGAAACTCGATCTGTGGATGCTTGGGTCCTGGCATCGTGACTTGGGACCTGACGTTGAGTTGACTGGAACAGAACGCTCCGGACTTGAGACATGAGACTTGGCGCAGAGACCCTGAGACTGATACTTGATACCCATCATTGGCACTTATTGAGAGCCTGAGACACTTTAGACATACAACCTCAGGCACAAACTTAATCTTGGATTGAGTCAGGTCCCAAGTCACAATGCCAGGACCCAAGCATCCAGAGATCGAGTTTCAAGTTCTAACGCCCTATTCCGGGTGGCCACATGTCGAGTCTTCAGTCCCAGTTCCAGGCATCTCAGCACCTGGCCTTGGGCATCCCAACAACGAGTCTCAAGTCCCAATCATCCTGACACCGATTTCAGGTCCTGGTGTTGGCATCAGGCGTCCTAATGCTGGTTCTTGAATCTGAGTCTCAGAAAGCACTCCCAAACTTGCCCTAAATTTTCAAACATGGGCATTTGTCGATGACCATGTCTATAACTATTGGCAGCAGAATAATGATAATGATAAGGATGATCGTATTAGTATTACTTTCTGAAAATTCAATTATTATGTTATACATATTAGATCAAACTACACCTACAGAATCAGAAAACCACCAGAGTAACAATTAAAAAAAAAAAAATTAAAATGTGTTATGCAGGAGCATATAGGATGATGGTGAGAGGCCATGTCTGAATACATTAGAAGATGCAATTGAATTGTGCATCCTGTACACATCTTCTGAATTTGATTATCTTTTATCCTTTTTTAACTCAAAAAACATAAATGAGTTATAGTGTGAAACAACCTACAATATTATAAGCATTATAAGTAAAGGAATACAGGACCATAACTAACCTATGGTAACACCAGTTTTCCATGAATTGTGAGGGTAATTCAACAGCATCCCACTCTATTCCCCGAATTCCAGCAACCAGGCCTTCATCCTGTTTGGTCAACATATGCTGAAGTGCATGACCAAATTCATGGAAGACAGTCTCAACCTGCAAAAAGCGATATAAACAAATATGATTTACAATCAAGTGTAAAACTGCTGCATCCACTAAACCATACCACAGGTGGGGTTCTGTGACTGCAGTAGTTGCCACTAATGAGCATGCTGACACAGAAAGATGCCAAAAGGGGGGCATGCAGTTACAAACTATGACAGTGGCTTCATAATGGATACCATATACCCTCAACAATTACAAGATTAAAATAGATATATACATATATATATATATATATAAATAAAGAACAAACTGGAGGAATTGGAAGCAAAGATTTCAAAAGGGAAAGGAATGTATTTAGTAGATAAAGTGAAAATAAGGACAGAGCTTTATTCTTTCATACTGACAATGACCAAATCATTTAATTTTGGACAGGAGAACACAGACTTAATAAACGTGCCAAACAACAATTGACCCAGTATAAGTCTTTATACCAATGCATGTTTCAAGAAATTTATAATAAAGCTAACAAGTCAACTAATGATATAAGCTTCCACTGCCTCTGACCAAAATGTCTCTAGGACAGTCCATGGTGCTGGACATATCAAAAACACCAGGCTGCGGACAGTTCCCCATGTGCAATCCCAGGTTTAAATTGTCTAAAAAGCCAAAACCCACAGCCATGTCACTAAAAACCAAGTGCTCATACTCACCTCGCGAAAGGTCATAAGGCTTGGCTTGTTCCCTACTGGTGGGGTTTGATTGCACACCATGTGGGCAACAGGTAACCTTGATGTAGAACCATTGCGTGACAGTACACGACTTCTAGAAAATACCTCGTCCATCCATGCACCTCCCTTTTTCTCAGACGGACGGGAATAAGGATCGAAATAAAAGTATGCAATTGCACTACCTGAAGAATCTTTGACACGATAAAATCTGACATCATTGTTCCAAACCTGTTAAACAATAAGTAGTGTAAACAAGATGTGCATAGTAATTCTATATCATAGGGAGAAAGCGGAGAACAAAAATGAAGTAGTTGATGTATATTACAGGAGCTAGACCATCAGCTGGCTCAATATCAATTCCAAAAAGTGTCTTAGCAAGGCTGAAAAGGCCGTCCATAACTTTTGGTAATGAGAAATATGGCCGAAGTTCTTCCTGTAGAATTGAAACAGAGATCATTTAAGTGTCTCCATGTAGAACGGGTGAATTGACAAAATATCAAATGTACTATCAGCATTACTAATTAAGAAGTCGGTCACATGTTTTTATTTGAAAGCTCAGCAGCCAAGACATTTTATAATGTAGATTGGCAAGTGTATCTAAGAAGACTCTTAATGGCATTGTCTCCATTCAATATTAAACTTTTTACCTCAATGATCCGATGAAAAAAATGAACAGAATGACATATTCTTTTTGAATGCCTGAGGAGCATATTGATTGCATGCACACACACACAACCTGACACAACTTGTGACACTACTAATCTAAAATGTACAGAGTTGCAAGCCACTAAGGGCATAAGTGCTAGCAAAAAGGTAGCATAGAGAGAAAAGAAAGACAGATTCAACCTCATTGATGTCATATTTTGACTCACGAAGCCTCTCACTCCAAAAACTGATGTCCCAATGGTTCAATTCATCAGCTTCTGATGCACCTTCACCTTTGGAGAAACTTTTAAGGTCTTCTATGTCTACAAACAATGATCAAGTTTTGATCAAGCCATGCAATTATGTTTTGAATTTTATCAAAAAACACTTCTACTCTCAGAACTGTATGACTTTGTCAATAGAGCATCAAACATTAACGTCATGAATAAGCTGTATCAGGCAAACATGATCCGAGTCCTTGTGCACCTACTTAATTCAAAACAAACAATAATTTATGATATTGCACACTATTTGTCTACATATTACCTAACTAGCTAGCTATGTGTGCACGAGTGTCATGACTAATATGAAAATAAAAACACTTCCAGAACACCAAAAACCTCCCAAAACATGAGTCAACCCTAACAAATAAAACACTTCTGATGATTAGGTTATTGTGTAAAACTTAAAAATTCATATACAGAGAAACCTTTTGCTTCCTCAAGCAATTATATCCAATAAGATAGTTTGAAA
>JAXCLQ010000014.1:8872451-8885069 GCA_035584115.1 Cedrela odorata
GGAGGGCCCTCTGTGGAGTCAATTATGTGCATGACTTTTCCCACGAATAATAATAATTATTCCTGCTCATACATTTCGTGGGTCCCCAAGTTTGGTAAGTTTTACCAACATATTACACATTTATAAATCACATCTGAAAATTCCACTGTAACATCGTTCATTATATTTGTAATATGATATATATCATGAATCATACTTGCAATTGAATATAAAACTTTTAATTCATATTACGTTACATATATATATATATATGTATATATATATGTATAACGTAATCTATTGATATGAATTGTACACGTAATAATGACATCTCAAGATGGGTATTATCGTAATAAAATTCATCAATAAAATGAAGAAAAATTATTGTACACAACACCATTTATCCATCAATCAACCAAATACGAACACCACATACAAGAGAATTTGGGTTGACTTAAAAAGATACTGTTAATAAAATTGTTAAAAGGACGACACAAATATAAAAAATCAGTATAATTCAATTTGATTTATTTTTTCTTAAAATTAAATTGAACAATTTTTTAAAAAAATTTAGAGTCAAAAAATTGAATATCATATTAGTTTAATTCATTTGATTTTATTTAAAAATTTTTATTTTAATATAATTTTGTGTCTTTTAGTTTAAATTTGAATTGATTTAAGTAATTTTGATAAATAAACAATAAAGAAGTTACACATGTTATTATATTATAAAATTTCTTAAAAATTAAAATTTCATTTTAAATACTACAATAAAAAATTAAACAAAACCATTTTATTTTTAAATAAAACTAAAAGATTTTGTTGGTCATAAAAATCAAATTAAATCGCGAATAAGTTGAGTTGTAGTTTTTTTAATTTTTAATTTTTAATTTTTTTTACTATTAAATACAACACAATTAATAATTGTATCATATTTAGTTTTATTCGCGACACTTGAATTCATTTAATTATAATATAATTAATTATTTGAATAATTATGTTCTGTTAACTCATTTAAAATTTGATAAATTTATTTTATATTTTAATTAGTATTTTGTTATATTTTAAAAATTATATAGTTATATTTAAAATAAATTTAATTAACGTTCAAGTAGATAATAATCTAAATATTTTAAAAGATATAATAAAATATAATAAAAATATATTAAATAAAAAACAAGATTATGACTCATTTAATAATCGTATTTTGCTAATTTTTTCATCTAATTTTGACATAATGATAAAATGAATCATATTAGTCTTGTATTAAAATTCACTCTTGGTCTTTTCTATTATTAATTTTAGTAAATATTAATACGTGACATAATTAATAATGAACGGCTTAAATTATATTTAGATATTTTTAATTTATATTGTAAAATGTAAAATTAATTTATAAATTTTATCAAAATACAATTTAAGCCGTTAATTATTAATTATGCCACAGGTCAACATTGGTTTAATAGTTAATGATAAAAAAAAATCAAAAAAGGTTCATGATTCATCAATTTTAATATATCTTTTATGGATTATGATTATCTCTTGTTTTTTTTTTTATCATTAATTAACTTTTAAGAAAAAGTTGACACGTAATATAATTAATAATGAGTAATTTAGATTGTATTTTAATAAAATTTATAAATTAATTTTATATTTTATGATATAAATTAAAAATATTTAAATATAATTTAAATGATTTACTATTAATTATGACATGTGTCCTGTTAAAGTTAATTATAAAAAAGATAAGAAGAGAATGTATCTTGAACACATGATAAAATTTCTAACACGCCATCTGGAATTACCACTCTTAAACAGAACCACCAGAGACATTGTAATCAGCACAACATCATGCTACGGTAAAATTCATAAATGACTGGAAACACATCCACACACAAAATTAAAATGTGTAAAAATATATAAATGGCTATTAAAAATAGAGGATAAAAAGGAATCCAAAGATGAACAGAAGACGACAAACAAAAAGATGGAGCATGGGGACACCGAATCATAGAGCCAAGAGAGAAAGTAGTGGGCCTGAATTGTTTTCGTATGCATACCAGTTTGTAGCGTATTCTGCTACACCTCTCATCTCTTCCTCTTCTCAATTTTCAAACAATCACGACAAGAACCCAAGTCCCCACAAGTTTTTGGTGGGGGAGACTGCTGCAGGTTTTGTTGTGCCATTCACACTTGCTCATTTTTATTCTCTTACATTTTCCTGATGAAATGACAATAATTTTGATGTCAAAATCATGGGCTGCTTTGCTTGGTTCTTGTATCTGTGTATCTGTTATCCAGAAAGCTTTGATGCATGATTATTTTTCAGTGTTCAAATCTGTGATCATAGTATGCATACCTAATGACTAGAACCGAGGTTATTTATTATTATTTTTATAAGTATGATTTTGGTTGTTAATTAATCTTTATTATTATTTTTTTTTTGCACTTAGAATTTCTTATGTAAAGCTGTCCAACCATTCTTTACGCAACTACTTCCACCATCAATCTGCTTTAACAATTAACAGCCGAGCTGTTCAATCAATCAACAACACTGATTGAGATTCTTTTTTGCTATAGTTTCATGAGGTAGGATTCGTGAAAGAGAAGTTCATGTGACGTGAATTACGTTACACCAAATTAATAATTAATAATTCTCACCTATCTAATAATATATGACAAGACAGGACAACAAAAGCTAATGTTAATGTCCCGTTTAAGTTTGCATTGGTTTATGGTTGGTTATGCGTTCATTCAGTAACCATCATTAAAGAATGTCAACCATTATCATAAATAACGAATTTAATTAAGAATCATATAATATAATCGTTTCAGTTACGATTAGTCTTATCGTGGAATCAAAAAGTAATGAACATAAGAAACTTAGTGATGTCCATCTACCTTGCTTGCACATCAACAAAAAACATGGGTCGTGCCCAAAAGTCAGTAAAATATTACAATAATTGCGAGGGAACATATTAATTTTTCTCTGACATAATTTTCTAATCTTAGTTTCTGTAATCTGCCCTACTCGACAGAAAGTATGACAGCATAAATTCAAATATTTTGAAATTGAAAAAAATAAAATTAAAAACATTGGTAGGGTCAACAAAAAAAAAACGGTGCAAAAAGGATAAAATTTACCATACGTTTGATACCTATATATAAAAGACGTTAACATCTTCTCCTCAAACACATATCATTGTTTCCGGAATTTACAAATGAAATGTAAGTCTGGGCTTTAAACCTACATTTAAGTTACAAGTTAAACTTGAAACACCAAATATTCTGTGTCCGAAATGGAGAGAGAAGATCTGAGTCACCGTCGGCGATCCTCGTACTTGTTTAGTTGCTTGGTATCGCCATCGTGCTTTCCTGTGCATGAAGAAATAGAATACTCGCGGATTCATTACTGTGGCAGCAACAAAAGAGGACGGAGATGGAGAAGTTTTCTTAGAAGGTTGGTAAGAGATGGGAAGAGCATGTATGGATCAAAACCTTTATCTTTTCACTATGATGCTGTTAGCTATTCACAGAATTTCGATGAGGGTTGTCACTATGAAGAATCCGGCCGCTGCCCGCCGGTTTTTCGAGATGTTCGATGGGATTTACACAAGTAATGTTGTGTCAATAAGTTTAGATAATTGTTAACTGTATGTTAAGGTTTCTGTTTGGATTTATATATAGATATATAATTTTGTTCGACTATAAGTTGCTAATTACTTAATTTGCAATGTGTGTGTGTGTGTGTGTGTGTATATATATATATATATATATATGGTAGTAATTAAGTATCAGAGATTTGGGATTAAACCCAGAATTACCTGATACTTATTGGATCTGCTGATGCCATAACATAAGTCTTGACTGCTCATGAAATGTTTAGCAGTGTCTTGCAGGCACTAATTAATCTATTCTTGCAATTTGTCACATGTAAATTTCTTCTTGTGATATGTAAATGTAAAAGTAAAACGATCCTGACATGATTATGACAGTAAGGTTAAACAACTTTGGAAACCAGATGTATATGATTTGAAGGGTAAATGTCATTGTCAGTGAATAGCCAATTCAGGGTGAAAAAAATATGCAGGTGGATAGATAGATGAAACAATAATGCATGGTGATTTTATGATTTCTACTGTTCCTAGCTGCTAAACATATCTTCATTATTTCTAACCTGATACCGAGGTAAGTGAAGCTTTATATACTATTTAGAGAGACCAGAAATCTAAAATACATGGAAATTTTTTGTTAATTATTTGTAATCAAATAGAAATGTAAAGGCAAAATTAGGTCATTTGTGGGAGGTGGGATGGGGACCGACGAATGAAAATAATTGAAAGGCAGACTCACTGTAGATGAGGGGACAGGGAGGCTTCTCAAGTTGACGAGTCGAGAAGAAGAGTGGACTACTTGTGAGTTGTGATTGTAAAATAAATACACATAATATGAACCCATGATATATGTTTATGGGGTGTGACTATTCGTGTTGTTATGCTATCAAATAAAAGTAAATTTTAAATTTATTTATTTAATAATTACATCAATAATTAAAATTTTAATATAATATAATTATTAATTAATTAAATAAATTATAATCAAATTACTTATTTAATATATATTTTAATATATTGTAATATATTTTTATAATATTTATGATATTATATACTTAAACGCTATTAATTTTATTTTAAATATAATAAAATATCTTTTAAAACGTAATAAATATAATTAATTTTTTTTAAAAAATATAAAATAAATTTATTAAATTTTAATTACTCAAATAATTAATTATAATATAAACGAATTCACGTGTTAATAATTTTAAATATAAATTTGACATAATTATTAATCGTATCATTTTGTATTATTTGTTTAATAATCGTGTTATTTTATGTTCACACAAATTTATAAATTTGTGTCTTGTCAATTTTTTTTTGTTTGACAAATATTAATTCAAACAAACATATATAATTATCACATTCACACGCAGACTCAGTTGAAAATAATATGCAATTGTATATTTCTAATATTATCATATTCTTTAATATGCGGCACAAGCGCAAGAATTATATATGGAGGTGGCATTTGCGAATACAAGAAGTTAATGGTATTTAATAATATTTGTCAAGCAAAAACAAATTTTAAAATAAAAATAAAAACTTAGAATTAAATATTTTTTAAAAAAATAAAGAATATATAGAATTCATTTAGTATAGAAGTGTGAAAATTTTGAAGTCATAATTGAAATGAAATAAAAATATTAATTGTCAAATATTAATAAATAAATACGTGAATCTTAAATAAAACCTTAATTAAGTAATAATTTTCAAATATTCCTCAGTACTACTGATATCTATTCTTTTAAAATATTAATAGATTCAATTAAAGAATTACAAAAAGATTTCCTTAGCTTTTTTTTTTTTTTAAAAAAAAATTGCTAAATGGACATTGCTTTGTTGGTCATAAATGTTTAATTGCTCAGTTTTGTTAACAGGGCCATGCTGGGCTACTGAATTGTACCAGTAAATGCTGAGGTTCCTTTTATGGATGTAAGAAGTATAGTGAGCTAATATTTTGGGTTACAATGTATTTGAAATCAAACAAACAAAAGCTTAAATAATTTAATTTAAATTGGGGTAACTTCACTTTAATCATTTTAGGTAATATCAATTTAGTAAGTATATTTGACATATTAGATAGAAACTTTCTTTTTCTTAATTTCAACAAGTGTTCTCCAATTTCTTGACCTCCTCCAAAAATAAAATTTTGTTCGGTTGATATCTATTGAAAATTGTTTGTCGAATCTTTAATTTAAAATTAATTTAATTAGAAGTCGAAGTGTAAGACGAAGAAAATGATAATAATGCTTGTTAAAACGATGCATTTCAAATTTAATTAGTGAAACCAATTTAGGTGAAAACACAATATTTTAGAATTAAGTAGTGACATTTGTTGAATCACTTAAATACTACTTCACTAACAGCAAAAATATAACAAATATTAGTTTGAGGAATGAAAGTGATATTAACTAAAATTATTTTGGATTAGAGTGATGATTGCTAAAAATATTAAGAATTTTTTTTAAATAAAAAAAATTAATCTAATAAGTCAAATATGCTGATTAAAGAGATATTTTCTAAAACGTTAAAGAATAAAATGAAATTACCCCATTTAAATTCGACGCTAAGCGGAATTGACAATACTTTTGTTATCCCTTAGTTTCCTAAGATTTTAGAAGATTTGGAATTTTATTTGCTTTATTGGATTACTAGTTTTTGTATTTGGAGATTTATTCTTGCTAGCATTTAGAGATTATTTAGCTTGAATTTTTAATTAGCACTTTTCAGTAATTAGATTTTTTTTAATGTCTAATTACGAACTTTTCATGAATCCTTTGACCCTTCTGGATTGGGGGTGAGACATCATTGTCTCAAAGTATTTTATATCATTTTTCTTGTTCGTGGTACATGTTTCAGATTTGTTTTGCTTTTGAAAGCTATTCATTGAAATATGAAAAATTGTTAGTTTGATCTCTCTAATTGCAGATTATTCAGACAAGGTGAGCATTAGTGAAATCGTGTTCATTTTGTGCCACAATCAACAAATTGAGAAGAATAACATCAATGTCTCGTAGTTATTTCAGAGCTGAAACATTTAATTTTCAAACTATGTTATTTCATTTTTTGAAATTTGCTACTTTACATGGTACGTATTTTGCTTCAATTATAGAGCTTCAACTGATGTATGTAATAACAGCCTGTTATTATGCTCATCTTCCGAACCAAATTCTTCTCTTTTCTGCGCATATTTCCGCAGTCTGTATATTCTTAAATGTACTACTGCAGTTTCAAGACATATGTTTGGGATCAATGCTGAAATGAATTTCTTTTAGCATTAACCTTCTTTGTTTCATCGTTTTTCCTTATACCTGTTTCTCTTTCTGGTCGCTCTTACAAGTTTTGCTGACCAGGCGGGCTCAGTTGAAGATGGATTGGCCCATGTGAGGCTTCTCCATTGTTCAAGCCATATGGAACAAAGGCATTTCCGTTTGCTTCATTCTCTTCCCTTGTGCCATAAACCTGTGACATGATGCCTCATTGGCGGTGAGATATTCTTAGTTTCAATTCTACAGGTTCAGAAAATGTATTGATGATTGTAAGTTTTTTCTTGGGAAGTCTGAAGTTGTATGAGTTATTAACATACCTTCTTGTACAGATCCAAATTTTCTTGACGAATGAGGTTTACCTTCTTGTAGAGTTCTAGATTTTCCTGTTGTACCTGATTCCCCTGTAATGAAAACAACAAATAAGAGTGGGAATTGCAAGGGAAGTAGGTCTAGATAGAAAATATGCAGTGAGAGAACAACTGGGGTTATTTCAGCAAAGACCTGTCGATTCAGTTCTTCTATTTCATCAGTTAAAAGTTGTTCCTGCAGAAGCTGAAAAATATCACGCATTTGCATCAAATGAGCTACTTAAAAGCATTTACAAAGACTTAAAAATTATGACCTTTTTCAAACGAACGCCCCGCAAACTCATCTCCAATTGATTCTCCAGATTTTGTAGGTCATTAAAAGTCAAACCATAAAGTTGTTCTCCCATTAATTTCCTACATATCAGAATTCAAAATGTCTGTCAATCACTACTCAGTTGCCAATTGACTTGTGTTTCATATCTGACTCTATTAGGCTTCCTTTGGCATATAAGTACTCGAGCATGGACTTGGAAACCGCCTCCAATAAAAATGTTACCTACTTCCACATAGGAGAAGCCCCTTTAGAGTGTTGATGGAACATGATCTAATGTTCATATTGCTCTCTGACAGAAATAGAATTTTAAAAGGAATTATTTTGTTTCAACCATCTTCTTTGCGACTAGTCTACTTGAATTGTATATTTTCAATACTTGCTAACTACATAATATCCATTAATTTTTGAGTCTCACTAAAATCTTGCGTTACCAAATACTTTTGCAGTTTTACTTTCAATGCACAATAAAAGCATAACAATTTCAAGCGAAGCCTTAATCTTATATATTGGTTAGACATACAGGTAAAATAAGGTTTTCTTGAAGTAGTTGTAATGGTGATATTCCTGAGGTCATCATGTCCTTGCAAATTCAGACAAGCGACTTTGCATTTGTTATGATTTAACTTTGTATCAAAGTGGTCTATGACAGGGTACGAGAGCACAAGCTCTCCCTTAATATCTGAAGAACTGTAAACCGTATTTATATGCATCTATGTGATATGTCAACCAAATGACTCGACGAATGTTTTGGAGCCAAACCATGTTCAATGTACTTGTATTATATGATTATTTTAACAATAGTTTATATCATAATTTGATTATGATCCTCAGCTAAGACAAAAGCTTATAAATGCTATAATATATGGAGTGTTCATTTTGTTGTTTTTTTTTTGGAATGCATTTTAGTTAGATTACAAGATGCCAGACTGACAGGTTCAAGTAAAAGTTGTCATACATAGAAAGGCACACTTTGAATACGCCTTGGGTTGTAAGGTACATGTCTAGTAACACGTAATTTTTGCGGTTAGAGGAATTATATAACTGTGTTTACCTGAGGCGAGGTTTTATGCATCCTTTCAACTGGTGACGCCAATGTCTGTTTGTACACAACCTAGAGCTGTTTTTATGTTTATAAATGAACACAAGATACATTAAACAAACTATATATTATTTCTTGTAATAGTTGAATTGCCGCATATGAGTTACATGATGACAATGTAGCTTAGTGGCAATTTGGATACCCATTTGGCATAGAATCTCATCTATTTCAACATTTCTGCTGTTACTTAGATCTTCTTTCGTTTGCATTAGGGTTTTTTAGTGTCAACAGACTTTATGGTGTTATCAATATTTTGTTGTATTGTTCTCTGGCACTTATCTTGTGTAAGACATAAGTGAACTATAAAGACTACAATGAAACAGCTAGCTTTTAGATAATATGATTCATTTACTCTGCCACTGTCAGTTACGTGAATAATATAATATAGTGATATGTATTTTAAGTTCAAGAAGAAAAGACTGTACCGATGGTTTTCTTGCAAGCTTTGCAGTTGTTGCCGTAAGACTGCCGCCTCCTTTTGCCAAAACTAGCAAGTATAATAGCAGAAATTAGGTGCATGGAAATTATAATATTTATTTTTCCTTTTCTCAATTCTGTCAAATTAAAAACAAAAGTGCTTTTATTAGGTGATACAGTAATTAGATAATAATCCACCATATTGTATTGTGAAGGTTTTACAATACTGCGGAGAAAGTACCATATATAGAAGTTTGCATAATTTTGTTAGGCCATGCCCAGTTAACACCACTCATGAATATGCTGCTTGATTGAGGACAATGAGAATGCTTCCTGATAAAGGATATATCAAGTTTTTACTCTTTAAATTTAATATATATTTTTTTAAGTAAGATAATAAACTTAATATTAGTGTGTCATATATGCTATTTTTTACAGGTTGATGAATATAGATGAAAAATGTATACCTTGACTTCTGATGGTGGATTGAACAATTGATCATGCTCCTCTTTTAAATCGTTATATCTTTCGATAACTGCTTTCATGCTGGTATGAAAATAAAATGATTAGATTCATGCCAATGATATAAAAATGGCAGCAGATACAGGAGAAATTTGCAATAGTGAAACGGTGAAGAAATGACAAAGGCCACATATCATAACGAATTATGAAAGAAACTAATTTTGTTCCCTTTTCCTTGGATTATATGACTGCTATCCAGAAACTATACAAACTGAACAAATTCCAGATTAGACATCAGTTAGCATAAATAAAATTTCATGATTACTGCTTTTGTAGTCTAGTGGCTATATGGGCGAGTGATTGCTCCTGGTTTAAATTCAAGGATAACATGACAAGTTTCCTTACTAGGAAAGGCAAATTACTGTCAACCTTATTAATGTCTTCCTGTATCTTTTCGGTATTTGTTAATTTTTCCCCATGTTTGAGCAGATTTTTTTAAAGCCGAGGTACTCGTTACAGTAAAAATAATTCAGCTATCTTTTTCTTAATCTTCATACCATTTGCCTGCAAATATATATACACACACTCAGTACCTGATTTCATTCAGTTCAGCCTAGTGTTTTAGCAGAGCACTTGCTATTAATCCAAAAGACTAGTCTGTTTAGGAAGTTCTTATAAATTCAAGATCGATTCATATTTTAACTGATATGGGATATGATATTCTTACTCATCCAATCACGTGATGCTCTCGTCATGGTCAAACTTATTCATCTGGATTCATCTGACGCGTATTGTCCATCCTTATAATTTTTAGAAATTAACATCTCACGTGAGAATTTTTTATGGAGGTTCTTATAAATTTAAGATCGATTCATATTTTATCTGATGTGGGATATGACATTTTCACTCACCCAATCATGTGACGCTCTCGTCACGGTCAAACTTATTCATCTGGACTCACCTGACGAATATTGTTCATCCCCATAATTTTTGGAAACTTACATCTCACGTGAGAATCCCTTATTGGGGTGCAAAGTACAGGTATTTAGGGACCCATATGTGAATAAGAACTTGAATCTACTCTGATACTACTTGTTACGAGTCGAGCGCTTGCTATCGACCCAAAAGATTAACCTGTTAGGTAATGTTGACTACTCACCTTTATAAATCTAAGGTCGATCCATATTCTATCTTACGTTGGATGTGATATTAAGAAGGGTTCAATAACCTCAACATTCTTATGTAAAATTTGTATTACCATGGGAAACTTTTGTTGTGAACTAACATTGCTGACTACAATATACTATAAATTACCAAGTCTTCCTATTTTCATTTGGATTTCCAGTTATGCAGTAATTATTTTTATGTATATAATTTCTTTAACTTTTTTATTGAGTCTGAGCATTTTTCCAAATAAAATCACAACCTCTTTCATCATATAATTTCAAATTAAACTGGTGTTGACAAATGAGATTTATGTTTCATTTTTCATTATGAATTTATATTTTGATTTAAGTTAAGGTAAAGTACAACTTTTACAAAAGGATGTGCGAGAGAAGTTAAAAATTTACGGGTTACTGAAAAGGTGTTCTCTATGAGAGTGGTAAGCCATATTAAACAAACTTGTCACGTGGATCAAACATAAAAATTGAGTGTTAAAAAAATATTAAATTATCACTTGATTCAAAAGTTTATATTGATAGTAGTCAAACGAAAATATTAATTCTTGCAGGCTTCTCATGTACAAAATTGATATTAAGCGAGCTTGTTATTCACATGGGTTCGACTAAGCCCAAAGGGGATGGAACGAATTAAAAAAATGCTAAGTTGTCACTTACTCAAAAATAATATGTGCACATGGTAGAATTTGAACACAAAATCTTTGAGTCAAACTTGATTCTCAAATTATATTAAATTATCACTTAATTGAAGAGTTTAAACTAATAAATAAAGGTTCAAGAAATAATTTTTAATGCTAACAAGAAAAGGGTTGCAAAATGTAAAACTCTATGCACAAATAAATTCATCTAGAAAATCCTAGAGAAACATTTCTTAGACATTAGTTGGATGATTTCTTGCGTAACTTTTCATAACTATCACACTTGCAAATCATCCTTTTAAAAGTGTTTAAGAGAATTTTAAGCCAAGATTTCTACTCTTATAATTTTCCATTATATCCTAGTCTTATGAGTGTATTCTTCTACTTTCGTGAGGGGTTTAGCCATGATGCTAACAATTTTTTGCATTAAGAAACACTAGTATTAAGATGGAGGTATTTTTCAACAAGGCGCGAGGTATCACCTCGGAAGATGGTTGTTTGATTTACAGTATAAACTCAACTGCCTGTTATAAGAATTCCTAGGCTTGATTTTGGTGGCCAGTCATGGTGGATTTGGGATAAAGCTTGGGGTAGTGAATAGAAACCATGATTTGTCAAACTATGTATTAAAACTTATATTTAACATTTGAAATATGAACTTAGTAAATTTATGATTTTTCTTTATTCACTATTAATATATAACTTACAGTAAGAATAGTCAAGAAAATAGGAAAAATACTGAATTAGACTTGCTCTTCAAATCAAAATACTACCTAAACAAAGACCACCTAAATGATGCTTTCCTAAGAAAACAAATACGTTCAAAATTGATAATATATCAACACTTGATTATAGTTCATTTATGCAAAACATTCAATACTCCATGATTTGCATGAAGTCCCACGTCACACTTAAGCCTTGTTTGCAACTTATGTTAGCATTATTTGAGTTTGTTTTACTTGACTGCTACGTTAATAGATTTTCAGTTTGAGATCAATTTGAAGTTAACTATACTTACAAGCTATTCTTGTTGTAGGAAGTCAATGAAGAAAAACACAATCAAGGAAAGTATTGTGTATTTCTATTATATCCGAAGTTTACAATTTAATTATTCCTATTTTTAATAAAAAATAAAGTATTAAAAATAGATAAACCATGTCATAATTTTGGGATACATTTTTCATAAGAATATTTAATTGGCTATGACATATGTGATTGTGATTCTTATCATGTCTGTATGCATTAAATCAGTCATAAGAAGTTCTCTTACTTTGATTCCTATTATCTTGAGTAAAATTTCACTTGGATTCT
>JAXCLQ010000014.1:8893363-8908365 GCA_035584115.1 Cedrela odorata
CGTAAATATATAAATATATATCGCTTCAGTTCTTTAGAGAACATATATTTATTATTATTATTATTATTATTATTATTTAATTTGAATCGTGTCTATGGACTGTTGTCCAACACGACCTATCCGTGCTTGTACCTTAAATTCAACATGGCATGGCTACCGTACCATGCGTGGTACTTACTACTATAATAATAGGGCTGGCGTATCAAATTTAATGGACATAGGCCCAGGCCCATTTCCATCTCTACACTCAATGGATGAAAAACCAAAAAGCAACTATCAATTTTAAAATTAAAACAAAAAAAAATAATTTGTTAGGGTTTATTCGGTGCATAATAAAATTTGCCAATACCTAAATATCGTCCTCCTTCTCTTTTTTTGTTTTTCAATTTATTCTTTACTTTTTATGTTATTTGATATTGGGTAATTGGGCTTAGAATAATTTAATGGATTGTCACCCAACTTTGGTTAATGGGTCAAAAAATAAAAGGCCCAATTAATGAAATTAAACATGTTCTTCACAAATCAGTGGTATTGTATACCAGTTTTATTAATTCTAGCCACAGCTAGGTTTGGTCTGACCAAAGTAATGGTATATACATCTTGTTGAATTACTTAAATTAAGTATCAAATTCTTTAAGCTTTAGTTATAATTAGTATACCTGTTCTTTAGGCTGTCATCATGACATTAAATTAGAAACCATGATAATATTTTTTTTAGCAAAATGATTGACCCCTTGGTCTGATTATCTTCTGAGGGAACGAAAAAGGCAATATTTTAGTGGAGTAATAACATTCAGGTCCTTACATGTTTTCAATTTGTCAAATAAGGACATAATTTGTTCATCCCTTAATTTTATTAAAATGATTCAGATATTCTTTACTGTAAAGTTACGTACTCAGACATTGATCGTCAAAATGGATCATTAAAAAAAAATGTATTCAGTTAAAAAAATATAGAACTTCAGGGGTCTAAATGTTATTATGCCATATTTCAATTGAAATGTTAAAATTTGGCTTCCATCTTGTGGAGTGAAATTACTGTATCTAATGCCAGTGGTTTTAGATTTCCCCATCCTTATCAAAAGATTCACATTGAAACAGCGTATAAAGAGTTACTTAAAATGCAGAATGTCAAGTGTTCTTCAATGTTACCTGTCTGTTTTCTCTTTAAATCTTGCTGTTATTAGAAAAGCCAATTAGATTTCTTGTGTTTCCCTTCAATTTTAGCTTAATTTCCGATGCCAGCCATCAAATGTCAAGTGTTCTTCAATGTTACCTGTCTCTATTGTTTTTCGGTCAATTATTTTCTTTTTCTCCTTTTTATTTACTCGGCTAAGTGGAGTCGTCAATAAGACAATGTCACAGTTAGTCGTGGGAAGCAGCTTCAGCTCAGCAGCACATACATAGGAATTTTAATTATTTTCAATGTTTAATGTAAAGTTGACCCTGTTGTGCCGGCGATTGCGTCCTCTCATCTCATTCTTTTCGTACATTTCCGTCGTTTAGGAAATTCCCTTGCCCCTTTGGAGTCTTTTTGTATAGATAAACTAAAATTAGCAATTGAAATCAAGGAGTCAAGGTATAAACTAATTAAGATGTAAATATATATGCGGAAGTGCCAATAATATCATATGCAGTATTCTTGCCATGGCTACTTGGAATTCTCTCTACAACTTAAAAAGTTTTTTTCTTCTCCTTCCTTCTTCTTCTACTTCAGTCTTCCAATTCAATTTCCTCGCAAATAATTCGATTCGACCCGGAAAACTCCGAGATAATCTATGAGGGAGATGCAAGAGCTTATGTCGAAGCAGTTGAATTTAAATGCCTCAGTTATCTATGGCGAGTTGGTTGAGCCACCTATGCAAAGAGTGTGCGGCTATGGAACTCTGACACTTACCAACTCTCTGATTTCACCACATTTCTCCTTCAGATTCCACTGAATTCAGCTTGTGGTTTTCTTTGCCTATTTAACACCACTACTAGTGACTCATCTCAGAATCAAATACTACTTGTTGAGTTTGATTCTTTTGCAAATCCTGAATGGGATCCTTCAGTTCCGCGCATTGGGATCTACAAGAATTCAATTGCTTCAGCAGTTTACACGCTTTTGAATTCTGGCGTCCACAGTGGAGATACTACTGATACACGGATTAACTATAATTCTACTACTAACAATTTGAGTGTGTTTTGGACATATCAAAAGACCTGTGCTTGGCGTAAGAGGTCTACTCTTTCCTATCAAATTGATTTAACGAAAATTCTTCCAGAGTGGGTTTGTGTTGGATTTTCAGCTGCTACAAGTGATCTTGTTGAGCGCCATCAACTTTTATCCTGGGATTTTACTTCAAGTTTGGATTCAGAGGAAACAGATGAGAAGAAAATGGACAAGAAAAAAGCTGGAATAGGAATAGCAGTTTCAGTTGGTGTACTGGTAGCTGTAGCGAGTATGGTATTTTTCATTTTGTGGAGGTGGAAGAATATGCAAAAGGTAGAAGCAGAGGCAATGAATTTAGTATCGATGAATGATGACATTGAACTAGCAGCAGAACCAAAGAAGTTTTCATATGAAGATCTTATCTTAGCCACCAGGAACTTCTCAAATAATAGAAAGCTGGATGAAGGAGGGTTTGGTTCTGTTTATAAGGGCTAACTAATGGATTTAGACATGTCAATTGCTGTTTAAGAAAATTTCAAGAGGTTCAAAACAGGGGAGGAAGGATTACATGACTGAAGTGAAGATCATCAGCCAATTGAGACATCGAAATCTTGTTCAACTCATAGGCTGTTGTCATGATAGAGGTGAATTCCTGCTGGTCCATGAGCTCATGTTAAACGGTAGCCTGGATTCTCACTTCTTTGGCAATAAGAATACTCTCACATGGGGTGTCAGGTACAAGATAACTATCAGATTGGCATCTGCATTGCTTTATCTACATGAAGAGTGGGAGCAATGCGTGGTGAACCGGGATATCAAATTGAGCAATGTAATGCTAGGTTTTAGTTTTAATGTCAAGCTTGGTGATTTTGGACTAGTAGGCTGATGGATCACGAGGTAGGTCCCTAAACGGCTACTGGCTTGGCTGGAACTTTAGTCTACATGGCTTCGGAATATGTAAGTACAGGCAGAGCTAGGAAGGAGTCAGACTGTTGTGAGAAAAAAAAAGATTTATGTTATAAATCTATGAAGATTTCGGAGAAAAAATGATGGAGAGAGAATGTTGTCGATTTTATTACCAAAACGAAGAAATTACCAGACAAAAACAACCCTTTAGATTCAAAAAAGTTTCTTGTACAGAACAAACCCAAAATTATCTGGTGGTTGCGTTCAAACTCTAACCCCAAATAGGTTTTCTTTTATAGTCCGGACAAGCAGCCTGGGCGGTATCCTAGAGGCAGTGTGCTAGGCCTTGGCCGTGTCTTGGCGGCTAGGTGCTATGAACTTTGGTCGCCCGAGTGACAACCTGGCTGTGTTTAGGCGCTAGGCTTCTGCTTCCTGGCTACCGGGGCATCAGGTTGGCTCTGTCTGGACTCACAAATTCTGCTTTGGTTCGGGGCACCGTTCATCATCCGTGGGCTAGATTGACGCTACCTTGGCTGCCAGCTTTAGCCTTTGCTCTGTCATGAAATTGTGCTGTAGTATATATTAGGTAGTATATTTCAAAATATACTTTATTTTTAACAGTTAATTTTTTGGATCCATTTTTATTGCATTGAGTTATGACATTTTATTGCATCAAGTTATGACATTGGTTATATAAATTTGAATTTAAATTAGAAATTGATGGCATGAATAAGTTACAAAATAAATTGAATTCAATTCTTTAAGTTAGTCATTAATTCTTTGTAACAGTTATATTCTTGCAAATAAAAGAAATCAAATTTTTGAATAAAAAAAAAAGAGGGTGCTGCTAGTAAAAGAAAAAGAGAAAAACCTTCTCTTCCTCCTTCTTTCTTTGCTTACTAAATTCTTATTGTTGTTCTAAATTGTTGTAATTGGGAGTGCACCCTTACAGCAATTGAGCCATTGTATCCTAGAGTACAGACCACATTTTTTACCTCTTTATTGTACCGGAAAACTATCTTAGAGGGGTGAAATTCTATTATTTAGGATAGTGATTACATACCTTGACATTTTCTTTTTCTTATTTTATTTTTTCGTTGCTGTGTTGTGTTACTGTTGCTGTGCTATGTTGCTGTGTTGCAATGCTGTGTTATTGTTGCTGTGTTGCTGTTGCTGACTTCTTATTGCTTTATCAACTTTCTGGTGCTGTGAACTAACAAACTAAAGAACATAATTCTCTTTTGGTTATTTACACTCCATCATGGGAGATGTAATGATCACAACCAAGTCTCCACCCAACATCTCTAAGATAGAAACTTTTGATAGAGAAAATTTCAAGCATTGGCAGGGTAAAGTCTTTGATGCCTTAGATGTTTACAATATGTTGGATTATCTCAAAACAGGACCACCAACAGAAGATACTCCTGATTATGCCCAAGAGTTGGAGAAATGGATCGAAAAAAATAAGGTATGTTGATGCACCATCCTCAATACTCTTTCGACTAAGCTTTATGACATCTACTATAAGTATACATCTACTTTTGAAATTTGGGAATTAATGAAGAAAAAATATATTACTAAAGATGCTAGATCTCAAAAATATACCATAGGTTATTTCTTAAATTTTAAAATGAATGATGGTAAGGATGTTTCCTCTCAAATCCATGACTACCATTTATTAATAAATGATTTGAAAAATGAAGATATTAATTTTTAAGAATCTTTTATAGCTAGTTGTTTAATTGAAAAACTTTCGGAGTCATGGAGAGATTTTAAAAATAATATGAAACATATGAGTCTCCAGAACTTAATTGTACACATAAGAATTAAAGAGAAGAACAGGCTCAGAGATGAAGTTGAAAGAGCCAAGGAATTTAATTCCAAGATAAATGTTGTTAAGAATAAGCCTTCTCATGAGAAAAATAAATAATATTTAAACAATAAGAGATTTTTTTTAAAATAAAAACCCCAACTTTAAAAAGAAGACACAATGTTATGTTTCTGGAAAACCTAGGCACTATGTTAACCAATGTAAGCATAAGGTTCAGAAAGGAGGCAAAAATCCTCATAAAGTCAATTTGGCTGAGGGAGATGATGAAATTATAGCCGCGGTTGTGGTCTTTGAGGCAAATATGGTTTTTTGTGGAAACAAAGATTATGTTATTGATTCTAAAGTTACTAAACATATATGTGATGACAAAAATCTGTTTCATTAATATGCTCTAATAAAAAAATGAGAAATCTTGGGGATTCTCAATCCACCCCAGTTTTAGGCAAAATGAAAGTTTTTCTCTAGCTTACTTCTGGAAAAACTTTTTCTCTTAACAATGTACTGCATGTTCCAAATATTCGATATAATTTAATTTCCATATTTGTACTTGAAAAAGTGGGATTGAAAATGTCTTTTGAAAGTGATAAAATTGTAATGACCAGAAATGTGGTATTTGTTGGGAAAGGTTATAGTTCTGGTGAACTATTTGAACTTAATGGACTTGATGTTGTCAGGAATGAAAATGCTTCTTCTTCTGCTTATATTGTTGATTCTATTGATTTATGGCATGGTAGATTGGGCCATGTAAAATTTTCTTATATTAAGAAAATGAAAAAATGTGGATTGTTATTAAACTTAAATTTGACAAATGAACATAAATGTGAAGTTTGTGTTGAATCTAAGTCTACAAAGAAATCAAACAAGATGGTTTTGAAAAGATAAAATGAACTTCTCAGTTTGATCCATAGTGATCTTGGTGATCTTAAATAAACCATAATAAGAGGAGAAAAAATGTATTATATTACCTTTGTTGATAGTTTTTCAAGATACACAAAAGTGTATCTTTTTAGAAATAAAGATAAGACTTTTGAAAAGTTCTTGATCTATAAAAATGAGATTGAAAATCAACTTGATAAGAAAATTAAAAGATTAACAACTGATCGAGGAGGTGAATATGATTATAATGAGTTTGATAGTAATTGTAAAAACTATGGTATTATCCATGAAATAACCACACCTTATTCACCTGAATCAAATGGTGTAGCTGAAAGGAAAAATAGAACATTAAAAAATATGGTAAATGTTATGTTGATAAGTTCTGAAGCATCGTTAAATTTGTGGGGGGAAGCAATTTTATCAGCATGTTATATTCAAAATAGAGTTCCCCACAAAAAACTGGAAAGACATCTTTTGAGTTATGGAAATGTTATAAGCCTAATCTATTATACTTCAATATGTGGGAGTGTCTTGCAAAGGTTTTAATACCTAGTCCTAAAAAAAGTAAGTTAGGACCTAAGACTATAAACGCTATGTTTATAGGTTATGCTTAGAACAGTGCAAGTTATAGATTCTTAATTTTTTAAAATAAAAGTAATTTGTATGATGCTAATACAATTATAGAATCTAAAAATGCTGAATTTTTTGAAACTATTTTTCCAAAGAATTTTGCAATAGAAAAGCCTCAATCATTAAAGAATTCAGTAACTAATCTTTCAGAAAGTTTAGATTCTGAACTAAGAAAAAGTAAAAAGAAAAGAACTGCCACTAGTTTTGGTGACGATTTTTATGTTTTTCTAATGGAAAATGATCCACAAACTTTTGAAGAAGTAATGCTTTCTCGAGATGCATCACTTTGGGAAGAAGTAATAAATAGTGAACTGAGTAATCATGTTTGGGAATCAGTTGATTTACCACTAGGCACAAAACCCATTGGATGTAAATGAATTTTCAAACGGAAACTTAAAGTTGATGGATCTATTGATAAGTATAAGGTAAGATTGGTTGCCAAAAGATATACTCAGAAGAAAGACATAGATTATTTTGATACTTATGCTCAAGTGTCAAGAATTACATCTATAAGAGTTCTTATCGCCTTAGTTACAATACATGATTTACATATCCATCAAATAGATATAAAGACTGCATTCTTAAATAGGGATCTATATAAAGATATTTATATACACCAACTAAAAGGTTGTGTAGTTTCAAGAAATGAGCATAAAGTATGTAAATTGATTAAGTCATTATGTGGCTTAAAACAAGCACCAAAACAGTGGCATAAAAAATTTAATCAAGTCTTAGTATTTAATGGATATCTAAATAATGATTCAAGATAAATGTGTTTATTTCAAACCCATAGATACTAATACATATGTGATCATATGTCTTTATGTAGACAACATGCTTATTTTTAGTTCAAGCATGCAGTTGATAAATGAGACTAAAAGAATGCTTGCCTCAAATTTTGATATGAAAGATATGGAAGAAGCAAACCTTATTCTGAATATTAAAATTATTAGAATGAATGATAGTCTCATGTTATCATAAGATCATTATATTGAAAATTTTCTTAAGAAATTTGGATTTTATGATTATAAGTCTGTTTCTACTTTTTATGATCTAAATTTTCATCTTAAGAAAAATTCAAAACATAGTGTAAATCAAAATAAATATGCCCAAATTATAGGTAGTCTAATGTTTTTGGTAAATAATATTAGGCCTGACAAAGCATATGCAGTCGGTAGATTGATTAGATATACTTACAATCCAAGTATGGATCATTGGACTGCTTTAATAAGAGTTGCAAGATATTTAAAAGGCATCATAGATTATGGGCTTACATATAGATTATCTTCAGCTATGCTAGAAGGGTACAGTGATGCCAATTGGATTTTAGAATCAAATGATATTAAATCTACTAGTGGTTATGTGTTCACTTTTGGTGGAAGTGCAGTGCCTTGGAAATCAACCAAGCAAACTTTTATATCTCGGTCTACCAAAGAATCTGAGCTAATAGCCTTAGAAAAGGCATGTTTTGAAGCTGAATAGTTAAGAAATTTCTTAACAGATCTTCTCATAACATCTCACCCTTCTACTTCTGTAGCTATACATTGTGATTGTCAGGCTACTATAGCTAAAGTAAGAAGTAAAATATATAATGGGAAAAGCAGACATATTCACTTGAGACACAGTATTATAAAGCAACTGCTCGAATCTAGGGTAGTGAGCCTATATTTTGTAAGGTTGGAGTTGAATTTAGTTGATCCTCTAATAAACCACTAAATAAGAGGTTAGTAGAAAATATGTCGAGGGGGATAGGACTTTTGCCTAGAACATAAGACAAGAATGATGGTAACCCTACCTGAAACACCCTAACCAGAATTACACCTAAATTCCGGTAGAGTATCCTCCATATATTCATCCCTTTCACCCTGCAAATAAACCTCAAATATACAACCTATGATTCCACAATATGTATAACTCCATACATCAATATATAAGATCTAGTCATATTCCTCATAATTCATAATTATGAATTTCACATATATATATATATATATATATATATACTTATACATATCCAAAAGCCATAATAAGATATAACAAAATGGATTATAGGACTCTAGACTGTGCAGAATAGATGCCCACCACATCAAGTATCTTCAACCTTTGAAGCTGAAGAAGGCGATAACTTCTCACTTAATTAATTACCTGGGAGGGAAAAATTATTTAAAAGAATGAGATAACATATCTCAGTGAGTAGACATGTAAAATATTTTACTAAAATCATGAGATATTATAGGATAATCCCTTTTAATATTCAAAAGCAATTAAGGTAAATTTCATACCAATCTTAAAAAGGTTGTAACTCAATAATTGACATGCACAAATACCATGTAGATGAATATTTTATCATAAATAAAATCATTAGCCATAGAATCATGTAGAACAATTTCATAATAAACAATTCATGTATCATGTCTTAGGCTCCTTTTACTATCGTGTACAATTTATATCCATAAATTAACCGTAGAAATTTATAGAAATATGACATACTAGTAGCCGGCCTAAAGGCCAATAACACCATGAACACGTCCAAAGGCATATGTGTAATATAATGCGCTTCCAAAGAGCTAATACACAGAATCAGAACTTTGGAGGTGACTCCCGTTATAAAAGCGTAGCACACAACTCCCAAATCCAATAACGGAATAATGGATTCTGAAGGTGGCTTCCGCCATGAAGGCGTAGCACGTAGCTCCCAAATCCAAATAACGGAATAAAGGATTCTGGAGGTGGCTCCCGCCAGGAAGGCGTAGTATGCAGCTCCTATATTCCATTCCGAACATACTTTCATACACTAAGTTCGGTGGAGCCAAAATCATATATTGCCATAAATAAAAATCTCATCCATAAACACATTCTTGTAAACCCTATATATATATAAACCATATGAATAAATCACAAAAATTATTAACAAATCATATACTTGCTCAAAATAGAATTGAGAATATCTTCATACTTGAAAATCGTAAATCATGTTCATATCCGTAAAATGCTTTCGTCTTATAAATCAATACGTACATGTAAAGAATTAATTCAAGGTTCATAAACATAATTAATTAAAATATGTCACATAAATTGTCTACTCACAGCGATAATCGAATTATTTATATTTCACAATTCACATCGTCTAATTCCTCTCGTATGCGAGGTATATCTACTCAATCCATCGATATATATATATATATATTAGTTAATAACTATGTCACATCATAACATACATGCTCAAATGACTTAGATTGCCTAAATCCCTTCAATATTTTCATTCCCTTTTTCTTACACAATTCATCATTTTTTTCTTTCTTTTTCCTTCTATTACTCAATTCTTTTCTATTGCTTTTCATATATACTCAAATATCATCAAATATCAGTATATAACCACACATTCATACACCATGATAATCCAACACAATCAATCATCCATTTCCAACAATTTCTTGAAATACTAAAGCCTAATTTAAATTCCATGTTAACATCCTAATTTTGAAAATTCATAACTTTATTTTGGTAACTTATTTTAAGGTAATTCCAATTAAAAAAATTCTGTAGACAAGTCTAATTTAAGGAAAAAATATCTCATATAAACATCAAGAGCAAAATCTTGAAGATTAATTCAAATTCCCGAGACTACACTATACTCGGAATTACTGCAGATCAGCCAAGTTCACAAATTCATATCTATTTTTATACTTATCCAATTGAGATGACTCAGCCACCAAAATTTTTGTTTAAATGTCTATTTCCTAGGAGAAATATCAGAAAAATGCAAACACTTCAATCTCAAATCCAAAAAAAGCCAAAACGTACCCCTATTCAGTAAGCTTAATCCCCTATTTTTGCATATCATTTACTCTCCTTGTTCATGCTTCCAAATCCCATTTTAATATTAACTAATTAAACATAAATCAACATCAATCCATGCTAAGTTACTGATTTTCTAGATTTCTCATGTTTTCCCAACTTAATATCTCAACAAAATCATAAAATAGTTGAGGGAAATTAAATAACTCACCTTAGTTATTAAAGAATCTTGAACTCTTGAAGAGCTATTTTGATTTTTAATGGAGGAAGGCAAATTTTTAGAGAGAAAGAGAGCCACAGCAGTGAAGAAGAAAATGAAATGAAGAAATTAGGGTGTTTTTAGTTTGTTTAAAGATATTTAATTGGTCATTATCACTTTAGCCCTTCAACTTCTCCAAATATTTCAATCAAATCCTTAAATTTTCAATCTAATCAATTTAGTCCATCTTTCCATAATATTTTCATTACAAAATACTTCATGTGAAAGTTCAAATTTTCCTTAATATTTTTACTAATTTACCCCTAATAAATTTCTAATTTCTAATTTCGTACAACCGAAAAGGAAGAACAAATCACGGATGTTACACTACCTGTGAAATTGGAGATATCATGAAATAGGTTTATAAGGATAATAACAAGTCTCTTGTTGTCTTGTAACATTATTACATTAATATAAGAGTTTTTCCTATAGCAAGATAGTGTTTATTGTAGTGTTTGAGGTTGAGGAAAATACCCTTAATGAATTCTATAGCCTTAATTGGTGGTGTATTTAACTATAGGATGCACTTGATGGAGATTCACCTATATGAGTGTAGAATTGGGTCGATTCCTATGAGAGTAAGGCAGACATCTCTAAAGCGCTCATGAAAACTAGGATGGCACAGGGTCATTAAAGTGCCAAATTGCATAACAACAATGTTTGTGTGATAATTTAATGTGAATATCTTGTCCTCTATTTTGCACCAAAAGAGCATTGGTTCATAGAAATGATAAAATTTCACCAAGTTTTGGTAAATCACGACCAAATGTTCAGTGGCTAGCTCATAACTTAAAAAGTACTAATACACTTACATTAAATTCAAGTGAAGAAAGGTTGTATATTTTGAAATATGTGGGAGATTGTAGTATATATTGGGTAATATATTCTAAAATATACTTTATTTTTAACTATTAATTTATGATTTTGGATCCATTTTTATTGCAAAGAGTTATGACATTTTATTACATGAAATTATGGCATAGGTTACATGAATTTGAATTTAAATTAAAAATTAATGACATGAATAAGTAGTTACAAAAAAAATTAAATTAAAATTTTTAAGTTAGCCATTAATTCTTTGTAATAACTATGTTCTTGCAAATAAAAGAAATCAAATTTTTGGACAAAAAAAAAAAAAATCAAAAAGAGGGTGCTACTGAAAAAGAAAAAGAGAAAAACCCTATCTTCCTCATTCTTTCTCTTCTTGCTAAATTCTTATTATTGTTCTAAATTATTGCAATTAGGAGTGCACCATTGTAGCAATTGAGCTATTGTATCCTAGAGCACAAACCGTATTTTTTACTTTTTTATTGCATCGAGAAACTATCTTAGAGGGGTGAAATTCTGTTCTTTAGGATAGTGATTACATGACTTGACATTTTCTTCTTCTTGATTTATTTTTTCGTTGCTGTGTTACTGTTGCTGCGTTTTTGTGTACTTGTTGCTGTTGTTGACTTGAAGCAACTTTCTGGGGTTGTGAACTAACATGTTCTTCTATACGTCACTGTCCACTCATACACCAATGTCACAGAGCACTGTTCACACCTACGGTTACCAAATTTGTGCCACCGTTTCAGTAGTTTATAACTTTGGGGTTGTGGCCTTAGAAATTGCTACTGGCAGAAAGGCTACTAACCCTTTGGAACAACAATCGAAAATAACCTTGGTTGAGTGGGTTTGGGAACTTTATGGAGATAGAGATCTTCTCTCGGCTATGGATCAGAGATTGCATAGTTTCGATGAGATGCAAGTTGAGTGTTCGATGATTGGTAGACTTTTGATGTGCTCACCCTGATTGCACTCTGAGACCTTCAATTAGGCAAGCGATTAAAGTAATAAATTTCGAAGCTCCAATGCCAAATATTCCCAAGAAAATGCCTGTCCCTATGTATTGTGTGGCCGCAGCATCAGTCAGTTCTACTGAACCATCCATAACTGTTTGAAGCCTTGATGTGGGCCAAACAGAATTTTGCAATCTGTGTTTGATATATTTAAAGATTCTTACCAGAATTAATTAAAAAATATATAATCAATGTTATTACTTTTAATTGAACTCTTTATTTTTCTTAAATGTAAGAGAGAGATCTAAAAGCCCAGGTCTAGTATATCATTTTTGGTTGCATGTTCCTCTGATTTAGGGCTAGATATCTCATCATATCTGATCTATTTTCTATAATCAATCGAACTCTATCCAACAAAATGTATTGGTTGGGCTCAATTAATATGTGTTGTAATGATAATATTATACTCTAAAAAATGGAATGAAAGATCAAAATAAAACATTAATTATAATCGGTCTCATTTAAATAAGGTAACAGGAATGGCCACATTTTTGGGCCCAATTATATTAATGGCCCAACTTAAGTTCATCTTACATCTATGGTCAAAACACACCTTTCATACCCATTTTACCTCTACCTTTTCCATTTATATGTGTTTATATTAACTGTTGCACGTTTTGGAGACAAAAATAGTAAATGCGAATCAAAATTATTGTTGGGCGATCACATTGATAAATTACAACGAAATTTGTGCAAGCATTCAAACTGGTTTCGATTACGACGACTGGAGTGGAGTAACTAAAATAAACAAAACAAATGCTACATTGTTGTTAAACAAGTATAGGTTAGTACTACGCTTTCTTAGATCCATTTTATGTTGTTAAAATTGATTTTGGTTTTCTTAGTTAATGCACTTTAGAGCTTAATAATTATTATTAGATCAATTTTATTTTATTTTGAATTTGATATGCTGGTTTTCAGCACAAAAATACTCGTTGATATATCGAAGAAGATGAGAAACCGTGTCATCTTGACGAATTTCATCGCTCTTCAAAGTTTTTTTTGTCTCCTCTCGACGTTTTTGTCTCCCTTGACTTTTTTGTATTTTCTCGATGTTTTTATCTCTCTTCGACGATTTTTTGTTGAGGGGTGATGAAAATCGTCGAGGGACGATGAAATTCGTCAAGGGGAGATGAAATTCGTCGAGGAGCGATGAAATTCGTCAAGGGGAGATGAAATTCGTCGAGGGGCGATGAAATTCGTCGAGGGGCAATGTAATTTCATGATCTTTGTTTTTAAAATATGTGTTCATGATAATTGTTATATTTTTTGTATATAAATGGTAAACGTTTACTTATTGGTTATCTCCGGAGGGTCGTGGGATAGTTCAGCAGATGGCAACAAGGTCTATAATGGCGGTAAAACATTCGGTTTATCCGTTGGTCAAAATGTAAAGTATGTAGAACTTATCAATCAGTTGTATTCTTTACTCCGGGTAAATCCAACTGAGTTTAATATTAAAACAAGAGCAATATACAGACATTGTTTGCCTTCAACATCATTTAATTCAGGTCCGTCCGATATAAATAATAATAGAGATGTAAATAATGATAGAGATGTTGTTTTTTTCTTTGGAGTTAATAGCTAGACATCTACATTTGGAGGGTTTACGCCTCTTTTTATCACATTCGATCATAGAAAAGTTGCTCCCACAACATAGTCGCCCATTGTTCACCATATACAGTCGTCCATACAACGAGTATAAACAAAATTTTCAAATCCATTTGCTTCTTCAAGTGGTAGTAACTAAGTTATCCATGCTTTCTGTTACCAATACGAATGCAATATACTCACCGGTGTGATATACCGATGATGCAACATGGGACTACTACGAGGGTCGGTGTGAGCAAGGTTTAGACAATGATGATGAACGGAACACAGAGCATAAGCAGGCTCTGTTTTTCATGTGCAGCTTAAGTGCGATGCATGAAATGAAGTTTCGGGCGCACAATCGCCGCAGGGGAACCTTAATTGTCGTTACAAACTTACAGAATAGACTCCCTAACGATCTATATGTGCATGCATGTGTATTTCAGTGTACAAGCATGCTCTGTTTCGTAAACAAAAAACAAAGAAACTAACCCTTAGTCTTGCAATCCGAAACAGCAGCTGCCTTGCTCCACCAGGTGGTCCACACATCGGTGAGATGAAGTCGGAGTTTGGGATTGACATATGCTAGTTTGAGCTTCAACAAGCTCACCACCCTTTCTCTCTCTAACCTTTCTCTTCCTTTCTCTTCTGGTTTCTGTCTTGGTTCACAACCAAAACACTACACCACATTTTTGCTTCACCAAGCTTTTATTGGTTGAAGAAGAGGAAGAAGCTTTGGTTTCATAAACCACAGAAAAAAAAAAAAACGAAAGAAAACAAAGAAAAAGAAAAAGAAAACTGTTTTCTATTTCTTCTCTTATGCGTATTCAGTGTATATGTCTTCATATATATATATATATATATATATGATTAACAAGCTTAACACTTAAGCTTTCTGTCTACCAACTCTAAAAATATCAAAAGAGATAAATGCAAAAATGGATGAGTCATGATATTTAGGTCAGCAACATGTATGTGTATAAATCATATACATGCACTCCTTTAATACATATATATACATACATTAATGCAATAACACATTTATACATTATAGCATTATAAATATAATATATATATATATATATTAATCAAATTAACATATATATATATATATAT
>JAXCLQ010000014.1:8908465-8932008 GCA_035584115.1 Cedrela odorata
ATCTGGGTCCTAGTTTTCATGATTTCTTAAATGAGAACAAAATTTGTCCAATTATATCAAATAGGTCCCATATCCTTTTTAAAATACCCATTAGTATTGAATTATATATTTCTAAATTTTGATATTATAAAAATAATTTATTCATCATAATAAAAGGCAGAGACTTATTTAATATTACGCCAACAAACTATGTTTTCATTTGAGAAAATATGAAAAATCAGAGACCTAATTATTATTGTCCCATGTTAAAATTTGGCTTCCATTTTGGCGTGTGAAATTACCATGTCTTGGTCATTCTAAAATATTACTAGTGGTTTTAGATTTCCCCATCATTTATCAAAAGATTCACAAGGACCCAATATCAACATATGGTGACAGGATATAGAGTTACTTAAAATGCAAAATGTCAAGTGTTCTCTAATGTTATCTGCCTCTTTTCTTTTTAAATGTCGCTGCCATGAGAAAATCGAATTAGAGGTTTTTTGTTCCCCTTCAATTTTGACTTAATTTCAGATGCCAGCTCTATCAACATCTTTTGGTCGATCATTTTATTTTTCTCCCTTTTTATTGACTCAGCCGAGGAGAGGAGTCAGTAAGAGAATATGGATATTGTTGCAATATTTGAGATTATTATTTTATTTTCCTCTTTCATAAAAGAATGTCACAGTTAGTCGTGGCAAGCAGCATCAGCTCAGTAGCACATATATATCAATTTTAATTATTTTGAACGTTTAAGGTAGAGTTGGCCCGGTTGTGCAGGCAATTGTGTTCTCTCATCTCAACCTTTCTCTACATTTTCTGTTATATAGAAAATTAGCAATTGAAATTAAGAAATCAAGGTATAAACTAAAGGAGATGTAAAATATATATGTGGAAGTGCCAATAATATCATATGCAGTGTTCTTGCTATGGCTGCTTCGAATTCTCTATACAACTTACAAAGTATGTCTCTCTTCTTCTTCCTTCTTCTTCTACTTCAGTCTGCAAATTCAATTTCCTTCAAAATAGCACGATTCGACCCGGAAAACACTGACATAATCTATGAGGGAGATGCAAGAGCTTATGTCGGAGCAGTTGAATTTAACAGCCTCAGTTATCTGTGTCGAGTTGGTCGAGCCACCTATGCAAAGGGAGTGCGGCTATGGAACTCTGATAATAACCAACTCTCTGATTTCACCACCCATTTCTCCTTCAGTATCGACACTCAAGGCGAAAAACGTTATGCTGCTGGCTTTGCATTCTATCTTGCTCCTGTTGGATTTCAGATTCCACCGAATTCAGCTGGTGGTTTTCTTGGCCTATTTAACACCACAACTAGTGACTCGTCTCAGAATCAAATAGTACTTGTTGAGTTTGATTCTTTTCCAAATCCTGAATGGGATCCTCCGGTTCAGCACGTTGGGATCAACAAGAATTCAATTGCTTCAGCAGTTTACACGGCTTGGAATGCTAGCGTCCACAGTAGAGATACTACTGATGCATGGATTAATTATAATGCTACTACTAAGAATTTGAGTGTGTTTTGGACATATCGAAAGCCCTATGCTTGGCGTCAGCAGTCTACTCTTTGGTATCAGATTGATTTAACGAAGATTATGCCAGAGTGGGTAAGTGTTGGGTTTTCCGCTGCTACAAGTAATCTTGTTGAGCGTCATCAACTTCTGTCACGGGAGTTTAATTCAAGTTTGGATTCAGAGGAAACAAATGGAAAGAAAAAACTCGGGATAGGTATAGCAGTTTCAGTTGGAATGCTGGTAGCTGTAGCGGGTATAGTATTTTTCATTTTGTGGAGGCGAAAATATATGCAAAAGGTAGAAGCAGCGGCAATGAATTTGGTATCAATGAATGATGACGTTGAAAGAGGAGCAGGACCAAAAAGGTTTTCATATGAAGATCTTATCTTAGCTACCAGGAACTTCTCAAATAATAGAAAGCTGGGTGAAGGAGGGTTTGGTGCTGTTTACAAGGGCTACCTAATGGATTTGGACATGTCAATTGCTGTTAAGAAAATTTCAAGAGGTTCTAAACAGGGGAGGAAGGAGTACATAACTGAAGTGAAGATCATCAGCCAATTGAGACATCGAAATCTTGTTCAACTCATAGGCTGGTGTCATGATCGAGGTGAATTCCTGCTTGTCTACGAGTTCATGTTAAATGGTAGCCTAGATTCTCACCTCTTTGGCAATAAGAATCCTCTCACTTGGGCTGTCAGGTACAAGACGTCTCTCGGATTGGCATCTGCATTGCTTTATCTACACGAAGAGTGGGAGCAATGCGTGGTGCACCGTGATATCAAATCAAGCAATGTAATGCTTGATTCCAGCTTTAATGTCAAGCTTGGCGATTTCGGACTAGCTAGGCTAATGGATCACGAGGTAGGTCCCCAGACAGCTACTGGCTTGGCAGGAACTTTAGGCTACATGGCTCCAGAATACATAAGAACAGGCAGAGCTAGTAAAGAGTCAGATGTATACAGCTTTGGGGTTGTGGCCTTAGAAATTGCTACAGGCAGAAAGCCAGTTGACCCTTTGGAACAACAAGCTAAAACAACATTGGTTGACTGGATTTGGGATCTTTATGGAGATGGAGATCTTCTCTCGGCTGTGGATCAGAGATTGCATAGTTTCGATGAGATGCAAGTTGAGTGTTTGATGATTGTTGGACTGTGGTGTGCTCACCCTGATTGCACTCTGAGACCTTCAATTAGGCAAGCGATTCAAGTACTAAATTTCGAAGCTCCATTGCCAAATCTTCCTGAGAAAATGCCTGTCCCTGTTTATCATGTGCCTGCAGCACCAGTTAGTTGTACCGAACCATCCATGACTGTTTCAAGCATTGATGTGGGCCGATAAGTAAAATTTATCGGGCGGCTCAATTTTGCCAAAGAGAATTCTGTAACCTGTGTTTGATATATTTAAAGATTTTTACCAGAGTTGCTTAAAAATATATATATAATTTGTGTTGTTATTACTTTTAATTCAACTTTTTTATTTATCACATTTGTTAAGAATTTTTTCTTAACATGCATCCCTTCTGTAGCCCGAATTTTCAGATGAACTATTTATGTATCCCTAGAAATGGTACGGATGGAATCAATCCATACACAAAAATGATATTATTCATAATATACCTATTATTAAAAGTAAAATAAAAAATTACTTATTAAATTTTAGTATTGTTAATAATTTATTTTATCAAAATAGTATTGGTATTTCTAATTAATTTTAATTTATCTTTTTATTATATATAACTGTACTTATCATTTAATCACAATTAATACCAGAATATATTTTATCTAACACCCATAATTTATTATTTCGAATTGGATAATACTATAAATTTCAAGTATTTATCTCAATTTGTATCTAATTAATAATATATCTTTCATTAATTAGATGATCACTAGCTCTATTTTACTATCACATGATCACTTGAAAAGAGAATTGGGATAAAATTTGGGAGTGTAATATTATCCTTTTGAATTTAAAAGAATATACTATTGATATTATCTGGATGTTTGAAAAGTTCATAATCGTAAAATCGACCGGGTAAATATTGATTTAGCAAGAGTTCGACACGAATAGTGTCGATTTAACATAGTACAGAAATTCAATCAAGTTTGTATCAGTTAATATTTTATGCATGATAACCTATAATTCAACGTTATCAACCGAAGTTGAAGTACAAATAATTAATTATTATTATTATTTTTATAAAAGTAGTATAAAAAAATATAAACAAAATATAATATAATAAAATTGAATTCAAATAGTTATTTTTATAAGAAATAAAAATATAGATTAATTTCAACTTACCTTCCAATTTTCTGACAAATCTCCCCCTATTATTATCTTTACCGTTAAAACTGACAATTCACTCTGCTCAATTAAGCAAATTACTTAATTATTCTTTTACAAACAGTGAAAAAAATAAAATATACTAAAAATAGAATTAATTATAATTTTTTTTCTCTTCCCTCCATCTATATCTCTCCTTTCTTTCTTTCTCCTTCTATTTTTGCCAGCAAGTCATCCGCAGGAGGCCACTACACAGCCTGCGATGCGACCATCGCGTGATCAACTTTGGCGGACTGCTACTCAACCACTTATATTTTTGAAATGGAAGTGGGTCGGTGGGGTCGGTAAGGACACACTGCTGTGCTTAGAGCAGGTGTAGGATTGGTTTTGGCAGTGGCAGCTAGAACCGGTGCAGCTGGTGTTTAGGAGTGCCTCTGTTTGCGCCGAACCACTAGACACCAATATAGGAGATCTAGGGATAGTGCAGTGTGGGGACGCAAGGGAGGCTAGAGAAGAGCATGAACACCATGATGTGGTATCCATAGTTGGCGTGGAAGATGAGCTTTTGTAGAAAAAGAGGAATACATTTTCAACAAACTGGACGTGTCATAAGGTATATAACCTATTGTTGGACAGATCTAAACAGCGATAGACACTTTGTGTGGTTGAGTATCCTAGGAATACACATGGAGTGGAGAGAGCAAGTTTGCGATATGTGTAAGAACGAGTCCAGGGGTGACATAGGCATCCGAAGTTCTTGAGTTTGATATAGTTAGGCCGGTTATGGAACAGTGACTCATAAGGAGATAGGTAATGAAAAAGCGGTGTGGGAAGTCTACCAAGGAGATATGTTGCTGTTTGGAAAGCAAAAGATTTGTAAGTTTGGTTAATGGGTGATGTGAACCTCACCAACAATACGATGAAATTCAACACTAAATATAGTATTGAACTCTAAAATTTTTAAAACTCAAGTTTGTTGGGTCTTAACCCATTACCCAACAAGATAAGAACCAAGAATTATGGTAGTTAAAGATGTTATATCAAGAATCTTAAGAATAACTCAAAAATCTAAGTGATAAATTTGGTTATTTTTTGAACAGTCACAAAAATAAACTTGATAAGTTCAAGAATATTTTTAAGAATGAAAGAAAAATATAAAATAACTATTTACTATTATTCTTGATTAATAAAAAAGTACAATACTTGTTCTTTTATATAGAGTTTTAAAATTTAACCTAAGCTATGAAGAACCAACGTTATTTTGACATGTGTCATTCCTTATTTGAATTAGAAAAGAAAAATAACTAAATTAAAAATTTGGCTTAAAAAAGAAAACTAATAAATCAGAAATTTAATTCAAAAAAGGAAATTACTAAATCAAAAATTTGACTCAGAGAAAGAAACTTCTTCTAGAACCTTAATTATAATGACTAAATTTTCTTTAAATTGATTTAGATTTATGCTAGGCCTCCATCTGTTTGCAATTTCACCAACTTATTGAATAAGTCCATTTATGCTTCTTTAAAATGCTTGGCTTTAAGTCTTGTGATCAGCCCATTTGTAAACTTAATGGATCTTGTGACTGTTGTCCTTGAGTCCTTCCAAGCCCATGTGTGGGTTCCTCCTCTTGTATGCATGGTTGTGTAAGTTCGTTTGCATCATTCTCCCATTCTTGAAGAAGATCTATCTACAAATCATCACCTACATCGAAAAGAAATAAGTCAAAAATATTAAAGCTTGCACTAACATCATACTCACTTGGTAAATCAAGCTTGTAGGCATTATCATTGATGGGTTCCACCATTCAAAATGACCCATCACCCCTTGGAAGGAGTTTAAAACATCATTGCTTGGGAAAATGGTCCTTTTGCATATGCTGCCAAACCTAATCCCTTAGCTCAAAGATAACCTTCACCTTTTCCTCATTGACTTCCCTTTAGCATTTACAACAAAATTGAGAAATACAAGCTTATCCGAATGAAAGGTAAATTTTTAAGATTAGTAAATAACTTCTCTTTCTTTAAAATCTTTAAAACAAGTTTTAAATGTTCAACTTAATCGACCAAAATTTTACTATAAATTAGGATGTCATCAAAGTAGACAATTACAAATTTACCAATGAAAGCATGTAAAATATGGTTCATAAGTCTCATGAAAGTATTAGGGGCATTAGTTAATCCAAAAGGCATAACTAACCATTCATATAAACCATATTTTGTTTTAAATGCAGTTTTTCACTCATCACCTTATTTCATTCTAATTTGACGGTATCCACTCTTAAGATTGATTTTAAAAAACACATAAGATCTATGCAATTTATTTAGCAATTCATCTAATCGAGGGATAGGATGTCGATATTTTATCGTAATGTTGTTGATGGCTCGACAATTAACACACATCCTCCATGTCCATCCTTTTTAGGCACTAGTAGCACCAGAACCACAAAAGAACTCATGCTCTCTTTAACATACCTCTTCTCCATTAGCTCGTTGACTTGCCGTTAAAGTTATTTCATCTCATCAGAATTACTTCTATAGGCTAGTCGGTTTGGAATTGTTGACCAATATCGAAATCAATTTAATGTTCAATTTCTCAAATTTAAGGTAAGCCAGGGGGCACCTTATTGGGAACAACATCCTAAAATTTTCGTAAAAGAGAAGTAAAGCTGTTAGGCAAAGATCCAGTAAGATCGTTAGTACACAAAAATGCCTCTTTGTACATGAGTACTATAAAAGGCTGTTCTGAAAGTAAAGCTCTCTTGATCTCACTTTTTTTTTTGTCATGAAATTGTATTTTCCTTCTCTTACACTCACCAAGGCCGCAACTCTCTCTTTTTCCCTCATCTCCTCTCATTTTCTTTTTTCTCAACTTCGGCTTCTCTTTCTTTTTCTTTTCTCTTTACACTAGCTTTTTCTCTCATTAGTTGGTTTTCGAGAACTTGTTTTAGAGTCGATGGTACAAGTGATATAGGCTGCTTTTTAATGATAAAAGAGTACCTATTGGTGAAACCATTATATGTGACTCACCGATCATACTGTCATAGTTTTCCCAACAAGATGTGACATGCATGCATAGGTACCATATTGCAAAACACCTCATCCTCATACTTGCCAATGCAAAACACCATCAACACTTGCTTTTTTCTCTTAACTTCTCCGCAACTATTTAGCCACTGAAGTTAGTACGGTCGTGGTGCTTCAAGGTAGGTAACGTTAATATCTCCACTAATTTGATGCTGGTCACATTAGTGTAGTTTTCACCATCAATTATAACGTTGTAAACTTTGTTATTCACGAAACACCAAGTGTGAAACAAGTTTTACTGCTGATTATTTTCTTTTTCCTTAGCTTGCGTGCTAAGAGTTCGTCTTGCCACTAATAATTTTCCTTTCATAGCACATTGCCCTTCATAAGCGTCTTCAAGAGGTGACATATCATCTACTTCATCTTCTTGTTCATCTTCTGACTCAACCTCCCATTAAACATTGATCACCATCACCCATTTATTCAAGCATTGGCTAGCTATATGACCCTTATCTTGACATTTAAAACACTTAATGTCACAATTTCTAGAAGCAATAGATTCGATGTTACTTTGTTTTAGTGTCGCAGCTTGTTTAGCTTCCTAAGAAGGTTCGGACTTAAGCTTGATTGATGGAAACTCGTCCCATTTAGGGGCTGGTCTCCAAGAGTCTATAGTAGCCGTGCTTGTTTCCCTCCTAACTATGTTCCTCCACTTCAATTGTTGCTAAATTTTAATGGCTTGATGCACTATATCCGTTAACTCCACATAATGTTACATCTCTACCAAATCTATTATCTCACAGTTTTGTTAATGTATACTCTAGAAACTATTTGTGATGTCGATTTTAGGGCTTGTAAATATTGTAATATTTATATAATAAATAAAAGAAAGAGTTCTTTATTCATATATGTATGTTGCTTTATTTATTTATTCATGCTATATAATAAAGTATGTATGTGAATTATCCAGATAATTTATCTAATAGTTAAATAAAATTATTAAATTTGTTCCTTACAAAAATGATATAGACTGGACATCAATATCATATAGTAGGCATACTAAATGCCATATATGAATATCATAAAATTGTATTTGTAAGGGTGACAATGAGAGTCATGTCACAAGAGCATTGGTATGGATTAATAGTTAGAGAACTATTTATCAAACTTGACCAAAGAACGATAAATCATTAACCGATAAATCATATGGTATGCATGCAATTAATGATTTATCGAAAAGATTGTATTAATGTTCAATGTAGTCCTTTGAATTGAGATGTCAAAGTCAGATTTTATATGGACACGCATAGTTCATATGGTGTATAAGTACATGAGTCGGTTTAGTTATACGTGGTTCATATAAAAATTCGGATGATAGTTAAGATGGGATTGGTTAACCCATTCAAAAGAATTAAGTGTTTCCGCTAACTTTATTCAGGTTCGAATTCCTAAATGAATATCTATAAATTTTTGACACCAAGTTTTTGGTCAAAGCAAAATAAATGCCACATGAAGAGTTCATAGGTGCAAGTTCAAGACATATTGATCAATGATTCGAAAAACATTAAATTTAGGGTTTTGACATTCTATGAATCTTAGTTTGATTATGATTAGACAACACAATCCAAGTAAGGTTTAATGAATAATTACATCATTATAAATTAAGGACTATGGCGTATTATAAGATGCCAAAAATAGTCGTTGAGTTTCAAATTGTTCAAATATGACTTACAGTTAATTCATTTAGAACCTTCATGATCACACTAATATTCTTAAATCTTTGGAAGCTATACATAAGAGAGAAAATTATTTGTAGAAGGCTAGCACATTCGGGAATAATTTAATAGACCAAAAAATTAAATATTTCTTTAATTAGTTAAAGAATTATGACAATTACATAAATACGTATTTAAATTTAAATTATATATACTTAATTATCATTTTGATAATTATTCATAGGCTAATTGGTAATTATTGCCATTAATTTTATAAATTAATCAAATGTAATAATTTAAATTACATGTCAAATTCTTAATGTTAAGAATTAATAAATATGTAAAAGTAATGATTAATTAAATTAATCATGGCTTAATATGATTGATTCAAGTATTTTCAGCATTTAAAAGTTTAATGTAATTTAATGTTATTGATACAAATAAGTATTATTTTGACATAATATCATTGGACCAAATGTATTAATCTTGATTGATTAATACAAAAGAATAATAATTAAATAAAAAAAGGTAGAAAAAATGATATCTCCCATCTTGTTAAGTTTGGCTATATAGAGAGGAAATGGCAAAAAAGTTTTTTCAAAAATTTCCATAAAAGAAAAAGGTTTTCTTCAAGCATCCAAGGGTTTTTATAGGTGTAGATTAAAGAGGTTGCATGTATTTGTAACTTATCTTCATTAAATTAAAACTTGAAAAATGTAAAAACTTCAAAAACCATAACCTCTATACATATATGTTGATATGTGTTAAAACTTAAATTTATACATGTTTTAGGCCATCGAATCCTACAAGTTTAAACCATTCAAGAACCTAGTTATGGTGGCTTCCCCATCCTCCTCTACATTCACTTGGATTATAACAACTTCCATCTCTTTATAGTATTCGTCAATGCTTTTGGATCCTTGAGTAAGACGCTGTAATTTGCTGAACAACTCCCAAATTTTGGGATGAAACATCTTCTCATGATTGCCTTCATCTTGTCTCACGTCTTAACAGAACATTCTTAATTTCTCCTTCTATCCTTCAACAATTGATCCCACCAAACAATAGCATAATCGGTGAATTCATCGCAGCAAGTTTTATATTTTTGATCTCAAAGTAATTGTGACAATTAAATACCATCTCCGTTTTTTTCTCCCACTCTAAATAAACGTCAGGATCATTTATACCTTGGAATGGTCAAATTTTCACCTTAATGCTTACCAAATCATCATCTCGCTTTGGTCTACTTGCCTAAGTGATTGTTTAATGGGAGCGTTTTTATGCTGCCCTCTAGTTGCCTCTTTTTCTAACCTATCAATCCTCTTATGAATTTGCTCTAATTCAGACTTCATCATTCCCCTCATCTCCCCCAATAACGCTTGTAATTATAGGTTCAGAGTGGTTGTTGTTGTACCTCTTCGGTTGAGTTTTCTTCTTGATTGTGTGACATATTTAGAATATGCAAAAATAGGGTTAGAGACCTCAAAAGCACCCCCTCACGTGTTTTACTCAAGAAAGATATTCTCACTCTTGTGTTTGGCACTCAATGGCTTTTACCCTCTTATGTTCTCACCACTCTTGCCTTTTTCCACTCGTTGTATTTCTTTTCACTCTTAATTAGACTTAAGAACAATTGAGATTCAAGTGGTAATTAAAGATTTGAAGCAACCAAAACAAACTACAAGATTTAATAAGAAATTATTAAGAAACTGATGCAAGCAATTAAAGTGACAATGATGGTTCAAGAGTAAGGAATGTTAGATCAACACCACAAGAAATTATAGGAATAGTGAATAGCGACAATTCTAAATTTCTTTTCTTCCTTTATTTCTTACTTTATTTTCTTTCTCTTCTTTTTTTTTTCTCCACTTTTCTATTCACGTTTTTATTTTATTTTATAGAACCAAAAATAAGAAGTAAAAAATTAAGACAAATAAGAGAAAGAAAAGAAAAAAAACACAAAAATTTGAATAATACTATAGTTAAGGGAGAATTCAACCAACCTATCAAACCCAAAAGAAATTTGACCCCAAACTGAAAACAAAGAAACTATAATTGGATTAGATTAGGAACAGAAGAACCCCTAGAAATACTAATTCAAAATTCAACAAACTAATAATTTTTTTTCTTGGTATTTTTAGAATTTTAACTTAGGGAACAATAATCAATAAAGTAATTAAAGGGTAATCCAAACTTGCCTTAGAACCAAAACTCTGATACCAACTATTAAAAATTAAAAGATAATTAAAACAGGGTTTACAATTTCTACTGTCTTTAGAAAAATTTTGTCATCAAAGTTTCAAATACCTGTTACTAAAAATGATACTTACATGAGGTTCTTAGACTCCCAAGTTATATATTTAATATTTGTATTTCGCCACACAACTTTTCCCATAGGAATGATTTTGCTCCTCAGAACTCAATTTTATCGATCAACTATCCCAACGGGATAAGTTTTATAATTGAAATTATTCCTCAACTCTATTGGGGGGGTCTCTAAAATATGCGAAGGATCTGGCACATACTTCTTTAACATCGAAATATATAACATATTATGTATTCTTGCCAACTCTGAAGGCAACTCTAGTCTGTAGGCTATCATACCCACTTTTTCCACTATTCTGAATGACTCAATAAATAGAGGATGCAACTTGCTTCAATTCCAAAAATGAATTACCCATTTCCAAGGTGATACTTTTAAAAACACCATATCATCGATATCAAACTTTAAAACTCTTCATCGGTGATCAGTATAAGACTTTTGCCTGTCTTGTGTCACTTTCAATCTTTTCCTAATAATCTTAATCTTCTCAGTGGTGGTTACTATTAATTCCACATTTTCTAGTTTCCTTTCACCGACTTCATCCTATCATAAAAGGTGTTCGACATTTTCTACCATATAAAACTTCATACGGAGCCATACCAATGCTAGCTTGATAACTGTTATTATATACAAATTCAATCAAAGGTATATGTATATCCCGACTACCTTGAAGTTTTATAACACATGCCTTTAACATATTTTCTAAGGTTTGGATAGTCCTCTCTAATTGACCATCAGTCTGAGGATGAAATGCTGAACTAAAGTTTAGAGTAGTATCCATAGCTTTTTGAAATTTCGATCAGAATCGAGATGTGAAACGTGGATCTTTATCTGACACTATGGTAACAAGTACTCTAATTAGTCTTACAACCTCTACGTTATAAAGTCTTACTAGTTTCTCCAAAGAGTACTTAATACAGATTGGCAAAAAGTGTGTTGACTTCGTCAGACGATCTACTATAACCCATATAACATTATGTCCTAATTGAGTATGGAGCAAACCAACCATAAATTCTATGGGAATATGCCCCCTTTTCCATTCCAGTATCAGTAAAGGTTGCAAAGTTCCTATTGGTTTATGATGTTTTGCCTTAATCTGCTGATAGACCAAACATTTCGCAATATACTCAACTATGTTCTTCTTCATGTTTGACCACTAATAACTATCTCTTATGATTCGGTACATTTTCGTATTATCAAGATGCAAAGCAAAAGCAAAACAATGTGCCTCTTCCATAATGACTTTTCTTAACTCATCCACATCAGGCACATAAACTCTACCTCTCAAAGTTAATGTACCATCAGACATGAGGTAGAAGTCTTTTTCTTTCCCATTAAGTATATCTTGACTTATCTTAACTAAATTACCATCTCGCATCTGTCTTTCCTTGATCTGATCCACCAACGTGGGTCTCACAACAAAGTTGGCCACTAAGGCTCCGACATCATCACAACTTAAGGGTACACCCAAAGCTTTTAATTTTACCAACAAAGGCATATATGCCGTTTGGACAAATGCTAATGTAACAGAATATTTTCTACTTAAAGCATCAGCTAATATTTCAGCTTTCCCTAGATGGTACTCGATAATCAAGTTATAATCCTTTATTAACTCAAGCCATCTCCTTTGTTTTAAATTCAAATCTCGTTGTGTAAGGAGATATTTTAAGCTCTTATAATCTGTGAAGATTTGACATTGCTCTCCATATAAGTAGTGTCTCCAAATCTTTAAAGTGAAAACTACTACAACAAGTTCTAGGTCATGGGTAGGGTAATTAACTTTATGCTGCTTAAGTTGACGAGAAGCATAAGCAAAATTTCTTTCCCATTCTACATTAGTACAGCCTAATATTTGTTTAGATGCATCACTATACACCATATAGCTATACCCTGGCATAGAAAGAGTTAAAACTAGTGCGGAAGTAAGATGATTATTTAATACTTGGAAATTCTACTCACACTGCTCATCCCATTCAAATTGAACTTTCTTTCTCATTAATCTAGTTAGTAAGGTAGCTAACAAAGAAATTCCCTCTTCAAACCTTCTGTAGTATCTAGCCAAAACTAGAAAATTTTGAATTTCTATAACATTCTTCGATCGTTCCCATTGCACTACAACTTCAACTTTTCGGGGATCCATAAAAATTCCATCACCTGACATAACGTGTCTTAAGAATACCACTTTTCTTAGCCAAAATTCGCACTTAGAGAATTTCGCATATAGTTTTCTATCCCTTAAAGTTTGTAATACAACTCTAAGGTATTGAGCATGCTCTCTTTTATTTATGGAGTACACTAGAATACCGTCAATGAAAATAGTTACAAACTTGTTCAAGTAAAGATGGAAAACACAATTCAAGAGATTCATAAATGCTGTTAGAGCATTAGTTAACCCAAATGGCATCATTAGAAACTCATAATGTCTGTATCTCATTTTAAAGGCAGTTTTATAAACATCATACTCCTAAATCCTTAACTGATAATACCTAGATCTCAGGTTAATCTTAGAAAATATAGTTGCTCCTTATAATTGATCAAAGAGATCATCAATATGGGGCAACGAGTTCTTATTCTTGATGGTCACATTGTTTAACTAACGGTAATCAATACACAATCTTAAAGTATCGTCTTTCTTCCTCACAAATAAAATAGGTGCGCCCCATAGATAAAAACTGGGTCTAATAAAACTCTTATCAATTAATTCTTGCAATTGAACCTTGAGCTCTTTAAGATTTACTGGCATTATACAATATGGAGGTATAGAGATCAGGGTAGTTCCAAGCATAAAGTCTATATCAAAATCAAAATCTCGTTTTGAAGATATTCCAGGCCACTCATCTAAAAATACATCTAAAAACTCATTTATAACATGGGTACATTCTAACTAGTTTTCCTGAACTGACACAGCTACCACATATGCCAAAAATGCTTCACAACCTTTCAGCAATAATCTTTTTGCTTCTAAAACTGAAATTACACAATAAGAAAGCACATTATGTTTACTGATCCATACCATCTTAGGTTTACCAGGCTTTCGGAAAGGTACTTGCTTAGTAAAGCAATCCACCGAAGCTCGATGTTGTGATAACCAATCCATTTCCAAAATGACATCAAAATCCTAGATCTTTAGCTGAATGAGATATGCTCCAAGGTAGTATCTTCTACTATCACATCACACTGTTTAAACATAGTCTTTCTTAGCAATCTCTGCCCCAATGATGTATGCACTACTAATTCCTAATCTAAAGAACTTAACTCTTGATTGGCATGATATACAAATAATGCACTTATGAATGATCTATTAGGTCCAAGGTCAATAAAAATATATGCTGGCTGACTAAAAATCAACATCATACCTGTGATTACATCTGGATTAACTTGAACCTGTTCCTGGTTTAGTGCAAAAACTCTTGTTTGAACCTTAGACTGGTTCCTCTGTGCACCCTGAGCTGAGGAAGTACTACCAGAACTAGATCTCTTATTGGGTAGGACAAAAGTCTGAGCTGGGAGTCATTGATGAGGAAATACAAGATGCTGACTCTAAGTGAAATGCCAAGTCAACTTAAATCCTCCCAATCTTAGGCAATTCTTTCTAATATACCCTATTTGTCTATCATGGAAACATGTTGGTGGAGAACCACATGAGCCACTGTGATGCTTTCTACAAAGAGGGCATCTATTAGCTCTCTGCGTCTGCTGAAAACCAAAAGCAGATCTTGAAGTAATTGATCCCGGTCTAAATTTGATTCCAAGAGATCCATATGGAGAGAAAGGTAAATTACTAGTAGGACTAGGCATCGAAGCACCGCCAGATGAACCACTGCTACGGCTCTTCTTCGACGACTGGATTATTGAGATATTTAAATCCTTTCTCTTTTGGAAGTCAACTTTTGCTTTTCTTTCCCCTATTAACTTTTCTGCTCGAAGTGCTAACTGCACCATCTCTCAGTAACTCTGAGTACTGGCTACTAGCATCCGCTCTTTGATGTCCAAGTTTAGTCACGCCTCAAACTTGGCACAAAGAGTCTCCTTATTAGCAAACTTTAGAACAAATTCTTTCAGCTCTCTTAGCTGAGTCTCATACTTTACTACTGTTTTGCTTATTTGTCTCATAATCAAGAACTTCTGTTTTTCTGATTGCTGTGGTAGTGAGTAAAATATTGATTCTAAAATTCTTTAAAAAATCAGCTCAAGTTAATTATGTCCCAGATCTGGCTAACATATTTTAACACCAAGTAGCAGCACTATCTTGCAACAATCGTACAACCGTTTTCATCTTATCCTCATTTGTAATACTCATATCTTACAGATTTTGTTATACCAATCTCATCCATTTATTTGCCACAAGAGCATCAGAAGTCCTTAAATAAGGTTCACACCTTAATTACCTAGTTTTCTTAATCAACTTGGAGAGCTTGTACATCAGTCTAGAAGATTCTACAGGGACCATAAGAACTGTTGGCATTGAAGGTGCCATTATTGGTTCATTGACTGGGTGTCCTAAGGGAACTTGCTCAGGATGAGCTGGAGTTTAGTTCTGAGCATTCCAATATGTCATAAACGCTATTCACATCTCTGGTAGCACATTAGTTGGCATTTCCATCCTGGGCTGTAGAAATAAAGTTTGTTGTTCTGGTTGAGGAAACTAGGATACATGTGAGGATTCTACATGTTCCTTTTCAGGTAACGGTACCTTACAGGGTTTATCCCTTCCTCTTTTCGTACGAGTAGGCATATTCACTACAAAAAGAAATGAAGTTCGATTATATATGCTTCACACAACATATACTTATATACAACTTGACTCACTAAATGTCCACTAGATAATTTAAAAATAAACTTATTTTCAAAATCATGTTTAACTCATTTTTTTTTTAATATCAAACTATTTTCAAAACATTTAAAAACCATTTTGAAACTAAGGCTCTGATATCATTAAAATTTTCATGTCTCAAATTTGGAGTTTACTTTTGATAATCGCCACAGATTCTCATAATACACCTTCTATTTTCAAAATGTATCAAAAGCGTCTGTAAGATTTTATTATCAAACTACCAAAACCTAAAAATAGTTTATAAAATAATAGTTTCCATCCATGAGATTATCATCAAAGAGATGATCATTCATGATCAATTCATCCACAACTAATATCAATTAACAAAACCATATTATAGAAATTATTTTTTATTCGGGTTGAACAAAATAATAAATATTTATATAAATATTTAGTTGACAAATTTCTTACAATTTCCAAATAATAAAGAAATATCTCCAAGTAAATACATATATATAGTAAACTCAAAGTATATATATGAGTCAAGAAAGAAAACCTACCCAAAATGTCGTAGGTTCTTTATTTTTACTATTAGTTCGGCGAATACTAAGGCGCATAACTCACACACTTTCACCAAATAAGATAATCATAAACAATTTATTTGGTTTGCAAACAGTTTTAAATAATTTAAATCGGGCTGACCATACTTTCTTGATCGATACCTTGGCCAAGGTAACATCAAAACCATCAATGAGTCTTTCATGCATAAATAATATGCAATGCATTTTTATAAAATAGCAAATCATTTCTCATGCTCCTTAAAATTATTTTATTAAGGTAAAATATGAATTTATAAAAACATCGTCCATCTCACTGATGTTGTCCCCGAGTAGTTGTTTGGTGACAAGAGCAACTGTCCTTGTCATAACCGTCCAAGACTTTCCACAGGGTATCTATAACCGTACCTATGTGCGCAGTACACAGTGGGCTTGCCATGGTCTTTCTCCCTTATACCAACTCTCTATTGCTCCATTCACCTATGCAGCATCTCACAGGTCTGTCTATAGGCTATCTTTCTATATATACAGTAAAAATAAGCCTACTGCCCATATAACAATATATGGCCTTACCAGCCTCATCATCAATATACATGCATAAAACAAATCATTTTCAAGCTATGATTTCAAATCATATAAAACAAATCTTGCCTCTTCAACCATTTCAGCATGTATATCCAATAGCATTTAATAGCATACAAAATAATCAAATCTTCCCAATATCAATTTAAATGATTTATAAACACATGAAAACATATTCATTTTAAATTTCACTTTAATAATAAAATTCCTTGTTTAAAACACAAGCAATACATATATGTATAACACACATATATTAATATAACATTCATTATGTATAAATTTATTCACAACAATGAGAGGGTAACCACTCTCACTATTGATTCTTGCACTTACTAGATTTTTCTCCTGGGTTTTCAGTGCCTAAATAATACATGTTGAATATTATTAAGATTCAATTCTATTCACACTTGTGTAAACCCTTAATTGACGCATGTATGCATGATAGGTGTTAGTTATATATATGCCTATGAGTTGTATATTGACTTTTTAACCTAAAAAATAACCTTAATTAGGTAAACCTTAGTAATTACATTATAGATCTCGAAAAGAGTTTTTCGGTGATATCTTGTATATCCTCTAACTCTTTCTGGATCCAAAGTTATGACATCTTAAAGTTTGATAAACAATTCGGGTCAAAAATCAAAGTCGAAAGTATGTCTTTGGGGTTAGATGTATTGTTCTCAAGTCAAAAGCACTATTCTCGGGTCAAAAGTAATGCTCTTAGGTCAAAAGTATTATTCTCTGGTCAGGAACAATGCTCTCAGGTCAAGAGTATTATTCTCTTGTCAAAAGTAATACTCTCAGGTTAAGAGCATTATTCTCAGATCAAAAGCAATAATCTCAGGTGAAGAGTATTATTCTCTAGTTAGAAGTAAAACTCTTAGGTCAAGAGTATTATTCTCAGGTCGGAAGTATTGTTCACTGGTCAAAAACATTTCTATCAAGTCATGAGTATTGTTCTCGGGTCAGAAGTATTGTTCTCGGGTCAGAAGCATTGCTCTCAGGTTATGAGCATTATTCTTGGGTCAAAAGCATTGCTCTCAGATCAGAAACATTGCTCTTTAGTTAGGAGCATTGTTTTAGGGTCAAAAGCATTGATCTCGGTCAAAACCATTGTTCTCGGGTCGAAAACATTACTCCCAGGTCAAAAGCATTATTCTCGGGTCAATAGTATTATTGTTAAGTTATGAACATTGTTCTCAGGTCGGAAGCACATACTCAAAACTAGAAAATTTTTAAGGACAAAGCCTAACAAAATCATAATATTTTAGGGCCTCTTTGATAAGGCAAATAAACTTTGATTTGGTATTATAAGTACTCGTTGGAAAGGTCTTTTAGTGTAGAACAATTTTGTCTCTAATAGAATTTTCCTAAAACTGGTTGTTTTTACAAAAAACTAAGATTAACTATCCAAAGGTCTTAACTTGTCAAGATTATTTCCTTTCTCTTCTAAGTGATTTTGACCCCAAATTCATTTACGTACTAATTCAATTTTTAAACCCAGTTTTAACACTTCATGAACGATCATTAAATAGACTTATTCAAGTTTTAAAGCTCAATTTAACATAATATCATAGATCAAGGACTTAACCCATGCACAATAAAAGCCATTTCAAAATTTACACCAAAATAAATTCTAAAACTTTAAAATGGGTGGAATACTTACTAAAACTCAAGAAAACTGCTTAGATTTGCTTGAGTTTTTGAATTTGAAAGATCCCCTAAATTGATTTCAAACCCTAACCCTTTTCTTTAAAACCCAAATTTCTTCCTTGCTTTTTTTTTTTTTTTTTTTTGCCTTTTATAATCTAAAATTGTTACTAAATCAAAGAGGAGATGATGAGAAATCATTTGACAACAGTAATTTGAAAAACAATCAGCCAAATTTGAAGTAATTTGGTCAACAATTGAGAGAGAAAAATGGAGAAAACTATCTTTTGTGTGAAAGAAAGAAAAAAAAATGAATATAAGTAAATTGTTTGGCCACATTTTATTTATCTTATAGTAAAATTTCAATGAGACTCATATTTTTTTTTTAAATTTTGAAAATAACTCGAAACTTTAAAAAACCTTATTTTTAGTCCTTATATTCACAAAACAGGATTTACAAAAACTCATTAGCGGGTCTCAAGATGTCATCTAAAGATGTTTCAGGGGATAGTTTCTTAATAAGCCCGAAGATTTTCAGTTGAGCATCCATAGACTTTATACATGAAACTATTTTATTATGCTCTATCTACCTGTAACCTTGAATGCAATTGATGACCTTTCCTCCAACTCGTGTCTCCAGATCGTTATATCTACTCATCAAGTTATAAGATCCTGCAAAATTAGAAGGTGAAGGGGTTGAGTCTAACAAAACTCAATGAGTTGATGATACGTACACAAACATCATTTCTTATATATATTCATACCTTGTTGTTATTTTTATATTCTTGTCATCATTTTCATACTTATACTATCATTTACATATTAATATAAAATATAAATATATATACACACGTAACGGTTTTATGCATTGAGTAGAAATATTTTTCAAAGTAGTAAACATAGCATTTCATCACACATTATTCACAACATACTGGTGTTTAAAGGCATATGCATCACCATCCTCCCAAACATTAAAATAAATTCACCAGTGGCTTGAGGTGCTACGTATTGCCATCCCCTAAGACATTAAATAATCATCAGCATAGATTTTTAATATCCATTATCTGATATCCCAACCCTTGATAGCACAAGAGGCTAAAATATATCTCTGAGATAAGAGATCCCAATGACCCTAAATCTTTATATCTGATATTCTAACCAACGATATCATAGACAGTTAGAATATATCTCTAAGATAGGTAATCACTTAAAGCTCTTATTTTTACTCTAGTATCCTAACCAGTGCTAGCCTGACCTTTTCGAAATACATCTTTGAGATAGAGGATTACAAAGACCCCGAATCTTTAATCTAATATTATGTTCTGCATTATCACAGGTGGCCAGAATATATCTCTGTTACCTTTGGGAGTTTTGTTTTCTGCTGTCCTCCAAGTCATATCCAATCATCAGGGGTGTTTTACATCACCGTCTCCCTATTTCCAATGCACAATTACAATACACACATACACTTACAAGATCAATGCATTCATACTTTCTCAGTTTGTATCATAACACAATAAATCAAGTTCATTATGCATAGATAATAGCAACTCACTTCAAGTTATCATTTTATTTTACAACCATTTTCAATTATACAACCCAATTGTCATCTTCACCACCAATATAACACGTACAATCATCGTACACACGACACTTCACAATATCAATGCCTTCACCCTTCCTCATTTCATGTCACAACACCACATATCTAAGTCATTATGCTTGGATAATAGTCAACTATTACAAGATATCATTTTATATTACGACCAGTTTTATTCATACAACATAAGTATCTTTTCCGTAATCAAATCATAACATATCTATATCATTATCATGGAATCATCTCAAATCAACTTTAAACTATTTTACTCAGTTATTTCATATACATTTTCAGTATTAGTTTCATACGCATTTTCATTATTGATTTCATATACATACATGTATATATACATACATATATACAAACAAACATCCATTCATCGGTATCGAGCTACAGTCTACTCGATCTACCGTGGGGTAGACGGGCGATTGGTCTGACGATCTACAACACATAGTTTCCTATGTTAGATTTTTTCATTGTAACTAAATAAATATACAATTATATTGTATATCTAATCTGCCCCTCCCCCCTCCCCCTCCCACAAGTTTAAAGCAAATTTTTTCATTTCGGATATTTGTATGGCACTTACTGCACATTGACCAATTTCAAACTAGTAGGTATCTCAACCTAAGTTTCTTAAGAAAAATTCTACTACGTGTTTAGTTTCTACCACTTTTTGCGGATTCACATTTTGAGTCTAAACCCTTAAGTAACAACTGATTTTCACCGCTCTACTCAATATAATCGGCTATAAACCGCCAACAGGGCAGGTCGGTTTCAACAAAATCTAGTATTGCCTCTCTCAACATCTTGATTTGGTTTTCGGCTATGTTATGCCTCTATATGTTTAGTTTACACAAAATTTTACGGTTCCTCAATCCAAGTCTGGAACTCATGCAATCCCCATTTTACCAAATATTGTGCAAAATTTACTTATGGCTGACGCTAATGCTTTTTGCTTGTACTTTAACCCGTTTACACTTTGATTATGTGCGCTATCCCATACATGTATTATAACACTCCTATATTATCATTTTATCAATTCAAAATACTCACCACATGAACACACAATTACGATGCACTGATGTCGCAAGTCCGTGTTCCGATTTTTCGGCGACACCACACACCTCACATTATCGCTTCTCAAGCTCATCGACATCGTTTCGCACAATCAATTTTCACAATAAAATCATCTATCTCATAACAACACTATCACAACACTGACTCATACATGTTTTCCCATTTTGGCCACAACCATTTGAACACCATACAACACAATTTACATACAACATAAACTAAACATATTCAAAGTCAAAAATCACAAATTCAACACAATCCTACTTATCTTAGGTTGATGAATTGCTTCCTTTCTTTCTCTTTACTTTGTTGTTCGACCATCTCTTGCCATTTCAGCTCCAATTTCGGCCATTCACTATGCTCCTTTCATGTTTCAGCTTGCTAGCTCAACAAGCAGCCAACACTTTCATTGTTTCACAAAATTAAGGTAACAACACTACCTCCTCTCGGTTTACCCCTTACCTCCTTCATTTGAACATTAACCTTCTTCAATTTAACCATGCTTCTTCTTCTCCTTTCAATTTTCCTCAATTCAGCCAACATCTCATCTCAATTTCACAAAGCTTCTTCTCGTCTTGCTCACTCCTTTAATTCAGCCACCATCACCTCATTTCCCCTTAACTTTTACTTCAATTTTAGCATTCTTCCTTCTCTTTGCTTCAGTGCATCTTGTTTCTCCTTCTCACCTTGAATTATTTTGCCTACAATTCTTGATTTCAATCGACCAAGGTCCTTCATGCATGCACCACTTGCTTCTTAATCACCATAGCTCTCTTCCTTTAGTAACTTTGCAAAGCTAAACTTATAATTGTAAATGAACTTAAAATGGATGTAAATAGGCCGGTGGCATGCTAAAATAATGGTATATAGGCACTTGTACTACTTGGGATAAACTCATATTATCCACCTTGGTTTCCCCCCATTACTTACAAGTTATGTGTATTGATATAAGCAAGAGCATATATTATATTTTAAGAAATAAAAATGTGATTTTATAAGAAAAGTGTTTACTAAAGTTAAGAATTTTATTTTCTAAGTATCTAAATCTATTAGGATGCAATTATAAATTTATAAAGAGCCTTTTGATATGCGTGTAACTTTTTCAGAATTAATATATGTGATATGTTTTGGTTAGTGTTTTGAATGATATGAGAGATACCTTTAAGTACCCTTAGAACTTTCAAGTCTTTACATTTGTTTGTCGACTTATTTGTCCACGTACGTATCTGTGTATGTGACACCTACCTCTTGGCATAAGCATTTTTTGGAATGAATTATTTAGTCCCACTTGTATTTATGCCACATATGTTATGTTATCAACAAATGACATAAACTTAATATGTGATAAGTAAAATCTTATTAGAAAGTAATTAAATAAAGATATTCCTAGGAAACTTTAGAAAATGTCTAGTTTTATTTTATAAAACCATAATATAAAAATTTATAAAATTCTTGAATTGAACTATTGTCACAAGTTAAAACCTTGTAAAAACTATAATTCTTCCATTCTTTCTACATAAACAAGAATATATAAATAATTACAATAAAAAAATTCATGCATAGAAATCATAAATAACCCAAATTAGATTATAAAATCCTTTGACCATCTTTCATGAAATATTTTAAACAAGTATATTTATAATATTCATTATTAAGAATACAATAAAAATAAGGAAAAAAATTTGAGTTACCTTCAATCCTTGTTCTCCTTGTACGAACCACTTGTGAAACAAAGTATATTTTCTAAAAGAAAAACATTTCATTAAACTAACTTATTTATATTAGATTTTTCTTGTTGTTCAAGAAAATATAATAATTTCTAGAATAATTAAATAATATTTAAAATTATAACACCCTCAATTGGAAAGGATCAAAGAAAGATTAAACTTTTAAAATAATAAATTAAAATTTCATAAACATAAAATCCAATTAAATGGTCTCTAAATCAAAAATAATAAGTCTCCAAATGAAATTATGCCAATTAAATAGAAACAAAAAATAAAAAGTACAGAAGTCCTAAATCCTAAAGAACTAAGATACAGTAGAAGCACAACCAAATCTACTATTTGTATAGACCTTCAATTATTTGAGAATCACAATATATTATAATCAACGTTTTAAGCTTATTAAGTATAATAGTTTTTCATACACTTAAAATACATATAAAATTTATAAGAAATATTATCATTCAATTATTATATATGAGAATATAATTTATCACTTATTGAACCTTGTTACTATTCAATGACCTACCGTATATGAGATAAATATAAGTGAGACTTATAATTCACACACATAAAATATCCTCAAAAAAGTTTGTGTTAAATAGTTTTCCCAAAAATAATAATAGTAGTTAAATAGTTTATCCAAAAATTTGAGTTACCTTCAATCCTTGTTCTCCTTGTACGAACCACTTGTGAAACAAAGTATATTTTCTAAAAGAAA
>JAXCLQ010000014.1:8932108-8956190 GCA_035584115.1 Cedrela odorata
AAAATATCCTCAAAAAAGTTTGTGTTAAATAGTTTTCCCAAAAATAATAATAGTAGTTAAATAGTTTATCCAAAAATAAATTGTGAGGACAGATTTATTGAGAATGAACATAGAAATCTTGACTTGACTATAAATAAAAACATCAGGCTAATTCTAGTATACCCCACAACAAATTCTAGCATTTTAAAAGAAAAAAAAGTAATTAATGGAACTAAATCAAAAAAATTTAGTTTTTTAAGAATTGAAATCGAAAAAAATGATAGTCTTCCATTTCTTCACGAGAATTCCTTTTTGCCTTCCTTTATACAAGAATGTGTTTTTTTTTTTTTTAAAAGGCTTAGAACTAATATAGATATTTATATTTGAAATTTTAATGTTACATAAGAATATCTCTAATTTTAAAAATAAAAAAATATATATTATTTAAGTCTTTATTCCTAAATATCTCCAAATATAAAAATATAGGCCCTTAATATTTATTCGATCCACAATAAATCCATCCTATAAAATATAATTTAAATAGCTACCACTTATAAAACTACATAAAAGAAATATTATTTATTGGTTAGGCCCCCGATAGATCGTCAACCAACAACTTCGGCAGTGGTGGTGGTGCATCGCCACTAACTGTTGTTGTGGCGGCAGCAACTGTACGCCACTACTTTTTTCGATTTTTAGGCTTTTTCGGTGAATTGTTTTTTAAAAATATCTCTACCATCGAAAAAACCATAGTCAGTGATGATCACCTGGCGTCGACTAGCAGAAGATGGTGGTGACTGCCGATAATCGGGGGCAGTGAATGCCGATTGTTTTTTCTTTTTTAATTTAATTTATTAAATAATTATTAATATAAAATTTAATTGCCAATTGAAATATATTTTATTTAATTTATTATATATTGATAAATATTTTATTATAAAAGAAATAAAATTATACTACTTTCATACATTTTATTTATATTATTGTTGTATATCTATATATATTAATATTATAAATTCAATATAATATAATTTATACTACAATAAATATTATATTGTAAATGTGTACAGTAAAATAATTATATTTTATATTTATTTATATCATAATTATATATTTTAATAATATAATATAATATAATATAATATTGTCAATGTATTAAAATAATTTTTATTAAAGTCTCGAATATAACAACTAAGTTTCCTCATAAATGTTAATCACTATTATGTAGGGATGTTTATGAGTATTGTTCAAACTATTAGGACTAATCTGTAAATTGAACCAAACCTTGAGCACTTAACAATCATTTACCCTAACCAAAATAATAAAAATATGCTATTTGGAAATTTATTAATAAAATAAGTTCAATTATAAAAATATAGGTTAACAATATTTATTAGGTCAAGAAATTCATTCTACAAATAAATTTTAAGTAAATAATACATATAAAATGAATATTATTTATTAAATGCGGCTGTTACAGAAACTTTATTCTTAAATAAGTTCAACTCCAAAATATAGGCCCACACGAAATATATTCAAGTCCATAAAAGAAATCCATTGTACTAAAACTATTTTAAATGAATAAAAAAAGCAAAATTTGGTTGGAATCGTTTGATATTTTTAAACACCAAATTGAATCCAATCAAAAAATTTGATATTTTAAAATTAAAATAAAAAAAAATGAAATTCTTCCATTTCTCCACAAAAATACTTTTTTTCCTTTTTTGATACAAGAATTTGTTTCTTTTAAAAAAAAAAAAAACTTAAAACTAACTTAGATATTTTTACTTCGATTATTCTTTTTTAAGCAAGATTATACTAAATTAGATTATCTCTAATTTTTAAAAAATTTAAAACTAACTTGTTTGATTTGAAGATGACTTATTACTCTCACTTTTTTGTTGTATTTGCTTTTGCATATCTATTTAGTTATTTCTTTTTTATATAAACACAACAAATTTTAATGTTTTTTTAATTTGTTGTTAGTTTAAGTTTTAAACTGTGTAAAAAAGGCAATAAATATCTCTCTTATTGATGACACATAAATTTATCATCGAAAGAAAACCTTATGAAGAACTATAAGAACTATTCATAGAATAAAAACTCCACTGGATTAATACATAAGCCACCAAAATAATTCACTAATAAAAAAAATTACAATCAATAATTTAGTATAAGAACTTTTAACACTCAAATTTGGCTATCTTGACAAGTGACTCACTCAAAATAGTCCAATTTTCAAAACCCTGAAATCTTTTTTCATTAAAGGAATCCCCGTATGACAATCAAAATTTTAAAGGCTTCTCAACTTAATTTATTGCAATATTTGAACGATACATTCATAAGATTAATACTCATTCACCAACATCAATTATAACTCTGAAAATTTTTTAGTTAAATTTGATGGTTTTTATTAAGAGAATACGTATAGAAAAAAACTTATTTACTAAAAAACTACTTATTAAGTTTCTCTTGAGAATAAGGCAAGGATAAGTTGTAATATGTTTCTGTTACTTGTTTTAAATGAAAGAATATATTTTTATAAGGTTTGCTGTAAAAAATGCATTAAGAAAAAAATAAGTTTTAGTCTCAAAAAAAGAACGTTCATTCGAGCCACAGCTTGGCGAACAACCCAGCTAGCATAGCCGATCGAGCCACAGATTGATTATAGCTTGACGGACAAGCCAACTCACTAGCCGCTCAAGCCACTGATTGGCTGCAAGTTTGCGTACTCATTATGGTTTGACCATACATTCTTTTATAGTATTACTCGAGCCACAACTTGGATTTAGGCAACCAAATGATCTTTGGCTGCTCAAAAATTAACTCAAATTCAACTATTTTGATATACAATAAGCCAACATTAAAATATCAACCTATTAGCTACTATGTCCGCCAAATTAATTTCTTAAAAATCAAACAAGAAATACATAACAAAACGGCAACCTGCATTGGTTATGATGTTAGGTATACTTACAATATCAAACAGATACTATTATCTTGTCGCATTTGATTTGTATTACTTGAAAGAATTCATCCATTTGTAGTGTTCTCCGTCATCTGAGGGGTTAGTATTAATTTCAATTAATTACTCGACAGCATATGGGGTGCGGTCATATATTATATTAAGAAGTTGGAAAGAAAGTGCAAAAAAATACAAATTAAATCATAGAAGTTAATAGTGTATATATTTCTTTCAGCATGCCGACCCAGCATCTGGTCCTCTTCTAAAGCATCAAACTGGATGGCCGATTATAGATTTCTTAGTTGTTGCTTCAATAATCCTAACCATCTGTCAATGTTGTCAAAGACTTGCTTTCAACGGTTAAGATGTTCTTGCATTTGATCAAATAATTGGGATATCCAACAACTGAAATTTGAGAAATTTAAAAAAATTTGGAAGCGAAGCGTATTTGAATTAAGGTCCATGAAGGCATATATTATTATATATTCGAGACGCGTTAATTGGTTTAATAAAACCTTACTACTTTTAACTATTAAGAACAGGTCAACGAAGGAACATATTTGACCAGGTTAATCAATAAAGCCAAGCTTTCATTTAGGATAATTATATAGTTGGACTACTACAAGCCCTAGTCCTTGGCCTCTTCACACAATTTACCTTCATTATTATCTTCTCTATGCATTTCAGCCATGGCTATTCCCGATCAACAAAATCGGTTCCTTGTCTTTCAGATCTTCGTTTTCTTCCTGTTGCTAGTCCCCCAAGCAAATTCTGTCTCTTTTACTTTTCCCAGTTTCCAAACAAATCTTCCAAATATACAATTTGAAGGTGATGCATTCTCATCGGCTGACGTTCTTCAACTTACTAAGAATCAAGCCGATGACAACCTCACTAGCAGTGTTGGCCGTGCCACATACAATCGACCTGTGCCCATTTGGGATGCCAAAACCGGAAGGCTCACAGACTTCACCACCCACTTCTCATTTATTTTAAAAGCACTAAATACTGATAAATATGGTGATGGGATATCTTTCTTCCTTGCACCAATTAACTCTCAAATTCCTAAAAACTCTAGCGGTGGATTTCTTGCTTTATTCAGTCCTGAGACCGCAATGATTAATACTACGAAAAATCAGATTGTTGCGGTTGAGTTTGATAGCCACGAAGATCCATGGGATCCAAGCTCTGATCACGTAGGCATCAATGTTAATTCCATTGTCTCAGTGGCAAACGTCAAATGGAGTAGTAGCATTAAGAATGGATCACTAGCAAATGCATGGGTAAGTTACAATTCTACCACCAAAAATTTAAGTGTCTTTCTTACTTATGCTAATAAACCAGTGTTTAGTGGGAATTCTAGCCTATCCTATACTATTGATTTGCGGGATATTCTGCCAGAACAGGTTAGGATAGGTTTCTCTGCATCTACAGGTAACTGGGTTGAAATACATAACATTATTTCTTGGAGTTTTAATTCAACCTTGGACTTGGAAATCAGTGATAGCAAAGGAAACAGGAATCCAGGGTTGATTGTTGGCTTAATTTTGGGTATTGGAGCTTTAATTTGTGGTTTAGGTCTGATTTGGTTCATCTATTGGAGAAAGAGTGCAGGTAGGAATAAGGAAGAGGAGGCCATTGATGATGCTATGGAAGATGAATTTGAAAAAGGTACTGGACCAAAGAGATTCACTTATCGGGAACTAAGTCGAGCAACAAACAGCTTCGCTGAGGGAGGGAAATTGGGTGAGGGAGGATTTGGAGGTGTTTACAAGGGTTTGTTGAGTGATCAAAATACAGAAATAGCAGTTAAGAGAGTCTCAAGAGGATCGAAGCAAGGAAAAAAGGAATACATATCCGAAGTGAGAATCATCAGCCGTTTGAGACATCGGAATTTGGTTCAACTATTTGGTTGGTGTCACGAACAAGGAGAATTCCTGCTTGTCTACGAACTTATGCCAAACGGAAGCCTTGATTCTCACCTCTTCGGAGAAAAAGTCATGCTGAGTTGGAAAGTAAGGTACAAAATAGCCATCGGTTTGGCCTCTGCCCTGCTTTATCTTCATGAAGAGTGGGAACAATGCATTGTGCATAGAGACATTAAATCAAGCAATGTTATGTTGGATTCCAATTTCAACGCCAAGTTGGGTGATTTTGGTCTTGCAAGGCTTGTAGACCATGACATGGGCTCTCAAACAACTGTTTTGGCAGGCACAATGGGTTACCTTGCCCCTGAGTGTGTCACAACCGGCAAGGCTAGCAAAGAATCCGATGTCTATAGTTTCGGAGTCGTTGCCCTAGAAATATCTTGCGGAAGAAAACCAGTTGAACCAAGGCAAGAGCCAAGTAAAGTAAGGTTGGTTGAGTGGGTTTGGGACCTATACGGAAAAGGACTTGTCCTTGAAGCAGCAGATGAAAGATTAATGACAGCCTTTGATGAGCGGCAAATGGAATGTTTGATGATTGTTGGCTTGTGGTGCTGCCATCCTGATTATAGTCTCCGCCCATCGATAAGACAAGTTATAAATGTTCTTAAGTTTGAAGCTCCATTGCCCAGCCTTCCATCAAAGTTGCCGGTGCCAATGTATTATGCACCTCCCATTGATTTGTGTAAGTTCACTTATACATCTTCTGCCGCCACAGACTCAGAAAAATATGGAACTCAGTGTTCAGGGAGCAGCTACTCTACATATTCGTCAGTGTCATCAGCAGCCTCCACAAAAGCTCTCTTGAATTATTTACCAAAAGCTAATGTCTAGCATGCTGAAACTTGTTCTCCAATTAATTTCATAATAAAAAGAAGTTAACATATGGTTCAATTGGCAATGTAATATTTGTTTTTCTTTTCTGTATAATAATAAAAATAAAAAATTTGCAATAGGCGGATTCGTCCTGAGACATGTAATACTTGAAACTTGCTTAAAGATTTTTCCTGGCCTAGCTTGTAGTTATCATGCGAGAAACTGAGATCTGCTTGATGATTGAAATTTTGATAGTTTGGTACGTTAATTTGCGTATAACCAGTCAGTGGCACAATAGCACAATGAAATCATTTCATTCTTTTACGAAAAGGATTATATGAAACGAAATTATTCATAAACTTCAGTATTATATATCATGATGTTAGTTTCAGCCTATCAAATCTGTTGACATTCTGAAACTTTAGTAGGAATACTTAGAATTGTTGCAAATTAAGATGATCAGCCAAGTGGACACCTTCTAATGGAACTTCTTAACTATGCCAATAAATAATTATTTTAAAAATCATCTGAGCCGTATAAGTGAATGCCTAGCATTTTTTATTTTTTTTTGTTTCAAATTTCCATTCTAAATTAAAAAAATTTGTGAGGGAGAATTACTTTTCTTTTAATAATTTTTACAAGTATAAAATCTCATCCCACTAAGTTAAAGTTAGTGTTAGGGAAATCGGTCCCTAACTTCTCCCTTCTATAGTAAAAAGTCAAATTCACTAAATTATATTATTAAGAATTATGAAACCGTAACTACTATTAATTTAGGAAGATATTAAAACTGTGTTAACAATAGCTTGTAATTGATTATATATTTATACAAATCAAATATCTAAAAAGTAATTAATGAATTGCTAAGAGTAATTTAACCTTGTAAGGAATAAAAATGTTCTCTCATGACAAATAATCAACAGTGGAATATGAACGATATTAGAAGTTTTCATAGTATATAATAAGAATGGAATAATACTATGAATATAAATTCTTTATATAATCTATTGTACATGAATTGGTGTGGTATAAAAGTATTAATTATATAAAAATACAAAAAAAAACTAATGCTATCAATGTAAATAAATAATAGTTAATGAAAATAAATAATATGAGATATGTGAACATCATATAAAAATGTCATACCAGTTTGTAATTGAAAAACATAATATTTAAATCCTAGAGCACCTGTGTAATGACCGAAATTTCATGTAATTGTGAAAATAAAATTTTAGTGACTAGAATAATTTATATATATATATATATATAACAGATAAATAATTTAAAAAGCGAGTTAATAATTTTTTGTTATTATAATTTCAAGTTGAGTTTAGAAAATAAAATGTAAAAACAAGCCTATTTAATTAACAAGTTTGAGCCAAGTATTATATATATATATATACACACACACACATCAAGCCCAAATTCATGATTAAATCCACGTCACATTCAAACTTAAATCTAAAATCCAATTTATGTTAAACAAAATCTAAGCCCAAAATTTTGTCAATTTTAAGCCTAATTAAAATGGAAGACCCGACCCACTTTCTATAATATTTAAACACCATTTTCTTTATTTTGTAAGCATCTTCTTTATTTAGAAAAGGTTAGAAACGTAGAGTGAATTCTAGAATAAAGGTGAGAGCCAATGAAAAACCGAGAGAGAGAGGGAGCAATTGAGGAAGGAAGAAAAGATGAAGAGGTTTTGGTTTTGGATGGAAAACAAGAGAAAATGATTCGATTCTTTTGATTTGGTTGGTTTGCAGTTTTGCTTTGAAATTTTAGGTTGATGAGCTAGTTGTTTGGTTGTTGAGAAAAGGATGGAGAGTGAGTGGTTAGCCGGCAAGTGAGAGGAAGAAGAATGAAAATTTGCTGTGAAAGAAAGAAGAAAATGAATGGAAAGGTGAGCAAGAAGGTAAAATCAAAGCAAGAGAAGGTAGAAAAAGAAGAAGAAAGCATGGAGAAAGTGAGGGAATGGATTTTCCATCTTGGTAAATGCTCTTTCAAATTTTTAGAAATTTTGGTACGAAATTTTGATGTATGTGTTGTGTTTGTTTGATATATAAATGGTAGTGTGTTGATTTGATTGTAATTGAGAATTACTAGGTTCCAGGCTATATGTTAAAGATTCAAAATCTATTTTGCACACCAGGTGCTTGTAAAAATAATTTTGTAGGTTTAGTTGTATTAGACTAACACTCAGAAATTGGTTGGACTAATGCTTAACTTCTTTGTGGCGACTGTTGCATCATTTTTAGATTTTGTTGATAATACTTGTGCTTTAAGGTCTAATGTATGCTATTGTTATCCAGTTGGTAGTGAATGATACATGTAAATATTCATATATGGCATGTTTCCTATAGAGATTTATTATGAAATTGAGATGTAGACATGCATAAAGTGTTGGGCACAATTGTGAGCCATGTGGATGTGTTTTGGGATAAGATAAATGTAAAAATGACGTGTGATTTCATGATATGTGGTGGCGAAGTTGAATAGAATATAGGATAGCGAGGTTTAGGATAGAATTCAGTTTATGTGTTAGTCACTAAAATTTCAAACATGGCTTGGTAAAATAAAAACTAAGCGAGTTTCGAACTTCGGATAAACTAGTCAAAAAATTCTATAAAAACTAGACACATAGGAGAATGTTATAGTTGAAAATTAGGTCAAGACGCTCAATGATGAACTCCTAGAAAAATTTGGAATACGGCTACCCTGTAGAAAAGTCACATTTTGTACTGTTGCGTCATGTGTCAAAAATCAATTATAACTTATGCGATCGGATTCGAAATTCGAATCCATAAAGTATGGTGAAACTAGATTCATAATAGAGTGTACTGCCAAAAATATAGATTGTGATACTTTGCTCTTTTAGCACAGTGCGAGTTTAAAGTCACTCGCTGTACAGTAAACATTACTTAGGTGTTTATAACTTAAGTAATCAAATCTGAAATCTGAATTCATAAAGTACAGTAAAGATTAAACTCATAATAGAGGGTGCTGCCAAAAATTTAAGTGGTGATACGTTGTCAATTTAGCACAGTGCGAGTTTAAAGTCACTTGCTATGTAGTAAACATCACTTAGGTTGATCGAAACAGAAATTTCAATTTGGGTTCCATAGTAATTCAATTTACCTTACTTTTATCATAGTAAAATGTACATGTACATGGTTATTTACTCATCCAATGATGATCATGAAACCTAATATAAGCCGTTATTGTAGATCGCTAATTAGAACGCTCACCGGCCGCGCTTTAGTATAAGTTGGTTGAATTTCAATAGGTGAGTGGACTAATCTTATTTTATAATGATTCCAAACTTACATTACTTGAACTTAAGGAACCCTTTAGAATTAATAAGAGCATTGAAATATATAAATATATATATATATATATATTATTGAATTGAGCCTGAATCTAGGCAAAAATCTAACTAATTGCTATTTTTGGTAAGCCGAGTTTGTGTGAACGATTGAGAGTGCTTAGTGTCCTATTTTAGGGTTGTTTAATAAAGATATTAAAGTGTTTAAATTATGAAAATGGCCTTTGGGACATTGATATTTATTGATACACTTTGTGATAAACTTGATATAAGGGTAAAGTAGATTTGAGTTAGAAAGATATATATATATATATATACATGTGATATTTATGTGGTTACAGCGTATAACCATGGCAAACCTTTGAGACACATAGGTGAGTGGATAATTGTTTTATAGAAATTTATGAGAAAGTATTGGATGAATTGTGGGTATTGGAAACCCACTTCAAGTTTTTAAAGTTGCTTAGGACTTGGTTATATATATATATATATATATAAACTTATGATAGTTGTGGTTTTGAATTGTTTTCAAATATAATATGGATGTACTGAGTTACTATTTACTTATGAACGAATTGAGGTTGTAGAATTTGAGAATGGATATGGATATTGTGGGTTAATTTTATGTAAATAATTTATTTCATTAAGTTATAATGTGATTATAAAAATTATTACTTGAATTTAATAAAGGAATAAATGTGTTGACTCAATTAAATTTTTAAAATTTGTTTTGATCATTGCTGTATGAATCCGTGACTGTGAAGAATATTTCAATGGTTTTCGAGAACGTTGATAGTAAATCGAATATTATGAAGTTATGGAATATAATTTGGGCAATGATATGCTAAGGAGAGATATTGAGATGAAAGATTGACTTGTATATTTATATACGGTTCAAGTATTTCATGAAATTAAAGTAAAATTATAGTATTGTTAACTAATATATCTACTATATAGATACCATAATGTATAGAAATATATTTAGGGGGATGGCGATACATAACACCCTTAAATACTAGAGAAATTTTGCGAAGGCATCGATGGTGATGAAATTGGTAGTCACCGTGGAAAGTATTGTATGCGACGTAAATTTTAGTTTCATGACCTTACAATTTCACAGTGTATTCATTATAGAAAATTTCGAGTATAGTGCTGAATATATATATTCTGAGTTAAATTCATTTACTAAAAAATTTAATTTTCTAATTTAAATATTTTATTATATTAATATCCACTTACTGACCCTTTTTATTCTTCATTTTTGTAGGACTATTTATTTAATAAGCTAATTTAACACTAAAAAGACACGAGCAGAAAAGATGGTACATATTGTAGTTACTAGGAGTAATGAGCCCATGATAAGCATAGTATTGTATTATTTATTAAGTAACATGATTCCAATTTGATATCAAATATTGTATTTATGATCATGGTCAATCATTTATATATTTAGTCCATCATGTATTATAATGAAAACATTTGTGCAGTATGTAGTGTCAGTGGAAACATATCGCCCTTTGAGCTGTATAAGTATGTTTATAAAATATAATGTGTATTCAAATAGACAGAAAGAGAGGCTTAGAGTGATAGAACGGTCCTATCACTTGTTAGTAACATTTTCAAATTTAGGATGTTATACCTAAGGGGGTTGAAAAGTGTTTTAAATAGTGAAAGACTTCAACTAACAATAAATTAAAATATATTAAAATTTATCACACATAGATCAAAGAGAAATAGATAAACAAGATGTAAAAGCAAAGACAGTAAATAAATTCAAGAGCAATAAGCGAAAGCAAAATAGAAAACTAGAAATTTGTTAAGAAAGAGAAACTTAATGAAGAACTCTTCACAAAATAAAAACCCTTTGGGTTGATATAAAAGCCCCAAATATTTCAGTAGTAAAGAAGAATTCACAACCAATGATTTAATTCAAAAACTCTTAATACTCAAATCTGACTATTTTAATAAGTAATCCACTCAAAGTAGTCTCGTCTTCAGAATTTTGAAATATTCTTTCATTAATGAAATCCTTGAATGATACATTTACAATATTGAAATACTAGCCACCAATAACAATCAAAACTCTGGAGACTTCTTAGCTGGATTTGGAGTAAGGATAATGATAGTGGTAATTAAGAGAACACATAATTGAAAATTTTCATTCACTAAGGAATTTAATTAGTTGCTCTAATAAAAGAGGCAAAGATATGTTAGAAAAAACCTTTCTAACTTTTCTGAGACGAAAAACATATGTTTTTATAATGTTTGGTCTTTAAAAAAGCTAACTATGAAAAAACTTTATTTTAGGATGAACAACGAACATTTACTTGAGGGAGAAGTTGGCAGTGTCTTAGCTAATGAATAAGATACATTGTCTGCTTGAGTGTCTATTTGGCACTAAGTTGTCACACACATTCTATTAACTACTTGCTCGAATGCCCATTTGACCTTAGGTTAGTATATAGTCTTTGTTTGCTTAAAAACTGACTCAAACTCAATAATTTTGACATAGAATAAGCTAACATAAAATTTAAACCTAACAAACTCCCTTTTTGGTAGTTTCGTGACAAAAACTCAACATCTGATACTAACATAAGTATAATCAAGAACATGAATTCTATCAACTAACAAAATAAAAATCTTACAAGAAATACCATAAACAAAGCAACAAATCTCCTCATAAAAATAAAAAATTATATAGTTTTAAGGAGCATTGAGCAGTACCTATTACCTGAAACACAACTCAATGGTAATCAACTTTTAAAATAGTTGTTATTATAAGACCATTCTCGAATTAGGGGTAAATTCGTCATTTTACTACCTACTATATAAACCTCGAGTCTCCATAAATTTTTTCATTTTTCTTTCCACCTCTCACATTCTTCTCCTTCTTTTTTCTCTCCTATGCTTCCAACGATTCCTCTCACTCTCTTTCACCAATCCTTTCCTTTTCTTTTGATTTTTCACCTATAACAACACAAATTCATCATTCTAAAGCCGTTACAACTTTTATTTTCAAAGATTTGAATAGGAAATGGCATGGGAAAAAGTCAATTTATGAATTCTTCAAATCTAAAGATTTAAGCAAATTTTGGTAAGCATTCCACCCATCTTAAAGTCTTAGAATTTATTTTGATGTAAATTTTGAAATGGATTTTACTGTGTATGAGTTAAGTTTTTGATTTGTGATTATAGTGATATTATTTTAAATTGAGCTTTAAAACTTGAATAAATCTCTTTAATAATTGTTCTTGAAGTATTGAAACTGTGTTTAAAAGTTTAAGTTAGTACATAATAGATTTAGGGTTGAAATTAGTTTGGAAGAAAAAGGAAATAATCTTGACAATTTGGCTCATTTGATGGTAATCCTCATTTTATGGAAAATAGAGGCATTGTTAGGAAAAATATATCAAATAAAATTGTTCTACACTGAAAGACCTTTCTAACAAGTAATTATAATATCAAATCAAAACTCATTTGCCTTGAGCCCTCGAAACATTCTAATTTTTGTTAGGTTTTGTCATCTTAGAAGTTTCCAAGTTCTAAGCACAATACTCCCCGATTTGAGCTTAATACCCTTGACCCAAGCACAATACCCCCGACCCATTCTCAATACCCCCGAGTCGAGCATAATATACTTGACCTGAGTAAAATATGCCTGACTCAAGCACAGTATACCTGACCCGAGCACAATATACCAAACTCAAGTTCAATAACCGACCTCGGGCACAATACCCCTTACCAAAGCTCAATGCTCCTAACTCAAGCTCAATACTCCTAACCTGAGAAGCATACCTCCGACCCTGATCTCGATCTGAATAGTGTGTCAAACTTTCGGAGGTCATGACTTTAGATCTAGAAAGAGTTAGAGGATATACAAGATATCAACGAAAAGCTATTTTCGAGCTCTATTATATTATTACTAAGGATTACTTGGTTAACGTCATTTTGAGGTCAAAAACACAGTTCATAGGTATATATAAGATTCATACATCTCTTGCATATATGCATCAACTTAGGGTTTGTACAAATGGGAATGGAATTACATATTAATAATATTCAACAAGTATCATTTAGATACCGAGAACCTAGGAAAAAAACCCAGTAGGAGCGAGAATCAGTAATGGGAGTGGTTACCCTCCCTTTATTGTGAGTAAATTTATACATACATGAATATGTAAATATAACTGTGTGTTATACATATATGTATGTTTATGTGCTAAACAAGTTATTTTCATGTTAAAGGAAAATGTGAAATGAACTTATTTGTAAATGATATACTTCGATCTTGGGATAAGAAACTGTGTGGTCTGCTATTACATTATTTAATTGATATACATATTGAAATGGCCTGGGAAGCCTGATTTAATTTATGCGTGTATATTGATGATGAGGCCGGTAAGGCCGATGTTTTCTATATGGCCAATAGGCTTGTTTAATTTATTGTACCTACAGGAAGGTAACCTATTAATGGACCTATTGAGAGGCCGCATAAGTAAGTAGAGCTACAGTGAGGCTAGTATAGGAGAGAAATGTCATGGTAAGCCCACTATATGCCATGCACGTATGATCGGTTATAAATACCTTATGGAAAGTTCAGGCAGCTTACAGCTATCTTAGATTTGATGGATATGATAAGCACAGTCACTTATGTCACCAAGCGACTACTTGGAGCCAACATCAGTGAGACGAACTTGTTTTATAAATGCATACTTTACATAAAATAAATGATTTTATAAAGCATGAGAAATAGTTTTCTGTTTTATAAGAATTCATTGCATATGCTTTTATGCATAAAAGACTTACTGATGGTTTCGACGTTACCTTAGTCAAAGTAGCATTTGAGAAAGTGTGGCCAACTTGATTCGTTTATTTTAAACTGTAAACTAAGTTTATGATTATTTGATTGAACGAACATGTATATATATATTTTTAGGTATAAGTTATAGAGCAATCTCAATATCATGAGTTTGAAAATGTGTGTGCATGTATATATATATATATATATATATTATTTACTCACTGAGTATCTTCGTATACTCATCCCTCACCATTATAGCTTTCAGACTAAGCGCCTTAGTATTCGCCGGACTAGTAGTAGTGGTAGAAAACCTATAACATTCTGGGTAAAATTTTCTTTCTTGACTCACATAGATATTCTGATTCCACTGAATATATTTACTTAGATATATTTTTATTTGAAAATTGTAAAGTATTTGTAAATTTAATGTTTATATAAATATTTATTATCTTATTCAACCTAAATGTAAATGATTTTTATAATGATATTTTATTATTTGATATGTATTGTGGATGAATTGATCATGGATGATCAATTTTTTGATAATACTCTTATAGATGAGAGTTATGATTTATAAATTGTTTGTTTTTTAGATTTTATGATTTATAGATAAGTCTTAAAGTCTCTTTTGATACATTTTAAGTATAAAGAGTGTATTTTGAAGGTTTGTAGCGATTGTTTAATTTGTTTATAGGATAATGATAATCATTTTTCAATCGATTGTTATGGGTAGACCCCAAGTTCGAGGCGTGACAGTTATAACTAAAGATTATTATTATCCTATAAACAAATTAAACATAATAAGAAATATAACAAAAGCTAAGCTTTCAAAGTTATGCTTGTTATGATCCCCTTAATTTCTATATCTCTCCCAAACTCCTATATTTCTCTCCTTTTTTGTCACTAAATGACAAAGGGATCAAGAAGTATCCATGCTTTGAAAGTTAAAAAATAAAAATCAAGCTCACCAACCAATAAAAGACAAACAATTCAAACGATTGAAAAATGATCATTCCACACGCGAAGTGCATGAAAACATAGAATAAGGCTGAAATTAAGTAAATGTCAATGCCAAAGAAAATGCTATACATAAAGACAAAGAATTTTCAGTGAGTTTCATCTTTAAGAAGTATGGAACATAGTGAGTCAAGCACAATTAATTCGTTGTGTTAAGTGGTAACTAATAATAAACATATGGCTTAAGATTAAGAAAATATAAGCGGGGCGAAACTATATGAAACCACAAATTGAACAGGTGTAGTATGGTGAAAGATCAAACCTAACTGTAAAGGTTTTCTAAGGTAGCGGAAGTGCTAAAAATTAAGTTTGAATTGTTATGGATATAAAATTTCATATAGTTCAAAGTTGAACAACTTGCTTATTCTTTGAATTTGTCAAACAAATTCAACTTTTGAAGTTTGAAGAATGCTAAGGAGAACTCATTCTATATTTGTTTACCCTTGAATTGAACTCACTTGAGTTTGGAATTGAGAATTGAATTGAAAATTGGCAAACCCTTTGCTTTCTTCCTTTCTCGGCCAAAATGAAGAGAAAATGCCCAATTTAATTCAATTTCAATTGACTCTCTCGGCCAACCAATGTAAAATACTACATTATTTAACTTTTTAAAATATTAAAATACATATATTTTACATTTATATCACATGGAAACATTTAAAGCCACTCATTTCTCACTTTTTATTTACATGGCCAATATTTATTCATGTGCTAGCATATTATAGGCCAATTTTCTCATATTTATCTATATATTAAATAAAATATTTATTTATTGATTATTATGGTATTACCACAATATCCCTTTATATTATTTAGCATAAAACTATTTTATAGAATTTACTATGATACCCTTATATGAAATATTTCATACATTTAATTCTTTAATAATTAATAAATAAACACTTTATTAATTAATTATTATGGTATTATCATAATACTCTCTTATAAAATTTACCATAAAATTTTTTTATAAAATTTACTATAATGTCCTTGTATGGAATATTTTATAATTAAGTGTTCCAACATTTATAATATTTCTCAAGTAAGTTTCTTATCAATTTGGATGTGATGCAATAGGTTCACTATAAAGTCGGCAATAGATGTATATCAAATTTTGAATTAAATTCTTTAATTAAATAGATATTCAGTAAATTATCTCATGATTTATAAATGAATTAAATTCTTTAATTCCCTTAATATTTAAAAAATCATCTTAAGATTAATTAAATATATCTACAGACTAAGATTGACATCTAGTAATGTATCATGGCCACCAAAATTATAATGAAATAGTAAGCTTCAACACAAACCTTTTTGTAATCAGTTATCGTGCAATTTAATCTTTCTGTAATATTTACTCTAATTAGATTAAGGTTATGGCTAACTGTCAAAACCTCTATATACAACACTATATATAATGAATTTTGAGATCATAACTCATTCAATGTACCGACATTGAAAACTTCTTCTCAATCATATATTGCACCTTGGCCAAAGATTTTTTTAAGTCATATCTCTATTTTAACATAGAGTATACTCTCATAATTTACTAAGGGTGACAGATCCTTTATTAAATATTCATCTATCTCCATGAGTGTCATACCATACCCAATAACTACCTGTAATGAATCTTATAGTCCATTCTGAGTTAGTATAAAGTACAACATTTCACCCACAAGATAACTATAACATTCTAAAGTCTGAGGATCACTTGCGTTGCTAATATGAAGAATGTCTAATTAACAGTAAAGTACAATTACCATTTGGACATTTTTGTCGTGAGTCAATTTAGTAAACTCATTCTCTAATAAACACCTATACACTTGCCTTAGTGTCGCCACACAAGTGGTCTATGAGAATAATCATCTTTTTAACACAGGCATAGTGTGCACCAGTCTATCCAGTACTATAAAGGCCTTACTTTATAGTTCTATGACCGGGAATGTTTAAGAATGATGTATCTAATATATTTATTTCATAAATATGATCTCATCATAATTATATATATATATATATTGTAAATATTTTATGGACTTCATCATTATACATATAAATATGTAAATTAATGATGAAAGAAATTATCATAAAATATTCATTTCATTACTAAAATTAAATATTTACAACAGATAATACCCATCACAACAACTTGTAATTGGCTTGTAGGGCGTAACTCTTACAATCTCCCACTTGTACTCAAAGTCAATCACTTTTATGCCTAAGACCTAGTTTTTCAAAATGTCTTTCGTACATCTTCTGCAATAAACTTTGGTGAGTGAATCTGCTATATTTTCGTTAGTAGATACTCTGACAATCTAGAGGTCACATTTTGCAATAATCTCACAGATGAGATGAAATCTTCATAAGATATGTTAGGATTTCTTATGAAATTTTAGTTACTTTGCTTGTGCTATGGCTCTATAGTTATCACATTACAATAGAACATAATCAACAATAGTAAGAACCAGACCAAGTTCAATAATGAACTTCTTTAACCAAACACTCTTCTTTATCGCTTCTAAAGCTGCAATATATCCCGCTTTAGTAATGAAATTAGCAGTAACTTCTTATTTGGAACTTTTTCAACTTCCTGCTCCACCATTTATGACATACACATATCTTGAAGTAGATTTGTTGTCATCCTTATCGGACTAAAAACTCGAATTGTAGCATCTCAATATCATTCCCAACTAATAATATGTCATTAACATATAATATTAAGAATGTAATCTTGCTCATACTATTTTTCTTATAAACACACGAATCATCTAGGTTTTTTATAAAATCAAATTATTTAATAGTCTCATCAAAATGGATGTTCCAAGTGCAAGAGGTTTATTTAAGTCCATAAATGGATCTTTTTATCTTGCTTACTTTATGAGGCTCTTTAATGAATACAAAACCTTCAGGTTGTGTCATGTATACATCCTCTTTTAAGTTTCCATTAAAAAAGTTATTTTAACATCCATTTGTCAAATCTCATAGTCATAGTATGCAGCTATTGTCAAAATAATTCAAATGAATTTAAGCATGGCTACCGGTAAAAAAGTTTCATTAAAGTCAACTCCTTGTCTTTGACGATAACCTTGCAACTAATCTTACTTTATAGGTCTCTATCTCTCCTGTAACTCTAGTATTTCTTTTAAAGACCCATTTGCAACCTATAGGTACTATACCTTTAGGCTCATAAACCAAAGTCCAAACTTGGTTGAAGTACATATAGTTTATTTTGGATTGTATAATATCAAGTCACTTCTTAGAATTGACATTTTACTTCTTCACAAGTATTAAGATCTTCATCTAATGTAAGGTAAATTTTATATCCACCTTGATTAATATGTCCTACATATCTTTCAAGTGGTCTTGAAATTCTCATTGACCTACGAATTTGTGTGTTTACTTTTTCTTGAACAAATTCCTCTAAACGTGTAATAGTAAGTTGTGGTTCAGAAATTTCCTCAAGTTCTATCTTTTGTTTACTATATTCTTTAATGAAAAACTCTTTTTCTAATAATATAACATGTTTTGAGACAAACATTCTTTACTCTTCATTAAGATAGAGCTGATATCCAACAAACTATTTTGGATATCCCACAAACCTACACTTGACACTTCTTGAATCAAGTTTGACTGAATAGAGATTTTTCATAAAAATTGGACAACCCCAAAATTTAACATACTTAAAGTTAGGTTTTTTATTCTTCCATATTTCATATAGAGTCCGTAATATTGATTTTGTTAGAACTCAATTCAACAGGTAATATGCGATTTCTAAAGCATAACCATAGAGAGATGTTGGAAGATCGGCAAAACTCATCATGGAATGTACCATATCTAATAGTGTATGATTTCTTCTTTCTAATATACCATTAAGTTGTGATGTAAAATGAGGAATCCATTGGGGAGGAATCCATTGGGACACAATCTTATGAGCTTTAAGATAATGTAAAAACTCATAACTTAAGTATTCTCCTCCTAGATCTGATATGTGGATTTTAATACTTTTATCCAATTGGTTTCTGCTTCATTGTTAAATTATTTAAATTTCTCAAATGCTTCAGATTTGTGTTTCATCAAGAATATGTATCCGTATCTCGAGAAATCATTTGTGAATATAATGAAGTAAAAATAACCACGTTTGGCATATGTTGTCATTGATCTACATACATCTGTATGAACTAAACCTAGAATATATGACGCCCTTTCCCCATATCCAACAAAAGGTACTTTTATTATTTTACCTTTAATGCAAGATTCACAAGTATCAAACAATTTAAAATTATTTGTATCTAAATAACTATTTTAAATTAACTTATGTAATTTTTTCTTATTAATATGACCAAGTCAACAATGCCACAGATACATTATGTTTAGAATATCTGATTTTCTTTTACTAGTATGTTCAATAAGTAAGACTGTATTTGCTACATCAAGTATGTACAAATCATTTTTGCAATATATCATTACCAAATAACTGTTTATTTAGTAATATAGTACAAGCATTACTTACAAAACATAGTTCAAAACCTATTGTGTCCAATTTAGAAATGGATACAATGTTTTTAACTATGTTAGGTACATATAAACAATCTTGCAAAATTAAGGTCATTCTTGATGAAAGCTGAACTTGAGTCGTGCCTATGGTTAATGCCGCAACTCTTGCACTATTATCTACACGTATGTCCACTTCATTGCTTCTGAGCTGTCTTCTAATAGTCTGGATCTGCACTTCATTACAAATATAAGATGCACATCCGGTATCTAATACCCACATAACTATTATTTTGTGACAAATTTATTTCAATAACAAATATACCACGTGAAACATCACTATGCTTCTCCTTTGCCTTTATTGTAAAATACTCCTTCAATTTCTCTTCTAATGCACATCATTACTGCAATAAAAGCAAGTGCCTTTGGGTTTTTTCTCGGCGGCTTTGTTCTTTTTAATTTCACAATTTTCTTTAAATGACTTCTTCTTCGTACTAACTGATTTAGTTTTACCTTTCTTAAAGATAGAAGAAGAACCACCTTTTACCGTCATGACTTCACTTTTATTCAAAAAGATTTACACTTCGGTCAGTTTTAACATATTTAAAAGTTTGGCCAAAGTGTACTCAATCTTATTCATATTGAAGTTCATAATAAAATTACAAAAGGTTTGAGGAAAGGATTGGAGAATAAGATCAATGGATAAATCATTATCCATTACGAAACTAAAATCCTCAAGGTGTTCAATATAACCAATCATTTTAAGCACATGATCATACCGACTAACATGTACCACTTTGCTATTGCCTCATCCTCTTTCCATTTCTTAAAAAATCTTTTCTTTTCTTCAAATGCATCATCCGCAACACTTGTAGGCATCTCTTCCTCAAGAACATCAGCAATACACTCATAAGTGAGAACAATTTTCAAATTGAATAACCAATCCGAGAAATTAGAACCAATAAGCATATTGGCATCTAGTATGAATTTAAGTGGATTAGTTAAAGTAGACATTATAGTCTATATTACAACACAACAAAATATAGCGAACGTTATTAGTAATAAATACATTATGAATTGAACTTTATTCATAATAACCTCTCACTTTTTTAATCAACTTGCATAACCCTCTTTTATGAAAATAAGGAAATAAATAAAACACATTTATTTCCTAGTAGGTATTGAAATCCCAATTAATATAAACAATGTGATCTTTTGTGACACAACCAATCATGTGTTTTTTAATTAGGTAGGTAACTCTTACTAATTGCAACTTATACAATTTCTAATTTAATTCGACGTTTAGAACAAATATGACCTTGTGTGATACAACAAATCATATTATTCTAATTAAGTTATACCCACCATTTCTTTGTGAATTAAGTTTCATTATCTAACCCTTATGTGACACAATAAAGCTAGATAATTATGCTTAATTCACAACATCACATGTTTAATGTGCATATTCATGACATCTAAACAAAGTGCAAGCTTTGTGTGACACAACAAACAGGCCTTAAGTAAATGAATTTGATCGGCAAATAAATAGGGAAAGGTCATGTAAGTCATTTTTAAGGTCTTACATTTACATTTTAATATTTTAACAATAAGAGGGATTTTATTTTTAATGGTCTCATCAATTTTAACATACCTAACATGTATCAATTTTAACATACATCAACCAAGGGTTAGACATTTGATTATGCTTTCCAAGCTCTACATGAATCCAATTTTCTATTTTGCATATTTTTAACATGACACAAGTCAAAATATACAAAAATAATTTAATGAAATACCATTATTTCATTTTTCATAAAATATTTAACAAATGAACACTTTGTGAAATTGTCGATTTATTCCATAACGTACTCAACACTTGAATACATTATTATATGTTCAGAAAACATTTCCATAATGTATCCAACACTTTTTAAAAACATTAACACATGTTCGAAAAATGCATGAATATCATTAAACCTTCACTCAATGAAGTATTTAACAATTAAATACTCAATTAAGTACTCGGTTCTATATTCAATCATTGTAGAATAGATTTTAATGTTTTGCCCAAAATTTCTGTACAATTAGCTTCAATTTCATTATGCATCATATCAATTTCAGATTTGAAACAATTTACAGTTCCGAAATCAACCATACCTTATACTCAATTAAAGTGTAAACATGCAGCAAAATACTCTCATATATTCATACACTAACCAAACAAACTTCATCTCAACACAAGAATTATCAATATCCATGAAAATTTCATAATTACATTCATAAACAAATTCAACTAGTAACTTATTGCTCTTATTTAACTGTAAAGGTTTCCTAAGCAGCGAAAGCACCGAAAATTAAATTTGAATTGTTATGGATATAAAATTTCATAAAATTCAAAGTTGAACAACTTATTTGTTCTTTGAATTTGTCACATAAATTCAACTTTTGAAGCTTGAGAAGTGATAAGGAGAACTCTCTTTATGTTTTTCTACCCTTGATTTAAACTTACTTGAGTTTGGAAGTAAGAATTGAAGTGGAAATTGGCAAACCCTTTACTTTCTTCTTTTCTCGGCCGAAATGAAAAGAAAATGTCCAATTTAATTTAATTTCAACTGACGCTTGGGCCAACCAATGTAAAATACTACAATTTAACTTTTTAAAATAATAAAATACATATATTTTGCATTTCCATCACATGGAAACATTTAAAGCCACTCATTTCTCACATTTATTTACATGGTCAATATTTATCCTTGTACTAGCATGTCATTACCTAATTTACCCATATTTTTCCATACATTAAATTATTAATAATTAATAAATAAATATTTTATTTAATTAATTATTATGGTGTTACCACAATCCCTTTATAGTATTTACCATAAAATCATTTTATATAATTTATTATAATACCCTTGTATGGAATATTTCATACATTTAATTCTTTAATAATTAATAAATAAACACTTTATTAATTAATTATTATAGTATTACCATAATACCCTCTAATAGAATTTACTATAAAATCGTTTTATAAAATTTACTATATTGCCCTTGTATGGAATATTTTATAATTAAATGTTTCAACACTTGGAATACTTCTCAAATAAGTTCCTTATCAATTTATGTGTGACTCAATAGTTCACTATAAAGTCGCAGTAGACGTATGTCAAATTTTGAATTAAACTCTTTAATTCATTTGATATTGGGTAAATCATCTCATGATTTACAAATGAATCAAGTTTTTGGATTCATTTAATAATTAAAAAAATCATCTCATGATTAATTAAATATGTCTTGTAATGGCTTGAAAGTTTTCTATGGTATTTAATACTAGATATCAGTAACTAAAATCAAAGGTTTTCAAAGTTCGAGGGGCTAATATATTAATTTCTAACACATGTGGGAAGATAAGTAAATTGCTATAAATGTAAAGCCATAGTACAAAAACCAAAAGAATGGTAGAATTAAGGGCCCAAAATTTACATACAAGCCAACATGTTTAAGCCCATATTCAAGCTCAATATGGTAGAATTAAGAGCCCAAAAATCAAGCCCAATCCAAGCCCAAACTATGATTTATGTCGGCCCAAAACTATTGTTTAAAATCCAAGCCCAATTATGCTAAATTAAAACCCTAAAATCTATAAATTTCCACAAAGTTCTACATTTTGTTTAAGGAAAATTAAAGTATAAAGAAAAACAAAAAAAATGAAAAGACAAAGAGCAAGCAAAACATAGAAGAAGGAAAAGAAGAAAAACCGTGAAAAGAGAGAAGAAAAAAGAGAGTGGGTCTAGAAGAAGAAAAAGGAAAAAAAAGGAAAAGAAGAAAGAAGAAAGGAAGAAGAAGAAGAAGGAAGAAGAAAGAAAAAGAAGAAAGGAGGAGAAGGAGGAGTAGCCGAGAAAGGAGAAAAGGAAAGAGAAAGAAAGAAAGAAAAGAGAGGAAGAGAGAATGAAGAAAAGAGATGGAAAGAAGAAGAAGAAAAGATAAGAGAGAAAAAAAAAGAGAAGAAAGGACAGCCATGAATATGGAAGAAGAGGTAGGGTGACTCAATGAAGAAATTCAAAGACTTGGCAAGATCCAACTTGATGGCAAGAAAAATGTAAAAGGAAGGAAGGAAGAAAAATAGTGAAAAGAGAGAGAGAGAAAAAAAAGAGAGAGTGGAACGAGAAGAAGAAAAAGGAAAAAGAGAAAGAGAAAGAGAAGAAAGAAGGAAGAAGAAAGAAGAAAAAGAAATGAGGAAAATGAGGAGTGGAAGAAAAGAATGAAGAAACTCAAAGACTTTACAAGATCCAACCTGATGGCTTTTACAAGGTTTCATTTCTCTATTAATTTTTTTAATTATTTTTTTAACATTTTGATAATGCTTGATTGATCTGGATCAAGAAATGTGATAATCGTATACTTATGTTGCATTAAATTTGCAATTGATCTGGATATACTTTTCCTGGACTATGTCATTGGCGAATATTTGGTTATGTTGTTTTGATTTTTCTTTTATGGGTATGGTTAATTGAATCTGTGGAGTAAGAATTCAAGTAGCATGTTTAATGTCAATCAAGTATACGTGATATTTAAATAGTGATTAGTGAATACTTATAACTCAAAATAGTGGTGATGGTAAATTTGGAGTAAATTATATATAATTGACTACTTAAGTTTTTGAGATGAAAGAGAAACCTTATGCTTCATTAATAGGGTTGATTCTATGTAGTCGTTAATATATGACAATGAGTGTAGTGTGTATATAGCAGTGTTATGGTTATATA
>JAXCLQ010000014.1:8956290-9039484 GCA_035584115.1 Cedrela odorata
TTATTTCATATAAAAATACCAATTGGGATTTATTTGTTTATTTTTCATTTTTTTATTGAATTAAATTATTTTTGTATGTGTGTATATATATATATGTGTGTGTGTGTGTGTGTGTGTGTGTGTGTGTGTGTGTGTGTGTATGTACGTGCTGCATTCATAGACAAGGTATTATTTAATGCATTGTTCAAATCTTTAGTGGATTTTAATATTGATTGTAAGGTATCAGCCTTATCTATTGATAATTGTTTAAGCAATGATTGCATGATTCAATTTTTATTAGAGAAGTTTGATAAAAGTGATATAATCCTAGGGAGACAATTTGTAAAGCCCCAAATTTAGAAGGGTCGAATAAAACTCAAACTAATCACATAACACATTTGACTATAACAAGATCCAATACTTATTAAAACCTTATAAATATAACAATAGGTTAATGGTCTCTAAAAGGAAATCATGTAATCCAATAATGTAACATATTAAAAATTGTGGAAATCTTAACCCCTAAAGAACCAAGGGACAGTAGAAGCTCAACCAAATTCATCTATTATACTTACAGACCTTCAATCATTTAGAATCACAATAAATTATAATAAGTTTCAAGCTTAATAAACATACTAGTCTTTTATATAACAAAATATATACATAACATATATAATACATGTGCACGATATGACATGAGATAAAAACATAATCATTTTAAAATGTTTCGTAACACTTAATTACCTTAGAAGTTTCTTTCATAATTTATTTGGAATATTATTATTCAATTACTACTTAGTGAGACTTTACTTATCACTAATTACTTATTGAGCTTAGTCACTCGACATTGACCAACTATATGTGGGGTAAGGGCAAGTAAGACTTATATTTTTAAAAATAATAAACACTTGTACCCAAAGGCAAGAGCCACTCTCTCACCCTAATCAGTAGTTAGTCCTCCAGTATGTATAAATATATCTTCACACGAATGTGAAGACACACGATACCTTAAGGTACACTTAATAATACTTATTACATATGCCAAACCCGAAGAAACGGCCACACTTCTTATAAACTTATAATTGCCAACTAAGAAAGTAATGAAGTTGGATTCCTTTAAAAACATAAATCTTAGCTTTCATGAAACTTTCTTATAAAGAACATTTTTTTTTTCTTGAGACAACATGCATATGTTCATGCTTATTGTTGATGAACAACACTTATAAATGTACACATCAGCGTATTATATCATATTCACATAATCACATCATGCATAAATAATCACTTGAACAATTTCAATACTTGTACAAAAATATATACTTTACATATTCACTTAGTTTCAAAATCACATAATCATTCATGAATAAATACTTGCACAATATCAACACTTGTATAATTATGCATAAATTAAATTAATTTCCAAATATTGTCAAACATATACATATATTTATTGTGATTCTTTTAAAATTTAGTATACTTACCTTTTGATGATGATCACAACCAAGTTAACTTAAGCACCTTGATCTTAAACAATGTTATTTTCTCAAGAAATCAAATCAAGACAAGGCTTATGTGGAAAACCTCTAAAAATTCAGAGGAAAAACCATGAGAGAGATAACTGCTGATTTTATTACCAAAATGAAGAAATGAGAACAGAGTTTTAGTGAGAGGCATTTAAGAGACATAATTAAGTAAGTCTTGATCCCTAAGAACTAGATTTACTTATCTCATAAAGAAACCAAGAGGGAAAAAAAAACCCCATTGAACTTAGAGGGGCTTTGTGTATAAGACAAGCTCGAAAACCCCTAACAACTGCCACCAAAATCTAAAACGGTAAAATATAGATATTTTCAACGGGCCACTTGAGTGCAAGCTTGTAGCTCTCACACCAGGTTAGAACTCTCTTGGCGTTCAACTTTTTTCTTAATACAAACACTATTTTATTGGCATTGTTTATATGTACAAAATTGTTCACGTGTACGATGCTATTCACATACATTGTTCATGTGCACTAGTTACTAAATATATGCCATCAATGCAACAACAAGATTACATAAAAAAAAAAAATAATCTTTATCTCATAAAACATAACATTCATTATCTATACTTAACTATATAATATATACTTAGGAAAAATAAGTGTTACACAGTTGTTTAATATTCGTTGTACTACTCCCATTTTAAATTTGGTAGTTAAAAATGACCTATCTATTATTGGTAATACTGTTGTTAAAATTCGTGATAGTGTTACATTTTGGAAAACATCTAAAACAAGGGACAAATTTGATGAAATTGCATGTAGGTTGAATGTTTCATGTAGTATGAATTAGTGTTTGATTGTTTGACTAGATGAAACTGCACTTATTTTATGGTTTCTACTACATTGAAGTATTACAATATTTTTTCTAGATTGAACCTTATTGAAACATAATATAGGAGTTTGCCAAATGAGCAAGAGTAGGAGTTAGCCCAAATATTAACAAATAATTTGAAACCATTCTATGATGTCACGAGATTTTTTTCGAGACTAGATACCTAAATTCCAACTTGTTTTTGGTCCATATTTGTGAGATTATTGAAAAGTTGATGAAGTGATTACGTGACAATAAAGGTTTACAACATTAAACCAAGCATTTATGGTCAATTTTCACAAAATTAATTAATAAAACATGAAATTAAGCTAACAATTAGCTTAGGGATGAAGAGCGAAACTTTAAAATTATAAGATCTCCAAGAAATCAAACCCAAAATATTGCTCCCAAGCTTGACCATTTGTATCAAGAGAGAAAAATGATAGCTTTTTCTTATATCAAAAATTACAAAATAATTGAAAATGACCCATATTTATATTTTTGACTTGATTACTAAAATGTCATTAATAATATAGTAAAAAATAAATGAGTCCAAAGCTTCTTTTGGAAGCTTTTTTATAGTAACAAGAGAAATGATCATTTTGTCCTTATTTAGTATTTTTAATACAAAATAGTCCCTAAGCTAGTCAAATCAACTTTGACCAAGCTTATTTTAATTCCATTTTATATCTAAATATCAATAGAATATTGTAACTTACTCTAAGTTACATTTGGATCAATTTATAAAGCTCTCGGGTTTGTTAAACTATTTAACGTGTAAACCATTTATACTTTTCGGTCAAATATTATCTTCGAGAGTGCTAGCTCTCTTGTAAATAATATTTAATCTCTCTCATAGTAAGAAAGAACACAAGTTATTGGTTGTGATCACTTGAGTTCACTGTAGAGTTAGCTGTGAGCTGGAATCGATCTCATCGAACTCATTTCGAACTATTCGAAAACTCAACGACTATAGTTAACGTCTAACAACATGTCATTGTCCCTAAACCACAATGAAGTAAATCTCCATCGAACATTTTATGTCTAATTAACATTCCATGTGAATAATCTCTTTCGTTCGTCTAATCCCAACTAAATTAGGGCTTATGGATGTCAAAACCCTAAATTTAGTCATATGCGGATTTCAGCAGTATACTAATATCTGTTTAGGAAGTCAAATTTGGACCGAGTTAACAGAACCTCGAAATCCTCTGTAACGAGTTAACAGATACCATCTGACAATTATTTGCATCTTGATACAAACAACACATAACCAAACTAGCTTGTGTGTATAAGATATTATTAGTCTTGCATTTATACACCATATGAACCATGTGCATCTATATCAATCAACAACTGTGATGTCTCAGGTCTAAGGAGTAGTTAACACATTATATGACGAATTATTGACAACATACTTCTGTGTAATTTATCATAACTTTGGTCACATTTGAAAAACATTTCTCTAACTATTATTCCACACTAATGTCTTAATGATATGACTATCATATCATTCACACTAATATCATTTCATGATATTCACCGAAGATATTCAATATGCCTACTATACAATATCGATGCACATTCGATAATGCATACGTAAGAAACTATTTAGATAATCTAATTATCATGGACAATTTATATGCATATTTTATTATTAGTATGTATAGATAGATGAAATAGCATACACACATAAACTGAAACAATTTCTTTCATTAATAAATATGTACAGTGCATATTACAACAGTAATTCAATACAATACGCCTAAAACCGACAATACGAATAATTTTACGACATACAACTCCAACAATTATGTTGTCATTAGATGAGAGCTTCAATCTACTTATGAAGAGATTAGAAAAATGACGCCAATCATGATATCAAAATTTGAAAAATATTGGAATGATGCTCATGGTATTTTAGCAGTAGTAACCATGTTAAACCCAGGATATAAAATAAAGTTGATTGAGTACTATTTTCCTATGATATATGGTAATAACTTATTATTTCATATTGAGAGAGTTAGTAATCTTAGTAGTGATTTGGAAAAAAATTATGAATTAAATTTTGGATCACATAAAGATAATTTCAATGCAAGTAATTCTTCATTTGCTCTCTGTCATTCTTTGGTGGCTCTTATTGTGAAACAAGCTACATGTAGATTAGAGTTTAGAGATTTTGTGGAAGCCGGTGTGAGTGAACATAAAAGATTGAGTTTTAGACATATTTGAAAGAAATGATTTTGCCTAAATTTCAATCTTTTGATAGTTTAAATTAATGGAAAGTAAATGAATTTAAATATCATTTGTTATCTAAGATTGTTAGAGACATATTAACAATATCAGTCTCCAAAGTCATTTAAATTTTAGATGTGTAATTTAGATTTTTTTTTCTTTTTTTTTTTTTATGTGGGTTGAAGGAGATGTATGTAATTTAATTTTTTTTCTACCTTTCTTTTTTATTTTGCTTCATTAAATTCTTTTTTATATGGATATAAAGTTAAAGTAAACGACTTTATCTTTTTATTTGATATTGTTGAAAATTTTTTGGAAAATAAATTGTATTATTATTATTATCATATTGAATATATAAAAAATTAAGTCAATATATTTTGATAAAATAAAGAACCCAAAATGGAATAATATAATTTTAAATTTTAAATTATCAAATAAAAAATAAAAACATTAAATAAAAAAAATACTATATTACAAACGTAGACAGGGATGGCAATCCCCGCCCCATACTTTCCCTATTGCCAGTCCTACTTACGTGTCCTAAAAAAAAATATCTACATGTATAGAGAACATACTATTTGTGGTAGCCACTTAAATAAAATGTATTATTTTTAAATGTTTACTATGAAAAATGGTTGTTACCCTCTCAAATTTGGCCTAATATTAAAAGTGGTAATACGGATCACGACGCAATTATTTTACACGAATTTAAATTTGAAAAATTTGACACGAATAATAAATTAGTCGTATTTGTATCACCTGTTTAATAATCGTATCGTATTCGTGTTTGAATTACTAGATTATTTATTCGTTTAAGACATGATTCATAAACGAAAAAACGAATCATAAATGAATTTGTGTTATAATGAAAAAAAAAAGATCTTTTTAATTCATTTATGATCATTTTATCTTAATCGAATAAACGAATTCGTGTTATAAACAATTAAAAGGAACGTATTTGTTCATTTATGATTCATTTACGATTTGTTTATTAATTATGTCTAACCAAATCTTATTTGAATTATCCGTTTAATAAACGAGTCGTATTTGTGTTTGATTTTCTTGATACGATTAATAAACGAATTGGATTTAGATTGATCTCTATTTGACAAGACACGAATACCACACAACACTAATATAAAATGATAATCCGAGTTGCCACCTCTACCTAATACCCAATACCTCATATTGTTTGTAAAAACCTCATTATTACCATTATCTTGAAATTTTGTTTGTTTTGTACTTGTTGAATTTATAATTGAATTGAGTTAAATAATTTGAGAATTCAAAATAAATGGAAAAAATGAGTTTGATGGGAAATGATTCTGTTCGAACCAAGTTCATTTTTCTCATTTATTTTGCATTTTCAAACCATTTATTCCATATTGGTTCAAACTAGTGGTTCAACCCGATTTGATTCAAAATTTATTTGGGATAAAAATCAATAAAATTTAAATATTAGGGGAGTAATGTGATAATTTTAAAATAGTTGGACTATTGGAAGGATATTGTGCCAAACTTGAGAAGATAATATGCATTTTCATGTTTGCCACCTAAATAATATGTCTCTTTGTTACTGGTTAGCAATTAACACTTGAAAGGCACTCTTGGTAACACATACGAAGTATATTAAAATAAATGGACTGAATTTGATTGTATTATATCAGATTGTAGCAAATTAAACTTAATATATTAATGTGCTTGGTACTATATTGTATTAAATTTATGTTTTAATATAAATGAATCAAATGAATTAAATTATTTAATATTTACCTATAAATATAAATTTATAGTATATATATAATATTAAATAGGCTCGTAGGTCAAATTGGGCTTGACTTATACAAGCCTTTTATCTCTTGGTTTGGCCTGAGCCCATTAAAAGCCGAGTTGAGCTTTTATTGTTCATAGGCTAGGCCCGGCCCAATCTTTTTGCCACCACTAGTTCAAAGGTCAACTATGTACAAAACTGTTGGTATTGTTTTTGGAATTAATTCATTGCAATCCATCTAATTTTTTGACCGAGCACAAGAAAATTACAAATTTGTCTAGTCTAAAGAAATAATACAATGTACCAAACATGTCACACTCCCAAATTTGGAAGGGTCTGAGGTGTGATTTTTTTTTTTAAATTACAAAGCTTAAATCACGCAGAAATATTAAAATTTAATTCATATACCTTCATAAATATTCCTTAATCTCAAAAATCATTTTTGAAGAACTTACAAAATTTAATAACTACGAAAGTCTTAAATTCTAAAAAACTAAGGAACAACAAATGTTAAGCAAAATCTATTCGCTATGAGCTTAATTTTAATTATCTGAGAATTACAATAAACTATAATGAGTTTAAGTTCAGTAAGTATATTAATTTTTTATATGCACACATACATTGATACTTTTATACAATGCGTACATATTATATGACATGAGTTAAAAAATAATGATTGTTTCAAAAGTTTCATAACAATTAAACATTGTATAAGTTTTTTTTTAAAATTTACTAAGAATATCTTTATTTATTTACTATCTAGTAGGATTTCACTTATCACTTATCACTGATTGAGCCAATGTCTCTTGTCGATGACATATTATATTTGAGGTAAACGCAAGTGAGTCATATGATTTCAAAAATAATAAATATTCATGCCAGAAGATAAGAGTCACTCTCTTACTTTAATCAGTTGTGAGTCATCTTACATACATAAATACATCGTCACAAGAATGTGAAGACACACTATACTCAGAGGTATCCTTAAAGATTTCTCTTATGTTATACATAACACTTAACAATACTTATCAATATACCAAACTTGAATAAATATCACACTTACAAATGTTCCTTATAAACTTGAAATTGCCTACTAAATAAGTAATGAAGTTCGATATCTTAGTATACAAATCTTAAATTTCATGAACACTTCTAAACAAAATTACTTCTTATCACTTAAAACATAATGCATATGTTTATATTTCAATGTCAATACACATAACTTATACAATCATATATAAACACATCATCATGAATAACTACCTAAACACATAATAATATAAAAATTATTACTTTTATAATAATGTGTAATTGAAAAATACTTTTAAAAAATACATTTAAACACATACATACGTTTAGTGTGATTTTTGAAAAAAAAACATCTAGTATACTTACCTCTTTAATCTATAATTAAAGATTAACATTCATAAGTCTTGTATACACTATATATATATATATATATATATATAAATAACATAACTCATTAGATTTTAGTTGTACCACTTAAATCACCCATTTCATTTGCCAACTCAATATTCTTAAACTTGCTAAAACTGATCTTATATTGTTTAAGGAATTTTCTTATACTTTAAATGATGTTCTTTTGTCATGAAATCAAAACATAATCTTTATAAATTATAGTATAAACATATAAAAATATTGACTTCTAAATCCACATAAAATTATTTCTAATCATATTTCAATTTGTTCACTTATCCTGATAGTGCATGAAATATACTGAGTAGCTTCCAATATTTGATTTTTAAAAAATAGAATACTTGTCCAAATATTATATAATTTTTCAAAGATGATATAGACAGATAAACAGGAAAATAATAAAATAATTGAAATTAAATTCTCACTATAACTATTTTAAAAAAAATTTCGCTTTCGAATTTTTAGATTCTGCCAAACAGAATTCTATAGTGAATCATGTTTATTAAAATATTCATAACAATTCAAAAATATAGAATTTAACTCTAAACTTTTAATAGGATATGATAGACAATATTATAAATCAGTATATAAAATTTTATAATTTTTAAAGATAATTTGATTAACCAAAATAATTTCGTCATCCAGACATTTTACAAAAAAGAGTAGCTTTTAGTCCTAGGTTCAAATTCGAAAATTTATTAAAAGTTGAAAACTTAATATTTTTGAATGAAATGAAATTCATCAAGAACCTACACATGTATAATTTTATTACATGAATCAAGTTTTTCCAAATTCATAACTCATGAGTTTACAAAATTCACGGACTGATCTACTGTCGTATATCAACTTTGCAAAACTTTTCTTTCTTCCATTTATCCTTCATAAAAAATAACCATTGATCCATTATTACATGAACTTTATGCCTAGATACCCCAAATCAGGTTTTATAATCTTTTAATTATAATCGTTTATGAATATATATAACAAAAATTGCATGCTAACTCATAATAATCATTGATTCTAATAATGAAAATAAAAATAAGAAGAAAATTTACTAATTTTTAAGGTTCAAATCAATTTCTCCCCTTTTTCTTTATTTTTCTTTCTTCCTTAAGTTGACAAAATACGAAACATAACTTAGGATATAGTTTATACTTATTGAAAAATTTCAATTCAATCCCAAATTTTATATTTTTAATCTATTTTATTCAAAATTTATAATTTATTACTAAAATACCTTATTATTTTCTATATTATACATATACTCCTGTAAAAACATAACAAAATATGTAAACATAATTATATAGTAATACTTAGGAAAAGTGAGTGTTACAAACATGCTTTTTATAGTAAGTTACCTTATTATCTTATCAATAGAAGAAAGTAACCCCAGCCAGTGTTATCGTGGTAAAAACTTTAATGCATTTACACCTTTGATCTTATCCACCTATTAATAGATGTCATTGATTCAATAATAATAATAATGAAAAACGCCCAATAATTGGGATTTTTTTTAATTGAGTTATTTCTTTATCTTATAGTTTTCACAAAAATCATGGCGATGGAAAAAAGGATTATTATATTGTACAAGGGCAAATCATTATCTGCTTGGTGGATGTCATTTTTAACCTTAAACATTTGCTTTACATTATATGTTTATTGATCTAGTTGAGTTAGTAGGAAAATAGGATAATAGACCATCTTTGCCTCATAGTTTCGAAGATACGTTGTATATAAGTGTTAACACTTATGATTAATAAAGACAAATGTTTGATGTTTAATTTCCCACTCATCCTGAAAGGCGACGATGTCTACGAAATTAATTTCTTAAGAGAAATCAACAATGAAATACAGAACAAGACGGCAACCGGCATTGGTTATGATGTTAGGTATACTTAAAATTTCAAACACATATACTATTATGTTGTCGCATTTGATTTGTATTATTTGAAAGAACTTCATCCATTTATCGTTCTCTCCGTCGTCTCATGAGGTTAGTATTCATTTTAATTAATCTCTCTTCAACATCTGGTGCAATCATATATTATATTAAGATGTCGAAAAGAAGCGTAAAAAATACAAAATCATACAGGTCAATAGTGTTTTTTTTTTCAGCAAGCCGACCTAGCGTCTTCTAAAGCATCAAATTGGAGGGCCGATTCTGGATTTCTTCATTGTTGTTTCAATAATCCCGAACATCTGTCAGTGTTATCAAAAACTTGCTTTCAACGGTTAAGATGGGGATATCCAATAGAAGAAACTCAGGAAAGTTATAAAATTTGGAGGCAAGTGTACTTTAATTAGGCTCCGTGAACGCATATTATTATAAATATGTACTTTAAAGCAAGTTTACTTCAATTATTTTAATAAACCTTACAACTTTTATCTATTAAGAATAGGTCAACAAAGGATCATATTTGTTCAGGTTAATTAATAAAACCAATCTTTCATTTAGGATAATAATATGGTTGAACTACTCCTGTCCTATTTGCCTTTTTCACACAATTTACATTCATTATTCTCTTCTCTATGCAATTCAGCCATGGCTCTTTCCGATCAACAAAATCGTTTCCTTCTCTTTCAGAAATTAGTTTTCTTCTTGTTGATAGTCCCCCAAGCAAATTCTGTTTCTTTTAATTTTCCTAGTTTCCAAACAAATTTTCCAAATATACAATTTGAAGGAGATGCATTCTCATCGGCTGACGTTATTCAACTTACTAAGAATCAAGCCGATGACAACCTCACTAGCAGTGTTGGCCGTGCCACATATATTCGACCTGTGTCCATTTGGGATGCCAAAACCCAAAGGCTCACAGACTTCACCACCCACTTCTCATTTATTTTGAGAGCACTTGATCCTGTTAAATATGGCGATGGGATATCTTTCTTCCTTGCACCATTTGACTCTCAAATCCCTGACAACTCAAGTGGTGGATTTCTTGCTTTATTTAGTCCTGAAACCGCAATGATTAGCACTCCGAAAAATCAAATTGTTGCGGTTGAGTTTGATAGTCACCAAGATCCATGGGATCCAAGCTCTGATCACGTAGGCATCAATGTTAATTCCATTGTCTCAGTGGCAAACGTCACATGGAGAAGTAGCATTAAGAATGGAGCACTAGCAAATGCATGGGTAAGTTACAATTCTACTACCAAAAATTTAAGCGTCTTTCTTACTTATGCTGATAAACCAGTGTATAGTGGGAATTCTAGCCTTTTCTATATTGTTGATTTAAGGGATATTCTGCCAGAAAGGGTTAGGATAGGTTTCTCTGCATCTACTGGTAAATGGGTTGAAATACATAACATTCTTTCTTGGAGTTTTAATTCAACCTTGGACTTGGAAACAAGTGATAGAAAAAGAAAAAGCAATCCAGGGTTGATTGTTAGCTTAACTGTGGGTATTGTCGCTTTAATTTGTGGTTCGGGTCTGATTTGGTTCATATATTGGAGAAAGAGGGCAGGTAGGAATAAAGAAGAGGAAGCCATCGATGTTGCTATGGAGGATGAATTTGAAAAAGGTACTGGACCAAAGAGATTCACTTTTCGGGAACTAAGTCGAGCAACAAACAGCTTTGCTGAGGGAGGGAAGTTGGGTGAGGGAGGATTTGGAGGTGTTTACAAGGGTTTGTTGAGCGATCAAAATACAGAAATAGCAGTTAAGAGAGTCTCAAGAGGATCGAAGCAAGGGAAAAAGGAATACATATCGGAAGTGAAAATAATCAGCCGTTTGAGACATAGAAATTTGGTTCAACTCATTGGTTGGTGTCACGAAAAAGGAGAATTCCTACTTGTCTACGAATTTCTGCCAAACGGAAGCCTTGATTCTCACCTCTTTGGTGGAAAAGTCAAGCTAAGTTGGAATGTAAGGTATAAAATAGCCCTAGGTTTGGCTTCTGCCCTGGTTTATCTTCATGAAGAGTGGGAACAATGCGTTGTGCATAGAGACATTAAATCAAGCAATGTCATGTTGGATTCAAATTTCAACGCCAAGTTGGGTGATTTTGGTCTTGCGAGGCTTGTAGATCATGACTTGGGCTCACAAACAACTGTTTTGGCAGGCACAATGGGCTACCTTGCCCCTGAGTGTGTCACAACCGGCAAGGCTAGCAAAGAATCCGACGTCTATAGTTTCGGAGTCGTTGCCCTCGAAATAGCTTGCGGAAGAAGGCCAGTAGAACCAAGGCAAGAGCCAAGTAAAGTAAGGCTGGTTGAGTGGGTTTGGGAACTCTACGGAAAAGGACAACTTCTTGAAGCTGCAGATGAAAGATTAATGACAGACATTGACGATGGGCAAATGGAGTGTTTGATGATTGTTGGCTTATGGTGCTGCCATCCTGAACATACTCTCCGCCCATCTATAAGACAAGTTATAAATGCTCTTAACTTTGAAGCTCCGTTGCCTAGCCTTCCGTCAAAGTTGCCAGTGCCAATGTATTATGCGCCTCCCATTGATATGTGTAAGTTCACTTATACATCTTCTAACGTCACAGACTCAGAAAAATATGGAATTCAGTGTTCAGGCAGCAGCTACTCCACATATTCGTCAGTGTCATCAGCAGCATCGACAAATGCTCTCTTGAATTATTCTTGCAAAACTAAGGTCTAGCATGCTGCAAATTGTTCTCTAATTAATTTCATGATTAAATGAAATTAACGTGGTTCAATCAAGAATTAATATTAGTTTTTCTTTCCTGTATTATATATATATATATATTAAATTTGTAATAGGTGTAATGCTTGAAATTAGTTTAAAGATTTTGCCTACCCTAGTTTGTAGTTATATATGCGAGAAATTGAGATCTGCTTGTTGATTGATAATTGATAGTTTGGTGTGCTAATTTGCGTACAACCAATTAATGAGTGGCACTATAAAATCATTTCATTCTTTTATGAGAAGGATTATATGTAACGATACTATTGATACACTTCAATACTACATATCATCATGTAATTAGTTTCAGCCTGTGTTGACATTCCGAAATTTTGGTATGAAAGTCTTAGAATTGTTGCAAATTATCACGATCATCATGGGCCAAGTGTCTTCAAATTTTTTTATGTCTACCGACTAATTTCGCCTACGCTGGACAAATGGAACTCCTTATTCATGCCGACCTTTTTAGTTAACTTGTCACCTTTCTTTTATTTTTTATTATTTTTATTTTTTTATTTTTTTATTTTTTATTTTTAACGTTTTCAAAGTTTCACATAGCTCAAATTAAAAAATTTACGAGCAAATTAATTTTTTTTAAAGAAAAAAAATAAAAGTTTCATATACTCCAAATCTCTTGTCATCTCTCATCTCATGAAAAAACACAAATTAACCCATCTAAATTACTGTAAAAAGTCAAATTCACTAAGTTATCTTCTTGAGAATTATAAAAGCATGATTACTATTAACATATAAACATATCAAGACTTTGTGCCGCATTAACTTGTTATTGATATTTGTACACTTAAAAAATCTAAAAAATAAATAATCAAAATATTAATTGCTAACAGTATTTTGAGCATGTAAGGAGGAAAAACTGTCCTCTCATAGCAAATAATCAACAGTAGAATATGAAAAGTATTAGGAGTTTTGGGAGTACACTTTTTTATTTGATACACATTATTAGAAAAGAATTGTGAATATATATATATATATATATATTTATATAATTAAACTATTGTACACAAATTGGTGTGGTATAAAAGTATTAAATATGTCAAAACATAAAATTTAATAAAATTAGTGAAAATAAATAATAAATAATGTGAAATATGATGATCACATCATGTAATAATATCATATCAGTTTGTATTTAATAATTTGTGTAGAGTTTGTAATCCTATTACTATTTATATCACTGCTCTCATAATCTTTTTAAATATTTTCATTGAAAGTATTTTTTTTCCCATCTTTTACAGTTTTTGTCAATGAATTTTGATTAAAAATTAAAAAAGAAAAAATAAGGAATTGCTAGATGAAAATTAAAAAAAAAAAAAAGGTATACATTGTCATTTGTATTGGCTCTCAGCAGCATGTGGTTTCACAACTTCAGGAATGATTATGTGGAGGTTTCAAAGCAAATTTCTATTATTCTATGTGGAGGTTTCATACCTAGGGGATACTCCAAATATTTTTTCAATTGATCAAAGATTGTATTGAATCTCAATTATATTGTCCAACACATAATCTCCAAGATTGCAGTTGGCTATTTAAGGAATAAATAGATTCTCTCTATCATAATTGCCGACTGCATATATTATACAATCTTTCATACATTTTCCTATATATTCTTAGACTTCGTCAAAGCTTTTGCATGCATATACATACAATCACTTTAATTCATTTAGCCATATCTCATATGTCTTTAGTGCTTCTTAAGAATAACTTCAACTGTTCTCACATTTTAGTCCTTTCCAAGAATTAATACAATAAAACATGAGACAACTTCGGTTGTAATCAGGCCCAAGACTGTTGATAAACGGTTTATTCAGAATTTAGATGGGTGAGCTTAGTAATTTTAATGATTAGTCATGTTTTGCTGGAGAAACCGTTATTTCTGTTCTTTTTGTTTTGGTAGTTTAGGCATTACAAGCTAGAAAAACAGGTTTATAAGGCTGGGAGTTGGGTCATTTTCTCCATTAGATTTCTCTAGATCTAGGTCACCAAATTAATCTTTCTTATGCTCTTTAGAAAGCTTGTAGTTTGCTCTCTGTATCTGTAAACATTTTCTTTTCTAATAGAAGTGATCTTGAATGCTGTTTCTTTCATGGATATAGGCTTTAAGCTGAACCACATAAATCTTGTGTTTTCTGCATTTATTCTTTCAGTCTTGATTTAATTGTTTTTTTGATAAATCTGTGCTTGTCCAAAGTTTGTTCTTGATTAATTCTAGGTTGAATGTAGTTGAATTTAGGGTTAAAATCGCAACAAAGACAAGGGAACTCCTACAAAATATGAGAAGTAAATCAGAGAATTAGATGCATTTTATGCAAGACAAAATTCTAACGTCGATTCGTCCGCCTACATTATATCTAAATTAGTATAAGTTTACTCAAGTATTAGTCTAACTCAAAAATAAATAAATAAATTATAGATAAATAGCAAATACATGTGTGCCAATCATTGTCATGAATAAATGGTTGCCAGCGTATCAATCATTCATGCATAACAATGTCTTATTGATGTTGTTAAAGTTTGACTTCAAAAATAGGAAAATATCAATATTGTGCATAATTTATCCTTAATAAGTGGTTACAAAAATTATAGAGATTTTGATATTAATGTAGGATTTCATTTTTGATTTTAGTATAATAGTAGGTCAACTTAGCTTATTCTTAGGTAGATTTGTTTCTTTGTAGTCTTGGTCAATATGGTAGGAAATATTTGTATATATAGCAGATTCTTTTGTAGTCTTTGATAATAAGAAATTCTTCTTCAACCAATATTTTCTTTCTTGTTCAAAACTTTTTATGATATCAGAGTAAAGTTTATGAACTTTTTTTCTGAAGTCACCAAAATCATACCCAAACACAACCCAGTCAACCATGTCAGGAGGAGATGAAACACCCAAAATATCTGGAGCAGAGAAGGTTGCAGCAGATCCCTCAAACCCTTTTTTTTCTTCATGCTTCAGAATATCCTGAAGCTTTTTTGGTTACAAAACCTTTGAATGGAGACAATTACTCGACTTGGTGCAGGTCGATAACTATTGCACTCAGCGTCAAGAACAAAACGGGCTTCATTGATGGCACAATCCAGAAGCCTCCAAAGACAGACGAGAATTTCACTTCTTGGCAAAGGTGCAGTGACATGGTGTTGTCATGGATCCTGAACTCGATTGATCAGAGTTTGGGAGACAACGTGATCTATACAGAAAGTGCAACAGAAGTTTGGTTTGATTTGAAGGAAAGATTCTCACCATATAATGCACTGAGAATTTTCCTGATTGAAAGGGAAATAACATCTCTTAACCAAGGTGGCATGTCCGTTGCTGCATATTTTTCAAGACTCAAGGGTCTATGGGATGAGTTAGGCTCCTACAACGACATAACACCTTGTCAATGTGGAACAAAGAAGAAGATTAAAGAGAGGGAGCAGAGAATTAAGTTAATGCAATTTTTAATGGCACTCCATGAGTCTTACTCGGCCATTAGAGGGCAAATATTGTTGATGCAGCCTCTTCCTTATATTGGAAAGGTTTATTCGATGGTCTTTCAGGAAGAAAAGCAAAGTGAAGTTGCTATTGTTAGAGAGCCGGTTGTTGCAGCTGCAAGAAAAGGCAACCTGAACAACTATTATTAAGGCAAGAACAAAGGGAGGCTATATTGTAGCCACTGTCAGGCCACCAATCATATGGTAGATAGGTGTTTTCACCTTCTTGGCTTTCCCCCAGGCCATAAATACCACAGGAAGAATGAGAAAGCAGACACCAAGGCAAACCTTATTTCTCAAGAGGAACCCAAAACTCCTCTTTTCACTGCAGAACAATATAAGCAGATTGTGATGCTCATTCAAGATGGTAATGTACAACCTAAAGCAAATTTAGTAGGTCAAAAACCAATTACTTTTTTATCCTGCAATCATAAACAGAATAGGACAAACCTTTGCATATTAGATAGTGGAGACACTGACCATATTATCAATACGCAAACTTCATTACTAAATCCCTCTAAACCTACCAGCTGTAATGTTTATTGCCAAATGGAACTAGAACTCCTATCGAGTCAGAAGGAAATATGATTCTAGGCATAAATATTAAAATACCAGGAATATATTATGTCCCTACCTTTAATGTCAACTCGTTGTCAATTAGCAAACGTACAAAGGTATTGAATTGTTTTGTTACCTTTTACCCAGATTTTTGTGTGATTCAGGACCTGGCAACAATGAAGAGGATTGGTTTGGGGAGAATGCGTGAAGGCCTGTACTATTTTTCAAGCCGAATACCGGATAAGCCAAAAATCCAAATTAATAATACTTCTGTCACACCAAATACTTGGCACCTGAGGCTTGGATACCCATCTAAGTTACTTATGAAGCATCTAGTTTTTTTAATTCCAGAAATTGTTCATGACTTTAATAATGTTTGTGAAATTTGTCCGGCAAAACAGACTAAATTGCCTTTCAGTTTGGGTTCTATTTCAACTAACAAGACTTTTGCAATGATTCATTGTGATATACAAGTTGCGTTTAAAGTTCCTTTAATTACGGGAACTTTCTATTTTTTAACCATTATAGATGATTATTTTAGACTCACATCGGTATACCTTATGAAATATAAATTTGAAACACAATTTGTTGAGTATAGTTCAATATGCATAAGGCCCAAAAGATTCAGGGATCGAAACAACTTTGCAGGAAGATGCGGATTGTATTCCGATGCCAAATGCTACTCGAGGAGAGCTATCCAAGTAGTAAGAAGCCTAGGTCTTCTTAGAAGTTAGGACTTGTCAAGAGGAAAGAAGATTTCGAGTCGACATCGTGGACTAATAAAAGGTCTCGGCTATAGTTTAGCTACGTTTCACAAAACTTTCGGCTACGGTTTGTAAAGACTTTATATACGTGGCACTTATTCAAGGAGAACAATCCAGGGGATGATGAGGACTTTAGGAGTAATAGGAGCTGAGATCACACCATAAAGATCTTAGCCATAACTTAAGAAGGTCTCAGCCATAACTTATAAATGCTTTGGATGCATAATACCTGAGCTAGTTCCATATGAATGAAGTGAGTCTTAAATGAGGACTCCCGAGACCTCTCACTATAGTTGCGTATTAGTGAACGATTCTGTTATTTCCTATACATTCTTGGATTATTCTATAATAAGAATTCTTACCAAATTAAGCTTCCTACATAATAAGAATTTTAGAGATATAATCCCACAAAATCAGGGAGCCGATGTTTAATCTAAGGAATCTCCGTGATTCTCGTACAGTGAGACAATGGCTACCAGATTTCACAGAATTCTACCATATTAGGAAGATTGAAATGTTTATAAAAAGATACAGATAACAACCAGGTACGAATAATGAAATTCTAGTATTAAAAGCTAATATTCTCTCTTTAATTCTCTCCCTCATAAAAAAACCATGACATAAGCATTGGAGGATTTTCGCCGAATAACTGGTTTTTTACCCCTATAGCTTTTGATTGTGGTTACAGATTAAGGAAATTCAAAGCGTCTAAAGAAGAAGAAGATCGTTGATGGTGCATAGGATTCATAGAAGCGATTTTTGTTGCATCAACATCTGGCATCATCTGTGAGAAACTAAATGAAAAGTCAAAGAACCGTAAAAAGAAAAACATGGCCGCTTCGCAAAAGTACGTGACAAGGAATAGGGCAATGATGAGGGGGAACTCACATGACAATTCCATGGAAGAAAATATGATTGTTAATCAAGATATCGGAGACTGGCCACACCAACTCCTTTTACGCCTCGAAACGGCAGAAACAACTTAGTTGACCAAGAGCTTGGCTGAGAATGAAAAGCTACATGCAGAAAATGACAGACAGATTCAAGCTTTGGTAGAAGAAGTAGTAAGAATGACAAAGATGCTCCAAGCTGATTCCTCAGCATTAAAAACGCCTAAACTAGTAAAAGTCATTGAGAGTAGTGTGCTGAATGCAATGCACGTAACGAATAGCCTAACCGAGCATCGACAGAACACTATTAGAAGAAAGGGAAGGGAAAGATTTCTAGCTATCCCTTCAAGGGACCGCGAGGCTAGAATGATGTCACCAAGCTTTATGACCAGCTAACACCGATATTTGAATATTTGCCCAATGATTTGATGATAATTCATAAAAAAGGGCTAGGCAACGGCCTAGATCAGGAGGATATGAGAGTGCTTCTGGATCAAAAATGGCAAAGAAAAGGCTCAATACAGAGTTTGTCTCGAAGAAAGAGATCTAGAGAAGATAATGATCGAGTCAAGAACTTGGAGCTCCGTGTTCAAAAGCTAGTTGAAGAATTGGAGGACCAGAAGAAAAGGGAAAGGCAAAGGGGTGGCGAGTCTGCACCAAAAACAAAATTTTATTTAAAATCCCCTTTTGCTTACAAAATATCTTGTTCTTCCTCGGAAGTTTTAGATGCCTCAAATCAACCCTTTCACAAGCAAAACTAGCCCCTTCTTACATATGAATTTATTCAGAGAGATAATATTAATCCAAAAGTTAGACGAATCTCAGATGTGCCGTTTGTTCCCATTAACCTTAGAGGGACAAGCGAGAAAATGGTTCACTAGTCTGACCCTCAGCATCATTGGAAGCTTTAGGCAACTGTATAAGATATTTGTAGATGAGTTCAAGGGAGCTACTATTAACTTTAAGATTCCAAGTTCGTTGCTGATCATGAAACAGGGAGAGAGCCAAAGCCTTAGAAGCTTTATCAAGAGATACAATGACGAGGTGATGGAATTAGGGGCTTATCACCACTCCTTAGCTCTAGAAATTTTCAGAAAAGGTTTGAGGGTATATCAAGGATGGTATGTTGTTCGAAAACCGTCCGTGACCACCTATGAAATAGCTTAAAGAAAGCTATTAAATGATATCGAAATTGAGGACCAGATTGCCTTTAAATTTAGAGAAGAAAAGGCTTTTAAACCACGAATGCTAGACGAGACACAGAATTCCAGAGCCTATCCGAGAAGAAGACGCGATGACAGAAGAAGTTTTCCCGCCTTTGACAGAAGAAGCCGACAAGGTCAGGATCGAAATAAAAGAGGAAGAGATGAACTTCCCTCAAAGAGATATCGCTCGCTGAGAAGAGATGACACAAAGAGAGGCCCATGTTCAAGAGGATCAAGCTTTTACTCCCCTGAAAGCACTACTCTCACAGGTTTGGTAGGAGATCAAAAGGCGAGGAACTATATTAGTGGAACCCCGCCCCCTAAGAACTAAACCAATGGGAGAAACTAAGAATAAGTTTTGCAAATTCCACCAAAGCGCTGGACACCTGACAGACGAGTGTTTTGATCTTAGAAGTCAAGTAAAAATACTAATCCGAAACAATTACTTGCAAGACTTGGTAGCCAAGAATGAGGATGGATCTAGGGCCTCCAATCAAGAGATTGAACATGATAGGAGGCAAGATGATCAAACTATGGTGATCTCAGGTGGTACAATATTGGCTGGAAGTTCAAACAGGTCAAGGAAGAACTATTCTCGATACTCTTTATCCAATGCCTTTTCGGATATTCATGTTATGAATGTCTAATTTGAGAAGAAATAAAAACTCACCTGGTACCCATAATGTTTACAGATGATGACGAAGTAAGAGTTCATTATCCACATGATAATGCACTGGTGGTAACTTTAACAGTGGGAATGGCTCAGATCAGTTGAATCCTTATTAACACAGGAAGCTCGGTTGATATCAGTTTTAGGGAAACTTTGGACTCTTTGGGAATCGAAGATTTGAGACTTAGACCTACCGTGCCCCCCATGGTTTCGGGGAATCGTGTGTTTACCCCTTAAGAATGGTGCAACTACCCATTACCATAAGGGAAAATCCTTACAAGAAAACTACAATGGTAGAGTTCTAAGTAGTCAACCTCAAATGCCCTACACCATGATTCTTGGGAGAACTTTACTGAAAACCATGAAGGCAGTAAAGAGCGTACAATATCTGAAATTAAAATTTAGAGCAGGAAAAGGAATCAGAATTGTCAAAGGAAACCAAAAAGTAGCCAGATTGTGCTTTGTAATGTCTTCCAATAAATTATTTTGTCTATCAAAGTGCCCGTGGAAAGAAGTCCTGAAAGCTAATGAAGAAGACTCACGAAATAAACTAATTGCCAAAAAGCTTAAGCATGTTGACAAGCCATCAACCCTAGAACTGGCGGGAGAACTCGAATATATTATTTTGAACCAGGATTTGCTTAAAAAAAATGGTTAAGATTGGTGCCCGACTCCCAAGTGAGCTAAACTCTAAGCTCAAAGACATCTTAAGAAAACACATAGATGTGTTTGCTTAATCTCATAAAGATATGCCGGCTATCGATCTGCGAGTAATCTCCCATCGACTCCTTATCAATCCTCAGTATAGGTCAGTGAAGCAGAAAAAGAAACCATTCAATGTAGAAAGAAGAGAAGCAATACATGCAGAGGTCGATAAATTGATGAAAGTAAAATTTATCAGAGAAATGCACTACCCGGAGTGGGTATCCAATGTGGTAATGGTCAAGAAGGCTAATGAGAAATGAAAAATGTGCATAGACTTCACAGATCTAAATAAAGCTTGTCATGAAGACAATTTTCGTCTCCCTCTTATTGATCAGTTGGTAAACTCGCCCGTCGGTCATGAACTATTAAGCTTTATGGGTGTGTTCTGGGGATATAATCATATCAGAATGCACGATTCAGATCAGGAACAAACAACGTGTATTATTAATCAAGGATTATATTGCTATAGGATAATGCCCTTTGAGTTAAAAAATGCTAAGGCCACCTTCTAAAGGCTAGTCGATTAGGTCTTCAAACCTCTAATAGGCGAAACCATAGAAGTACATATAGATGACATGATTACTAAGTCTTGGAAAACCCAAAATCACCCCAAGCATTTGGAAGAAATGTTTTTCTACTTGAGGAAGTACAACATGAAGTTAAACGCTGAAAAATATACATTCGGAGTCTAGGTTAGGAAGTTACTTTGATATTTGGTTAATGAACGTAGTATCAAAGCTAACCCTCAAAAGATCAAAGCCATATTGATCTGAAGTCGCCATCCAATCTTAGAGAGTTGCAGAGCTTAACAGGACAATTAGCAATGCTAAGCAAGTTCCTATCCAAAGCTACTGACAAATGCTTCCCTTTCTTTCAGATTATGAAAAAGAGGAAGAAAATTGAATGGATAGAGGAATGTGAGCACAGCTTTCAAGAGTTGAAGCAGTATCTCACATCCCCGGCCCACCTAATTAGACCCGAGACCCGAGACACACTGTATTTATACCTTACAGTGAGTAACCATTTTGTAAGCTCGATCTTAATGAAAGAAGATGCCAAGAAGATTCATCGTCCAATCTACTACACTAGCAAGGCCTTATTGGACACCGAGATAAGATACTCGCTACCAGATAAGCTAGCATTAATATTGGTAGTGGCAGCCCGAAAGCTCAAATCTTATTTTCAAGCTCATCAAGTTGTGGTGTTAACTAATCAATTGTTAAGACAGATCCTATATAAGTCAAACCTTTGAGGTCGATTGGTCAAATGGTTTGTTAAACTTAGGGAGTACAACATCATCTACCAGCCTGGAAAATCGATTAAGGGTCAAGCCTTAGTAGATTTCGTGGTAGAAAGATCAGTATCAGAACATCTCCTCGTCCATCAGATCATGAAGCAGCCTTCTAACCAAAAAAAAACCTAGTTACCCTTAGCAAAGAAGAATTGATCTGGTGACTCTTCATTGATGGAGCTTCAAACGCTCAAGGAGGAGGAGCTAGTGTAATCCTTGTAAGCCCTAAAGGGACTGAGGTAATGTATTCCTTAAAGTTTGATTTTAAGGTTACCAATAACAAGGCAAAATACAAAGTATTGATTGCAAGGGTTAATTAGCTGTGGCTCTAGGAATCACAAGTCTCAGCATCCACTGTGACTCCCAATTAGTGGCCAGCCAACTAGATGGACAGTTCCAGGCATGAGAAGGTAATATGTAGGTATATCTGAAGAAAGCCAAACAATTATTGAGCACATTGAAGATTGTCAAAATCAAGCAAATCCTAAGAGCTAAAAACTCAAAAACAGACATGTTAGCAAAATTGGCCTCTACTTTTAAAGGAAGCGTTCTCGCCTTGGTCTCAATAAAGGTATTGGAATAAAGAAATACTTAAACCGAAGACCACCCACATTATATATCTCAATTGGATTCCAATCATTGCTGGATCGACGAGATAAGGTTTTACATTCAAAACAGTAAGCTTCTAGAAGATAAAGAGCAAGCAAGAAAGGTTAAAAATAAGTCGGTAAGGTATACGATTATTGATAGAGAGCTATACAAGTGGGAATACAGTTTTTCCTACCTAAAATGCCTAAGACTCGAGGAGAGAGCTCAAATTTTAGAAGAAATCTATCAAGGAATATGTGGCAAATATGGGGGAGCCCGAGCTATAACCCACGGAATATTGAGGTAAGGGTATTACTGGCCAACGCTTTCTTGGGATGTGGCATAGATAACTAAGACTAGTCATGAGTGTCAAGTGTATGACTGCATTTCAAAACAACCTCTTTCCTGGCGAGCCCTTGGCCATTCTCCTAATGGGGGCTTTATCTCATTAAACCTCTGCCACAAGCTCGTGCGAACACGAAATATGCTACAGTAGCTATTGACTACTTTACCAAGTGTGAGTAGAAGTTAAACCCTTGGTAGCTATTATAGAAAAAAGGGTCACGACGTTCGTCAAACACAACATCATCTATAGGTTTGGAATACCTCAAGTGTTGATCACGGATAATGGAAAGCAGTTTGACAATGCTAGCTTCAATGAATTCTGCTCAGATTTTGCAATTGATCTCAAATTCGCAACTCCAGCTTATCCTAAAGCCAATGGTCAAGTGGAGGCAGCTAACAAAGTCATCAAAAAAGTCCTAAAAAAGAAGCTCAATGAGCATAAAAGTGCATGGATTAACAAACTTCTTGAAGTGCTCTGGGCGTATAGAGTCACTCCTAGGTTGCAATAGAAGAGGCCCTCTATAGTCTAGCTTTTGGATGCGAGGCAATGATCCCAATCGAGGTCAGCATACCAACTTTTTGAATTAATAAGTATGACGAGGCATTTAACGACTATAACTTATGCTTAGAATTAGATCTGCTGGAGGAAAAAAAGGGACCTGGCTATGATAAAGGCCGCGGTCCACCAATAAAAGGTGGCAAGGTATTACAGCAAGCATGTTCAGTATCATTCATTTCAAGTAGGAGATTGGGTTTTAAGACAAGTAACCTTGAACACAAAGATACCAGGGTAGGGTGTTCTAAGACCCTACAAGGTCATTCAAGTCCTCAGATTTAGAGTTTATAATATGGAATCCTCTACTAGAAACAAAGTTCGAAAACCATGGAACGCCGAACACTTGAAGTTGTATTACCCTTAGAAACATCGGAGATTTGTAGTAAATTTCTTTCGAAATCTATAATATCATTTTTATTTTTGAAGTCAACTAATAAATAAAGCTAAACTCGCATAAAAAAGTATCGGGGTAATCTCATCTCGAAGCCTAGACATAAGTGACACGGTTCCTGGACATTAGCTTTTTATCTTCCTTGAGGTAATAGTATCCTCAACTCAAATTAGCCGCGAGTGCGGTTTCGGAGAACATAAGAGCAAAAGAGGTTCTCAGGTAATTATTATCAAACATCTAGGGGTAATATCCTCTCAAAGCCTAAACATGAGTGACACGGTCCCTAGACGTTAGCTTATTTATCTTCCTCGAGGTAATAGTATCCTCAGCTCAAATTGGCATCGAGTGCTGTCTCAGAGAGCAAAACAACAAAAGAGGTTCTCGAGTGATTATCCTTAAACATCTCAGGGTAATATCTTTCTAAAGCCCAAACATGGGTGCCACAGTCCTCAAACGTCAACTTATTTATCATCCCCGAGGTAATAGTATCCTCAGTTCAAATTGGCCGCGAATGTGGTCTCGGAGAGCATAAGAGCAAAAGAGGTTCTTGGACGATTATTCTTAAATGTCTCAGGGTAATATCCTCCCGAAGCCCAGACATGGTTGACATAGTCCCCAAACGTTAGCTTATTAATCTATCCTGAGATAATAGTATCATCAGCTTAAATTGGCCTCAAGTGCGGTCTCGGAGAGCATAAGTACAGAAGAGGTTCTCGTGCAATCACCTTAAAATGTCTCGGGGTAATCTCCTCCCAAAGCCTAGATACAGGTGATACAGTTCTCAGACATCAGCTTACTAATTTGCCCTAAGGAAAAATTATCCTCAACCCAAATAAGCCTTAAACACGGTCTCGGAGAGCATAAGGACGAAGGAGGTTCTCATGTGACTATAGTAAAATGTCTCAAGTCAATCCCTTCCTGAAACTAACAACATACAAAATCGAAAAAGGGGATCCGCCTATCTGAAGTTACTTCAGTGTTCTTAGATGATCGAGTTTAAGCTTACAGTTTAAACGAATCCTAAACTAGTCACGGATTGTTTGAAGGTAAAGTATCGGTTTGTTAAGTAGAAGACTAAGTCAAGGCAAGTTAATACCACAAGCTCAGAGAGCCATCAAAAGCTGAAAATGAGACCAACCACAGAGAATAAAAAAGATCAAGACAAGAATGACGCAAATTAAACCTTTTATTGAAAAGTTCAATCTACAAAGCATTAAAAAAAAAAAACTAAACTAAAACTAAGCTACTTCAACAAGTTGGTTAACTAGAGGGTCAACTTATGTATCTGCCAATTCAATAAGAGGGGCCTCTATCTTCTAAACAAAAGAGACCTCCATGGGGTCAGTTGCAATAGCGAGAGGGGGCTCGGCAGAGGGACTTGTAAATGACTCCATTAAAGGCACGTACATGGTCTTGAAGTTGGGGTGCTCCTCCCCCTTCAAGAAGCACCTTGTCGGAAACTCTCTTTTCCATGAGTTGGAGCCTAACATCCTAAGGCCTCATACAGTAAACCTAGGTCCAGATCTGAGTACCAGCCTTGAAGTGTCTCACAAGTCAGGCCAATGTTATCGTTGACTCGCTCACGAAGTCGAGCCCCCACATCCGTTTTGTCCTCCTCAACCTTCTTAGCCAAAAGCGCGAACTTCTTCTTCTTGGCATCCAAGCTCACTAGTAGCTCTTTTCATGCCTTGTTTAAGCTTTGGAGGTGTGCTTACCCCTTCTCCTTTAAGTTGTCTAGTTCAGAATTTAAAGCCTGCACCATTTTATTCACCTCGGATTGAGACGACTCAGACGTGGCCACCCTCATTTAGAGCTTCTCTCATTCTTGAGCCACTATTCTAAGGGCAGATTTGAACTTGTTCTTCTCAACTATTAAGCTCTTCTCTACCCTTTCTGCCCTCTTCTCGGCTTCAGACCCCCGAGAGTAATTGCCCATGAGGGCACCATATTACAACGTGGTTGAGTAGAAGAGTTGAAAAATTAAAAATATCAAGCCGTTAAAAGATTAGTTACAATAGGTTCTATTTGTAATACAAAATTAAGGGAAAGAAAGCTCACCCGACCTAGCCATTTCAACTGAAAGTTTAATAATGACTCTTCTAAAAGCCCAGCGATGTCCGTAGAAAATTTGTCGCTGATGCTCTGAACTTGCAAGTTTATGTAGGGAAGGAAGTACTTAAAGTACTTCATTTTTTCTGCTGAAAGATCCTCGGGGAGAAGCTCGAGGGGCTTAGTCTGCTCTTTATCAGTTTGGCCAAACAGTTATTTCTTCTTTGCGGCTCTCTTTTCGGTGACTAAAACCACAACCTTATGCTTCCCTTTTCCTTTGTAAACAGGGAGAGTTAGAGGAGAAGGCGGTGGACCTCAGATTGTCACCCTTTTGCTAGGGGCTAGAAGGCGATTCAAATTAGAGGCACCAGCCGCCCCCAAGGTTTAAACAAGACCCTTAGATGTAGCTTTTAGAGGCTAAGTAGCCTTCCCACCTTTCTTCTCCTTGGCCAATCGTTGCAAAACCTCAAAAGGGTCTGAGGGAGGATTTCTTGAAGCTATCTCACCTGTAAGTACAAATAAAACCAAAGTTAAATACTGCGACCCTAACATTACGGACGAGTCACTCTGAGAATACCTAGAAAAGTGGCCTTTTCTAAGGCCAATTAGTGTCTAGATACATAAAAATCTATAAAGCTCGAGGTGATTATTTCGTCTTCTAAGAGCAAGATGCTCTAGTTAGAAGCTAACAATCTAGCTAGTTTAACTTTTTCCTAACTACGGATATCTAAAGTGAGCTTACCACTCTAGCTAACTGCTTCCCCAAAAGGTCTCGGCATGTGAAAATATAGGGTTGAATTCCATTCAACTCTAACAAAAAACCACTTCTTCTTCCAGTTTTTGTTGGAGGTGGGGTTACCTGTGATAGGGTTCATCTCGCCACCTCGGTTTTGAAAATAAAACCACCTTAGACTTCTTATTAAGTTCTTTTTCAATATATACATGTACTTGATTTTCTCAAGTGAGGGGGTAGAAGATGAAATCTAGTGCCACAACACGTACAGACTAGATAGGACTCTCCAACTATTCAAGTTCAGTTGGTAAAGGGGTAGTCTAAAGGAGGCAAGAATTTGAGTGAAGTATTACTAGACTGGTAGTCTAACACCTATATGAAAAAAAATTTCGTTAAAGGCTATTTCACCCTTAGGAAGACAGCCAGGAAGCTTGTTTGCCTAATGAACCCTAAGGTAAACGATTTCAGAAATTCTGTACAACCTAGTGGACACTTCTAAATCTAGTTCGGTTAAGGTGGAGGTAAATCAATCTGCCTCAAACTGTGCTAAGTCCCGTTTTACTATAGTAGGTGAAGTAGATGGGACAATGGCGCAACCCTCGCCAGAGTTTCTCTCTCCAGAAGTCATTTTCTATTTTTAAGATAAGAAAAATAAATAAATAGTTAAAGGCTATTTCAGGTTCATCAACAACTCAAGAGGATTAACCTAAAGGCCTCTAAATCAAAGAAAATGTCTACCAAGTTCTCTAATCGATCAAATATACCACAAAATCAACTGCAAAAGAATGAAAGAAAAGAAAAGGAGACTTCCTATTGATGATTAAAGAACTTGAAATTGTCTAAGGCTCGAAACCAAGTTGCTGTTGCCGTTTTGCTGTTGAAGTCATTTGCAAAGGATATTGACGGCGTAAAGGTAAAGGAAGAAGTGAAAAGGTAAAAGGTGGGATATTTAAAGGAAATGAAGAACCCCAACCGTCGATACCCGTTATAGATCAAGGGATAGGATATTGCAACGTCAAGGTAGAAGCTAAAAAGATGCGTCTTATTTATGAAAAGAGGAGCGGCCATCATTAGGGACAGTTAGATCTATTGGGGCCTGAAACATTGAAATCCCGAGAGTTAGTCACCATCTGCTAGGTTTTGAAAACGAGCGAACTCCCAGCTGAGCATTTAATTATGACAAGCGAGCACGTCTTTTCAGAACTGTCACCTTTAGTTTTAATCAAAGAACAGTTGTTTTTTACTAAAAATAGAAGGCTTGATGTTGGGTATAGCCTAATATGTATAAGGCGCAGAGAATTGAAGAACCGGAACAACCCTGTAGGAAGATACAGACCGTGTTCCGAAGCCAAATGCTATTTAAAGAGAGCTATCCAAGTAGTAAAAAGCCCAGGCCTCCTTGAAAGTTAGGAGTTGTAAGAGGAAAGGAGGTTTCGAGTCAACATCGCGGACTAATAAAATGTCTCAGCTATAGTTTAGCTACGTTTCACAAAGCTTTCAACTACGGTTTGTAAAGAATTTATATGCATGGCACTTATTCAAGGAGAACAATCTAGGGAATGACAAGGGTTTTAAGAGTAATAGAAGCTGAGACCACACCATAAAGATCTCAGCTATAACTTAAGAAGGTCTTAGCCACAACTTATAAATGCCTCGGATGCATAACACCTGAGCTCATTTTAGATGTATGAAAAGAGTCTTTTATGAGGACTCCCAATACCTCATATTACAATTACGTATTAGTGAATGATTCATCTCTTTCCCAAACATACCTGGATTATTCTGTAATAAGGATTTTTGTCAAATTAAACTTCTTATATAATAAGAATCCTAGGGATACAATTCTACAAAATTTGAAAATCGATGCTTAACATAAGGAATCTTCGTGATTCTCGTACAATGAGATACTGGTTACCAAATTTTATAGAATTCTACCATATTAGGAGAACTGGAACATCTATAAAAAAGTACCAATGACAATCAGGTACGAATAATGAAACTCTAGTATTAGAAGCTCATATTCTCTCCTTAATTCTCTCCCTCATAAAGAAAAACCCTAACTTAACCATCGGAGGATTTTTGCCAGACAACTAGCTTTTTATCCCCATAACTTTCAATTGTGGTTACAAATTAAGGAAAGTTAAAATGTGTGAGGAAGAAAAAGATCATTATTGGTGCACAGGATTCACAGAAGAGATTTTTGTTGCATCAACACAATCAATCATGAAATCTTTTTTTGACTTTACCATAACCCACATAATAGTCAAGTCAAAAAGTTATGAGTTGATAATGGTCGAAAATTTTCTTCATTGATAGAATTTTTTAATAATGAAGTGGTAGATTTTGAACATACTTACACTTAGACTCCACAACAAAATAAGGTAGTAGAAAGGAAGTATAAACATATTCTCAATGTAGCAAGGGAACTTAGATTTCACACCAATTTACCTTTAAAATTTTAGGGTCAAAGTGTGATACATGCAGTTTACTTGATCAATTGGATGTCCACTCTCTTATTGAATACAAAACTCCTTTTATTATTATTTTTTAAATAAAAAACTACCTATATATAGCCACCTCAAAGTTTTTGGTTGTCTTTGTTTTGCTACAAACATAAGTCGTGAACACAAGTTTGATAAAAGAGCTAAACGATGCATTTTTCTTGGTTTCCCACTCGGCCATAAAGCATACAAGGTGTATGATTTAGAGAATCATAATTTTTTTTCTAATCGAGATGTTTTTCATGAGACAAAATTTCCTTATCTAGTCATTCTAACCCAACAAGCTACAAATGCCACAGTCTTACCTCTACCTTATGACCACACCATAGATCTTTTACCACCAAATATAAATGCTAACTAACCTTCATCAGTTTCATTATTTTAACTACCTTATACACACTTTACGGCAGAATCACCAAACTTACTTTCACCAGAGCTATGAACAACATAGTCTCTAACTAGACCAAATACACACCACAAACGACCATCAGACATAAGAATCAGAACCAGAAAACCTCAAAAGATCTGAAAGGATATAATGACCTTCTTTTTGGCTATAGGACTTCACGTGTTCCCAAGTTTTGGCAATCAATTCAAACTAAAACTTTTCATTTGTAGCTAAGGTACACAAAGGCACTAGGTATCCCATTTCTCACTATGTCTCTTATTCTAACTTATATCGTGACCATAAGATTTTAGTTGCCAACATTTTTAAAATAGTTAAACTAGCTAATTTTGCTGAAGTTGCACATGATCTAAATTGGAAACCAGCCATGGATACTAAAATACGAGCCTTAGAAGAAAATGGAACTGAGATCTTCATAGCCTTACTCGAAGGGAAAAAGTCAATTAGATGTTGTTAGGTGCATAAAATTAAACTTTTGCTATTTGCCAAAGGGTATAACTAGATAGAAGGCATGGACTACAGGGAAACTTTTGCACCAGTTGCCAAACTCACAATAGTATTTACCAGCTACCTTGTGAGAATAACAATAAAGAACAAGTGAGAACTACCATACAACAAACCAACCTTGACAGCAAATATTAAAAGGATCTCTTAGTACACTTCACAACTGTAATATTTTGTATTTAGTGTATCAAACCAGCTGTATGATTTAAGTGTTTATCTTGTTCTTTCACTATATATAAATATGTAATGATAGCCCTATAAAGGAAAGGAATGCAATTCAACTTCTATCATTTCGACTAAAAACATTCTTTGTTCTTTGTCCTTTTCAATATTACATATTTATATTGATGACACCAAGAGGATGCCAGATAGGTTCATTAGCTTAGATGATGGACAAGGAAACCAAGTTCCAGTAGAAAACCAAGCATTTTTATAATGGAAAAAACAAGACCAACTTTTGTTGAGTTAGCTTCTGTCCGCCTTAATTGAGAATGCACTCATCTTATTCACTAATTATGTAATTCATCTCAATCACATGCCTAGATTATACAGCTCAAAAATCAATTGCAAAATACCAAAAAAGGAAACAAAAACATTAGTGACTTCTTCTCTAAAATGAGAAGCATTGCAAATGCATTAGCCATCACAGGTAAGAGCATCACTAAGTAAGGCTTAATAAAACACATCTTTAATGGCCTTGGGTTATAATATGATGCCATAGTAGTAAACATATCCATTAGACTCGATCTCATGACCTTGGAAGATTTATTTGCTCAGTTATTTATCTTCAAAAGTAAACTGAAGCACAACAACACGTTTAAAGGAATCAAAATTAAAGCAAACATAGCAACCAATAACAACAACTAGAATTAGCTGAAAAGAAACAATCTAGAAGGTATCTGAGGTAGAGAAAGAGAAAGAACAAGTCAAGGTGAAAACCAGTCTAAACCCATTTGCTAAATTTGTGACAAAGGAGGGCATACAACTGTTTTGTGTTGTATAGGTTCAACCAAAAATTTCAACCTAAAAACACCAATATTGAAAGTCAATCATCAGCATTCATCCCAACACAAGAACAAGCTAGAGAAAGAGGTTGGTACTTACATGGTGGGGCTACCAACCATGTGACAAGTGGCCTAAGCAATCTCAATATAAAAAATGATTACAAAGGTAAGGGAAAACTCCTTGTTGGTAATGGTAAGAAGCTTGACATTGTTCATAATGGACATAATATCTTACATGTTAGCAATAATAGATCTTTGAAATTGAAAAATATTCTGCATCTTCCTCATATCACCAAGAATCTCCTTAATATATCTAAACTTATCCATGATAATAACATGTTTGTTAAGTTTAATCATGTTGGGTGTGTTGTAAAGGACTAAATCAGAAGTTGTTGCTACGAGGAGTGACTAGAGATAACCTATATTTGCTCAAACAAGAGATGAAAATTAAAGACTTAAGGGTAAGAAGTTGTGTCAATAAAATAAAGTCAAAATTGTTAGTTGTTTCTCTTTATGCATCAGCTAATGTTAGTGGCTTAGAAAGTTCAAAACCAATCCTAGAATTTCCTTCAAATTGTAACAGCTCAGGCCTAATAACCGAGTAGATATTATTCGCTTTGGGCACGCAGCCTTTCTTCATAGGAAACTTGGTCATTCCAATGACTAAATCTTAATGAAAGTCATTTCTTCATGTAAAAATCTTAAACCAATCAATAAAATTCACTTTCTAATTTTTTGTGAAGCTTGTCAATATAGGAAAAATCACAAATTACCTTTGAAATCTAGCAAAAATAAAACATTAAAACCATTGGAAATAATATATGTTGACTTGTGGGGACCTGCTTTCATTGTTTCAATAAATGAATAAAAATACTACATGAGTATAGTTGATGATTAGAGCAGGTTTTCCTAAATTTTCCCATTAAAAAAAAAGTTCTAAGCCTGTTAAACTTTCTTAGACTTTAGAACCCAAATAGATAGACAACTAGATATGAAGATAATTGTTCCACAAATAGACATGAGAGAAGAATTCAAGCCATTAGAATTAGTCGTAAAACACTTAGGAATCACTTTGAGGCATTCTTGTCCTCATGCTTCCATTCAAATTGGAATTATGGAAAGGAAATACAAACATATCACTGAAACAGGATTAACACTCTTAACATAAGCTAACTTACCCATCAAACTATAATGGGAAGCCTTTAAGACCTTAGTTTACCTCATCAACAAACTCTCCATAACTACATTAAATTTCCAAATACCATATGAAAGAATCTACAAGAAACAACAAAAATATAGCTTTTTAAGAACCTTTAGATGTGTCTTCTACCCACATATCAGACCTTATAATCAACATAAGTTGTAATTTCACACAATTAGGTGCACATTTATAGGATATAACATAAAACACAAGAGATACCAGTGGTTAGATAAATTAGGAAGAGTGTACATTGCTATATATGTAACATTTAATGAACAAGAGTTTCATACATAGTTAATTTCCCAAATAGTCATGAAAAGGTAGTCAATACATTCACAAGCACACAAGATTACTCACAACTATTTATTATTCCTTAGACTGTAATAGATAGAAATGAGACAAATGAAATGCCATCTGAAGCCACAACAGTTGTAGCCACATCTAATCATAAACCTCTAACTTAGTCTCCAAGATCACAACAAGCAGATATAGAAAGTACATAAATCATTGAAGAAAACTTAAAAACAGACCAGAAAACACAGACCTTAAACCCATACCCTATAGTTCCTAAGTCTGAAAATGGCATCTTTAAACCAAAATTGTACTATATAGAGAAAAATGCCATTCATAAGGAGTATGTACTAGAATTAGCAGCAGAAATAATAAAGTTTAGAAAATGGAAGGAAACCATGGAAGAAAAATACAAGGCTTTGGTTAAAAATAAAACATGGGATTTGGTACTTGTAAAACCTAGAATGAAAGACATTAGGAATAAATGAATTTTCAAGATGAAATTCAAACCAAATGAAAGTGTTGCAAGACACAAAGCAAGATTGGCAGCAAAGGGCTACCAGAAAAAAACATGTACAAAATATTTAAAGACATTCAGCCTTAATGTTCAATCATCTACTATGAGAATTGTAATAAGCTTAATTGTGCATTTTGACTAGGACATTAAGCAGGTAGATGTGAACAATGCTTTCCTAAATAGAATGTTTATAGAAAAAATATTCATGGGTTAGTTGGAAGCTTCAGGGACAAAGGAAAACCAAGATATGTCTATAAATTGAACAAACATTATATGGGCTCAAACAGGCTCCAAGAGCTTGGTATGAGAAGCTAAAATTATCACTAATCAGCTGGAGTTTCATAAACTTAAAGGCTGGCTCATCACTCTTTATGCCGTCAAGAAAAAATAGAATCAATATACTGCTTGTGTATATGGATTATATCCTCATCACAAACAGTGATACATACAAGATTCAAGAAACCATAGACAAGATGAATATCGGTTTTTTTTTTTTTTTGAAAATTCTAGAGTCCTTAAACTTGTAACAACTAAAATTTTTTATAACTGTTATAATAAAATTTTGGTGACCAGAATAAAATTTTTTCGAAATCGAAAAGACAAATAATATAAAAAGTAAGTAAATTTTAAATGGATCAAATGATTAAATTCATTTAATAAATGATTTTGAGCTAATAACATTATAATCTTGGGTTTAGAAGAGAAAAATAAAAAATGATGTCAAATGAGTGACATGTGTCAAGCTCATAATCAAGCAAAATTAATGAAATTGCTTGTTTTATTTTAATTGTTTATTTTCAACCTTAAAAGAGAAAAACTTCATTTTTATTGATATTTCCTTTCATTTTCAAAAAGAAAAAGAAGAGAAACATGGAGAAGATGTTAGAAGGATAAAGAAGAAGAAGAAACCCGTGAAAAACGAGAGAAGAGAAATCAATCAGCTCGAGGAGCTCTGACAAGCTAAAAGAGAGAGGAATACAGGAATGAGGAAAGAAAAGAAGGGTGATATGGGAAAGAATGAAAAATGGCTAGAAAAAGAAAGAAGAAAGAGGAAAAAGATAAAAATAAGAAGAGAGAGAAAGGGGGGACCTTTTGTCTTGGACAAAAATTGAAGAAAAGGAAGCACTAATTAAATGGGGAAAAGGAAAGATGAGGAAAAGCCGAGTAAGATGAGAGAGAGAGAGAGCATGAACGGGAAACCACAAGGAGGAAAGGGAAACTAAAATCAACTTGGGTTTTTGTTTTAAACAAAAACTAGAGAAAGGAAATTGGTTTCCAATGAGGTAAATGCCTTGCCGATTTTTGAAAATTTGCAAATTGAATATGGTAGGCTTGTAATGAATGAATGAATAATATGTATCATTGCTTGATTTTAAAAATTTTGGTAATGCTTAAAAATTGTTATAATGGCAACATGTTAGTTTAGTTTATACATGAGAATTATGGAATTGTGGTGTTGTTAATGCATGGTTAACGTAGTTGACAAGTATGGTAGTTGTTTAATGCATGCAGAATATAGAAATGAAATGTGATTTTATGATATGTGGTGGTAGAGTTGAGTGGGATATGGGACAGCGAGGTTTTAGACAGAATTTGGTGTGTGTGTGTGTGTGTGTGTGTGCTAGTCATTGAAATTGTGAACAGGGCTCGGTAAAACAGAAACTGAGCGAGTTTTGGGCCTCGAATTTACCAACCATAAAAACCATAAAAAACTAAACACATAGGGGAGTGATATAACCAAAACCAGGTCAAGACCCTAAATGACAAATGCCCAGAAAATTTAAAAATATGGACTATCCTGTTATGCTTTGTAGCTTGTCTTGTTGCATCAGGTGTAGAAAATCAATCATAACTTAAGTAATCAAATTCAAAATTTAAATTCATAATGTGCAGTAGAAACTAGACTTATAATAGAGTATATTTCCAAAAAACTAGGTTGTGATACATTGTCGATTTAACACAGTGTGAATTTAAAGTTGCTCACTGTGCAGTAAATATCACTTAGGTGTTCATAACTTGAGTTATCGAATCTAAAATTCGAATACGTAAAGTGCGGTAGAGTGTGCATGTATTTATTTATTTATTTGTTTATTAATGATGATCATGAAACCTAACATAAGTCATGTATTGTAGATTGTCGATCGGAGCGCCGCCGATGCATTTTAGTACGACTTAATTGAATTCCAACAGGTGAGTGAACTAACATTATTTTACAATAATTTCAAACTTACATTACTTGGTTTAAAAAACCCTTTAGAATTGATAAAAACGCTTGGTATATGTATAAATATATTATGGAATAGAGCTTGAATCTCGGCAAAAATCAGACTAGTTGTGATTTTTGGTAGACTAAGTTTGTATTAAATGATCATAAGTGTTTAGTGCCTTGTTATATAATCATTTTATAGAAATATTATAGTGTTCAAATTATGTAAATGACCCTTAGGACATTGATACTTATTTTCACATTTTGCTTATAAATTTGGTATAATGGTAATATGGCACGAAGTCGGCAAAATGTATATAGGTATAACATGATATATATATATATATATGTGTGTGTGTGTGTGTGTATGTGTATGTGTGTGTAATATTTCTGTGGCTACAGTATGTAGCCTATGGAGAACCTTTGAGACGCGTAGGTGAGTGGAAAATTATATTTTCAAATTAACTATTTAAGTTTAATGATGAGATACTTGTGATAAAGAACTTAGGTAAATTTTTAATATTGCGTTGGTAATTGCGTTATAAAAGTATGACTATGTTAATTATGGTGATACATTATTGAAACCGTTTTTCGAGAATGACAATGAGTTTCTTTAGACTCACCACCTTCCTAATCTCTAGTTTTGCAGGAACTTATGACTAGCAAGCTATTTCAGCATCTTGAAGACATAAGCTGAGAAAAGGGTCCACATCGCAGTCACCAAGGTTATTGAGTCCTTATCATGTACAGTAGTGTATGTCTCATTATGTCATATGGCATCCAATTGACGTCGAGTATTGTACTTATTATTATGGTCAGTCTATTGTAAATTTAATTCTTTATGTATTATAATGCAAGCATTTGTATAGTATATAATGCTAGTGGAGGCATATCGCCCTTTGAGCTGTATAAGCATGTTTGTAAAATGTGTTGTGCATTCATGTATTGCATTAATGTGTAGACAGGTTGTGTAAGGTTTAAGATAATAGGGTGGTTCTATCACCTACTGATAACATTCCCGAATTTGAGATGTTACAGGATTACTCCTTAGATGTTGAGGTGAAAAGAGACAACCAGCAAATTCATCTTTGTCAAGCAAAGTATATAAGTGATCTGTTGAAGAAGAAAGGAATGCAAGATGCAAAACAATGCTTACCCCTATAAGCACTAGTGAGAAATTCACAAGACATCTAGGTAATGACTTTGAAGATAAAACTCTATGCAGAAGCACAGTAGGAGCTTTGCAATATCTTACATTGACTAAGCTTAAGATAGCCTTCAGTGTGAATAAATTATGTCAATATCAGGAAAAGCCTAACCAGCATCACTGGATAGGTTGTAAAAGAATATTGAGATACCTTTAAGGTATTCAAAATCATGGATTTTATTACATTAAAGGAGAAAAATTGAACATTGTAGCCTTTGCTGATGCAGACTAATTAAGGGATTTGGATGACAGGAATTTCATAAGTGGATATACAATATTTTTGGGTGGAAATTTGATAACTTAGAGCTTAAGAAAACAAAAAATCATCTCTAGATCAAACATTGAGTCAGAATATAGAAGTCTAGCCATAATAGCAGCTGAAATTGCCTGGGTGAGTTCCTTTCTATCATAATTGCACATAAAAATAAAACAAAAATCACGGTGATCTCGAAGGAGTCCTGAATGCTTTTATCCATGGTGATCTCGAAGAAGAAGTTTACATGCTTTCATCACCTGGTTACGGTTGACAGGGGAAGACTTCACTAGTTTATCAACTTCACAAATATCTTTATGGATTAAAATAAGCCTCCAGAAATTGGTATTCTAGGTTTTTTATTGTCATATGTCAAGCGGGTTTTAAACAATCTCTCGCTGATCATTCCTTATTCACAAAATGTAAACATAAGTCATTTACAATAGTATTAATTTATGTAGATGATTTGGTTATAATAAAGAATGATGCAGACAAGATTGCAAAGCTCAAGAAATTTTTGTGTAACCATTTCAAGGTAAAGGACTTGGAAAAGTTGAAGTTTTTTTAGGAATTGAAGTGGCATACTCATGCAAAGGCATAAACATCTCACAAAGGAAGTATGCATTGAATTTGCTAGATGAAGAGGGACTATTAGACACAGCACATTTAGCATTTCCAATGGAACATAATCTTAAGTTGAAGTCAAGAGAAGGAGACCTGTTGAAAAATCCTTCTCAATATAAAAGAATAATGGGAAAGCTCAACTATTTAACTATTAAAAGGCCATACACCCAATATTCAGTGAATTTACTAAGCCAATTCATGAATCAAGGATGCCTCACTTGGATGCTGCATTTCATGTAGTAAAAGGGGCACCTAGTCAAGGTCTTTTACTCTTATCTCATAACGATTTCAAGATCAAAGGTTTTTGTGATGTAGACTGGGCGTCTTGTCTAACCACCAAGAGATCAGTAATTGACTTTTGTGTTTTTCTAGGAAACACTAGTATCTTGAAAAATAAAAAAGCAAACTACAGTGTCAAGATCTTCAACAAAAGCTTAATACAGGGCAATAACTTTAGCAACATGTGAACTTATGTGGCTAACGAATTTATTAAAATATCTATAGGTTAACATCACTAAACTAATAACATTCTTTTATGATAATCATGCAGTATTACAAATAGTGTAAACCCCGTTTTTCGAACATAGGAGTAAGATGGTCATTTAATAACATTCATTATCTTACGTGCATTGTACAAGAATAATTAGCACATTAACGAGGCTTAGATGAATTTAAATTAGCTCATGAAATGAATCATATGGATTTATCTTGTATAATGGGTTTCGGAATAATGCCTTACGCTGAAGCATTCGGAGATTTTATTAGCCGGTTAGTGAGTGGAGTTAAGGGATAGCGCCCTTGCGGGGAATTGGGGGTGGAGCCTCTAAAAAGTAAACAGAATCAGTACTAAGGAAGAAATAAGAAATGTCAAAATTTTAGTTATTAAGAAAGAAAATGGAATTTGAGCAGGAAGTATTGATACTTGGGGCAAAGAGTATCGATACATGTACCAAAAAATCAATACTTTTAGAATGTAGGTCGATAACAGGTGAAAGGATCGATACCTTCATCAAAAGGTATCGATACTTGTGAAGTTGGAGATTTGAGAAGAATTACTGAGTTAACTAGATCGATACGTAGGAGGAAAAATATCAATACATCGAAAATAGAAAGTTCAAAAATAATTACAGGAAGGACCAATTCAATACCTTTTTTTTAAGGTATCGATACATGACAAAACAGAGAGTTGGAAAATATTTACAAAGCGAACTAGATCGATACCTTCATCAAAGGTATTGATACATTGAAAGAAAAAAGATCGATACATGAAGACAAATGTATCGATACTTGGGATCCAAGATAATTCCATAATTGAACTTTTAGGAATGGATCGATACCCAATTCAAAGGTATTGATACCCAATCCAAAAGTATAGATACTTTACGTAATTATGAGAAAAATCTACAGGCAAATTGGTCATTTCACCCACCATTATAAATACCCACAATGATGAAACATTTTCAGTGTCTTCTTCATTCATCCATTTATCTCTATCTCTAAAATCTATTTCTATCTCTCATTCTCACGGTAGTTCGTAGATCTTGGCCAAATCTTTGCATTTTCCCCCAAATTTCAAGACTAAGTGATTACCCATCTTTCCCACATCAATTTGGTACCCTTTGTGGCTGAGAAACAACAAGGAGAGGTAGTGAATGAGCTAGAGTTTCAAATCAACTTGGAGTTTCATGTTTAAACTACAATGTGAGGGTTATAAGGACATCTACAGGCTAAAGGTAAGCCTATAAACCCATTCTAAGTTCAATTTTATGGATTTGAACATATTTAAATTATAGGGTTTACTATTCACCCAAATACCCTCGATTGACGCGTAAGAAACGTAGATCGAGTATAATTGCAATAATTAGAACTATATAATGCTAAATAAGTGTAAAATAACACCTGGAATGTGTATAACCCATTTTAGATGAAAATGTAGAAATTGAGATAGCTAAGATCATGGGATTCCGTTGTTGGGAATTGGATAAATAGTCTTTGTTAGAGAACCTCATAAAGTTATAGGTGCTAGATTAAGGAATTTTAGACACGATGACCATGAACATTGCATTTAATGGATAAATATTAATCAATTAGAATCTCGAAATTCATGATATTATTTGTGTGATAATAAGCACCGAGCACTCGAGAAAGAAACATACTTGGCGCGAGAACTAGTGTAGGAAGTGGAGACTTTCCTATTTCTGTGTGTGAAACTATTTTTACTCATTTTCTTGCTTTTAAAATATTTTATGGAACTTATTGTTTTATAAATTACGAAATGGTTTATTTACTGTTGATTTAATTTAAATATGAATAGCTTGTGATTTGAATGAATATGAGATCGACCATGAGGCCAAGTTTGATTGAAATGCGTGCTTTATAATGATGTTGATAATGAAATAATTATAAATGTTTATGTAAATGAATTTGATTGTGGCTTTGTATTTGTGATATGGCCGGAAGGCTAGGTTAGTATATGACTGTAGCTACAAGGAAGTAATCTAGGGATGGACTTATGAGAAGCCACCTAGGTGAGTGCGGCACAAGTGGGGCAGTTTTATGGGTGGATGATGATATGGAGTTGTCTACTCGTGGGATTGACGAGGACAATCATGAGTATCACCATATAACTACTCGAGGCCAACGTTAATGGTGGACATATTTTAAATATTTGCATGCATTATGTACATGAAAAAGAATTGATTTTCGTTTAATGAGCATTTTTTTTGTGCATAAAACCCATTGACGGTCTCTGGGTTACCACGGCCAAGTTAACAGCCAGGAAAAAGAGGCAACCCGTTGATTTTAAGTAACAGGCCATGATTTTATTAAAATAAATTGATTTATGTACATTTATAAATAATTTTCTCAAAAATATATTTTTATCTACTCACGGAGTATATCCCCATATACTTACCTCCTCACTCTCCAGTTTCAGGAAATCTAACGAAGTAAAGATTAGGTGGTGGTGATCAATCAGGGGTGTAAAACACTCAAGTATTGGTTTTTTTTTCGACTCACTAGATTGTATAAGATAGTCCGTTAGATTTGTTTGAGAAACTTTTGTACATATTTATTTATGAATGTAAACCAATGAAATTAGATATGCAACTTGTACGTATTTTGTATTGAGTATACTTTTATTTGTAAATTGAATTAAAAATATTATGGAGAGACAAGATTATGAGAATGATGATACAGGAAATAGGTACCCAAGTAGCCTTATAAGTTTGAAGGACATATTTAGAGGTTAAAAATGTGTCTTGAAGATCTATGATGGTTATCAGGTGTAGACCCCACAAACGAGAGCGTGATATATAACTGCAAATCTAATATTTCACAAAAGAACAAAACACATCGAGCTGGATTGTAATGTGGTTAGAGAGAAGATTAAAATTAGTCTACTAGTCACATGTCATGTCAATTCAGCGAGTCAAATAGACGATATGTTTACAAAAACTCTTAGGAAGTCACTTTCAAGAATCACATAGGCAATTTTATCAGGGTGAATTTCAAAAATGAAATTCATTTGTGCATAATTTGTCTTTAATATGTGGTTATGAAAATTATAGAGATTTTGATATTAATGTAGGATTTTGAGAGTAAATGTCATATACATACCTACATGATGTAAAAAAAATCAAGAATGATAAATCTTTTGTGAAATCACTCTCGACATAAAAATAAGGAACATAACTTTATAATTCAAAATATGTATCATGACATTTTGAGAGTAATGACATATAAAATTAAGGAATACTTGATTTTCGACCCATTACCTTAAGACCCCTAATTGTTTTTAAAATATTAAAGTATCTTCTCATGTTATATCGTTAATGTTAAAAAGTTTATATATATATATATATATATATATTGTATTTTAATTTTGATTATAAGTTTTCAAGATATTTTTGCAATTTGATTTTGATTACTTATAAGTCTAGAAAAAGGGTATGTTTAAGACTCCTTCATTTTTGACCCAATACTCCCTTAATTTTTTTTAAGAATACTCAATTATACTCTAAGGTTATCTGATATAAGCACAATAAATAATAATTTATTTATGGAATGCTAAATTTAATTTATATTTTATATCTTATATTTTAAAGATATATATTTTTTGTAAGTTTACTAGCTCATACTGGTTGAGAAGAGTGACATTGAAAACACATCTAATACCCTGTTTCACACTATTTGTAATTGTATAACGTTATCCATAAGATGAAAAGTTTCATACTATCTGTACGTTACCCCATCATATGAGAAGTTTCATACTATTTGTACATTACTCCATTAGATGAGAAATTTCACATTATTTGCATTATTAGTAAATGAGAAGAGAGACATTGAGAAGAACAAACTCAATAGGTCATCTCACATTTTTTGTAATTATATAATGTTAACCTATAATATGAGAAGTTCTACAATAATTTTAAAATTGGTAAATTATAACAGTGTGGGTTAATAACTTATAATTTTTTTTATCTTTAAATATAAAATAAAAATAATATTAATTAACCTTGATATAAAAATAATATCAATTAACCTTGACATTGAACGGAGGATGCGACGGTGGCGCAACACATAGGATCGATTTCTCGAAAGTGCGATTGCCACGTAGAGAGCTACAACCGTCACATAGATTGTGTGGAAAGTTCCCAAAAGACCAAGACATTTACACATGCATATTTCAAAATTTTAAACATTTTAAAACATAAATATAAAGTTAAGAAGTCATACTTCTTTAAGTTGTTATCCAGCAAGCAAGACAATCTCCACACATTGGATTGACGAAGATGGTTTTGGTTTCATGATGAGATTTCTTAGCTATGTGTATTAGCTTCACCAAGCTAACACTTGATTTTCTACACTAGAAAACCCTAGCAAATCTATTGATAAGGAAGAGAAATATAACACTTTCAATCTCTTTGTTTCCCTCCTTTTCTTTTTCTCTCTTTTGCTTCTTTCTCTTTTTGTTCTATGTTCAAAACAAAACACAAAAAAAAAAAAAAAAAAGACTCAATGCAAGAATAAAGCTCTTGGTTATGTGATGGAAGAAGTAGTATCAAAGACTCAACGCTTAAGTTTGCTTTATTCAAATGCAAATTGAATCAAATTCAAATTCACCTTTTTAACTCCATATGTGTAACACCCACATGTCTTTTTAATTCATCAATTCAATAAAGTCATGCTATATGCCAAGTTATAATAGGTGTGTTTAATTAATATTAATTAAATTAATATAATAATATAATATATTAATCAAATTAATATACTAAAACAAGAGAGAGAAAGTTACATAAATTGTATTATTACTTTAATAATATAAAATGCAATTATTACATAAATATCTTATATTATTACTTTAATAATATAATAAGTAATGATTATTTTAGATATTTATATATATTACTTTAATATATAAAAAGTAATCATTACCTTTTTAATAGTTATTATTATATTAATATAAAATATATTTATTTATTTTATGATTACTTTAATCAATATTAAAGCATTAAATCTCAACCATTGATTCAAAATGAATGGACAAGATTTAATCAAAGACTTGACATTTGGCAACATCACATCGTGCCACTTGTCAACCAATAAATCATTTGATTAAAAATATTTAAATAATCAATAATGAATTAACTCATTTATTTATTAATATCTTTATATCTTTTTCAATATCATATAAATTCGTAAATCATATTTACGTTATCCCATAAATTACCAAAATATTTTCCACGCATACGAGTGCTAGCGCGTTTTTGTCAGAAAATTTGTTCTTTATAATAAAGAATCAAATTGTTATCTAATCATAGTATCGAAGTAATATTATTAACTAATTAATAATTATTGCATAATAGCATTACTATCATTATCAAGTAACCGAATAAAGTGTTGAACCCTTGAGTTTATTATGGGTTAGACATAGATAGATACGAACTCTTTTGTCTCTTTTCGGTATAAATCTTTGTAACCAAAGTTCTCAATTATCATAAGTGACCTCTAGTAAGATGTCATGACCCCCAGATGCAGATGAATGAATATATCGGATAAACTTATATAGTCGTACGTGCATGTAGTAAAGTCTCTCTGCTGTTGACTTTCAATCTAGTGTAGATCATGGTATCATCAAACATCTAACTCAATCTTAGATTCAAAACCTCAATTATACGTCAGAATCAGTGTAACCTTCAAGTTTTAACTCACACCCCTATATGTCAATACCAAATCCTGAGTTCTTTTCAAGTACTTCAAGATCCGTTTGACTACAGTCCAATATTCCTCTCCAAGGTTTGTCTGATATCATCTCGTAATACTTACATCATATGCTATATCAGGTCTAGTACATAGCGTAGCATACATAAGACTACATATTGCAGAAGCATAAGGAATCTTCTGCATATGCTCGAGCTCAGTTTCAATCTTAGGTCTTATTTCTCGAGAGAGATGAACGCCATGATTGTAAGGTAAGAAACCTTTTTTAAAGCTAACTATGTTAAAGCTCTTTAGTACTTTATCTATGTATAGATTCTGAGAAAGACTTATCATTTGTTTTGCTCTATCTCTATAGATGCGAATACCCAAAATAAAGGTCACTTCTCCTAGATCTTTCACGCAGAAAACATTAGATAATCACAATTTAACCTTAGATAACATGCCCACATCATTTCCTATGAGTAGTATGTCATATACATATAATATAAGGAATGTGATGGCATTGTTATTCTCTTTTTTATAAATACACGGTTCATCAAGAATATTGATTAAGCCAAACAATTTGACCGCATAATCGAATCATATATTCTAATTTTTAAAAGCTTGCTTTAATCTATAAATGGGTTTATACAACTTACATACCTTATGACTATCACTAGATGTAACAAACCTAATAGGCTGTTATGTGTATATGGTTTTCTCAATGAAATCAATAAGGAATGTTGTCTTAACATCCATCTGCCATATTTCATAGTCATAATAAGCTGCAATAGCAAGTAATTTTTGAATGGATTTTAGCATGGCTACTGGCGAAATGGTTTCATCAAAATTAACACCTTGTTTCTGATTATAACCCTTTGTCACCAACCTATCTTTAAAAATCCCTGCTTTTTCATCTTTGCTAAGTTTTCATTTGTAAACCTATTTACAATCGATAGAAATAATTTTTTCTGGTGGATCAACAATTGACCAAACCTAATTAGCATACATGGATTTAATTTCGAATTTCATGGCTTCAAGCCGTCTTTCAGAATAGATATCTAATATTGCTTCTTTATGGGTTCTAGGATCTTCCCTCTGTAAATCTTCTCTTATCATAAATGATTCAAATCATTTTCAGAAAGAAAATAATATATCAGAGGAGGGCGTAATATACTAGTAGATCTACGAAGAGATCGGCTTATAGAAGACTAATGATTAGATCGAAATAGTTTATCAACATGAACTGGTTCATCTACATCAATAGGCTTATCCATCTAAGGTTGATCATCATCAAACTTTCCAAACTTTTTTGAAAGCTTAATGCTTTTACCTACACTGCTGTTCTCAATGAACTGATTCTCGAAAAACTTTGCTTGTCTATTAATCAAAATTCTTCGATCAGTATGAAAGTAGAAATAATATCTTAAACTACCTTTAAGATATCCAATAAATTGACCTTTTACAAACTTAGCATCTAACTTCCCAATGTTAATTTTAACATAAGCTAGACATCCTCAAGTCTTCATATAATTAAAGCTTGGTAACTTTTCATACTATATCTCATACGGTGTTTTGGGAACTACTCTCGATAGAGTCCTATTCAATATGTAAATTGCGGTAGATAAGGCATATCCCTAAATATATGTAAGTAAGTCAGTAAAGCTCATCATGGATCGTACCATATCTAATAAAGTACAATTCCTACTTTCAGATACACCATTATGTTGCGGTGTATAAGGAGGTGTAAGCTGAAAAAGTATACTATTAATTTTAAGAAATTCTAGAAATTTAATACTTAAGTATTCACCTCCATGATCAGATCGTAAAATCTTAATACTCTTTGCTGTTTGTTTCTCTACTTCAACTCTAAATTCCTTATACTTTTCAAATTATTTAGATTTGTACTTCAATAAGTACACATAACCATACTATGAATGATCATTGGTAATTGTTATGAAGTATGAGAAATCTCATCTAGCCATTTCCCAAAATGAATCACATAAATCAGTATATATCAATATAAAAACTTAATCGACTCTTGTCCCTTGTCCAATAAAGGGCAATTTAGTCATCTTTCTTTGAAGACAGGATTCACAAGTTGGGTATGGTTCAGAACCCAATGGACCTATCATTTCATCATTACCCATTTTTTTAATCATTTTGTCACTAATATAACATAATCTATGGTGCCATATAAGTTTTGAATTAATTTCATTTCTAGATCTTTTCCTATTAATAGTATTAGTCATGTTAATTTTATTAGTCTTAATAACATATAAAGCATTTATATTTAAGCTAGTGCGAATCAATTTATTTATCAAATAAATACAACATTTACATCCATCAAACATAAAAATGTAACCCTGTTTACACAACTTATTAATAAACAAAATATTTCTACTATCAGTATCAAAATAGATAATTTTGTACAATACAAAAATATGATCCGAACACAGAACAATTCTATAAGTCCTTAAGCAAGTGGCAACAACTATTGCTCCATTTGTCATCTTCGGTGTCACTGCACCCTTCTCCAATTACTGCTTACTATAAAGATCCTATAATGATATACAAATATAAGAAGTGATAGTTGAATCAATTATCCAACTATATGAATATGAAAAAACACTTAATTTAATTTTAATAACATGAGATGAAAGCGTACCTTACACCTTCTTCTGTCTTAGACTTTTCATGTAAAGAGGACAGTTCTTTTTCCAATGTTCGAGCTTCTTGCAATGATGATACTCATCATTTGATTAGTTATTAACAACATGTTTGCCTTTGCCCTTCTTTTTCATTTTCTAGGAGAATTCCTCCTTTGGGTTTAACCTCAGAGGACTTCTTGCCTTTCATCTTCGATATCTTACCATAAGACATCGCAGCAAGAAGGGTCTCCCTCCCTTTTTCCTTAGAAACTCTTTTTTGAAATGAAATAATTTCATTCATAAGTTCATAAAAAGTATGTTTCAGTTTGTTCATGTGATAATTAGTAACAAATTGGTCAAAGCTAGATAAGAGTGACTAAAGGATCAAATTCGTTTGTAACCCAAAGTCCATAAAAAAAAACCCCAAAGATCCTAACTGACCTATAAGATTAATCATCATCATAAGATGAGACTCTGGAGGCACTCTTCAATTAAGTCTCATACCAAACAAAGTAGTGGACAACTCACACTCCCTATAGTTGGAACTTTTCTCAAACATTTCCACCAAAGAGAGATAGACTGTTAAGGCGTCTTGAATGTTCTTATGCTGAGTCTATAAGTCATCACTCATAAACGCTAGCATATACAATCTAAACTTGAGATTATCATTCTTTCATTTGTGGAAGGTCTCCTTCTTCTTTAGTGAAGCCTTTGTGAAAAGGACTTGGGGTTTGAAGGACGTAGCCAATCTGTTCAGAATTTAGAATAATTCTAAGATTTTGATACCAAGCCTTAAAGTTAGGTCCGATAAGTCTATGAGTGTCAAGTATCTTGAAAAGAGGGTTAAGCATTACTCTTTTACTTGAAAAGAGATAATCTGCAGAAAAATAAAATATATCAGAATGTATAAAAATATATATCAAACTATTCAGTTCTGAACTTTAAACTAAATAGTGCTCCCACTACTTTAATTATATCTCTTACTCCTTCGATGAGAAAACTGTAATCAAATTACAAGTTTTAATGGGTTATCATATTTTTATCGAACTTACAAAACCTCACCTAATAGTTATTGGTCAAGCAAGCCTAATAAATTAGAAACTCATTTCTGTTTGTAACTCTTTATAAGACATTATCAATTTATCAACCCCAATAACTATTAGGTGAGGTGTATTTTCTTAGAGATAAATTGATCATGTCTTATAAACCTAATTAGGCTAGACCCAATGCCTTTTCTTGAATAGAAATGAAATCAAACCCCTCAATTAACAGTTATTGGAAGCCAAAAACCTCCTATCAAGAAACATTTCAAATAGATTACAACACCCTGTGAGTATCCTTACCTAACAATTATTGGGTTACCACATCTAAGATGCCTGTAACCTATTGTCTACATTAGAAAGATTAATTCTAATATTAAAATAGGGAGATTTTTCATTTGATGTCTCATTTAATAAATTAACAAATTAATTTATCGGACAAAAACTTCTGTTGATACAATATCAATTTATCGATAGATGTTCATATAATTACTCCCATTAGAATTTTATTAATTCTAATTGAATCAAAATCAATTATAATCTTAATTTGAAGTATTATTTTTTGTTCTATTGAAAAAATTTCAAACCCTAAAAATTTTAATTTCAACAAATTAAATTTTCGATAATAGAAAATATATTATTCAAAATAATACTTGTAAAAATTGTGGTTAAAGGAAAATTATAATATTTGGAGATTGTACAAGAATAAAGAAAAAGTAAAAAATAAAATTACCCTTTTTTTATTTTTTTATTTTTAGGAACAAATTGATACTTCCTCTCAGGGTATCGATCCGTTGTTATAAAACAAAGAGAGAAAATAATGTGTGTCTCACACAAATCAATCCTCTCTCTTTCCAAGTATTTGTAAGAGTTGATGAGGTGAAATTAAATATTTTAGAGTTTATGACATTAATTCATGAATTTAATCAATTTTCACAAAATTAATTAATAATACATGAAATTAAACTAACTATTATCTTAGAGATGAAGAGAGAAACCTTGAAATTACAAGATCTTCAAGAAATCAAACCCCTCATGGCGTTTCTTGCCTTGACCGAATTTTGTGAGGGAAAGAAATAAGAGCTTTTTCATTTAATTTTGATAATTCTTCAAAAAATTAATTAAAATTGAAAATTGTCATACACACACACACACACACACACACACACACACACACACATATATATATATATATATATATGTATGTATATATTTCTCATTTACTAAAGTGTCATTAGTCTTTTAGTCAAAGACAAATAAGTCCCAAAGCTTTTCCAACAAATTCTTTAATAGTAAATATAAAATATCACTTAAGCCTCTATATTTTAAAAAATTATAAATTGACCCCAAATTCGGTCAAACTTATTTTTGACCAAATTTATTTTAATTTCATTTATAATTCTACATATTAATGGAATATTGTAACTTACTTTTAAGTCACATTCAGGTCATTAAACATAGTTATCAGACTGCTAAACTATTTAACGAGTAAACCGTTTACTATTTTCGGCTTAATATCATCTCTAAGAGTGCTAACTCTCTTACATATAAGATTTAATATCTCTTATAGTAAATAAGAACATAAGTTATTGGTTGTGACCTCTTGGGTTCACTATAAAGTTAGCTGTAAGCCAAAATCGATCTTATCGAGTTCTTTTCAAACAATTCGAATACTCAACGACTATGGTTAACGTCTAACAACATGTCATAATCTCTAAGCCACAATGAAGAAACTCTTTATCAAACCTTTTTATGATTAATTATATATTCTGTATGGATAATCTCTTTCCGTTCGTCTAATCCCAACTAAATTAGGGCTCACAGAAGTCAAAACCCTAAATTTAGTCATATGCGGATAATTAGTCAATACGTGCTGAACTCGTCACTACGACCTCTTCATATGACATTTACGCTTTGGCCAAAGACTTTATTTTTTAAGCGTTTACTAATATCAATCTGGGAACTCGAATTTAAGCCGAGTCAATGGAACCTCAAAATCTTCTGTATTGAGTTAACAGATTCCATCTGATAATCATTTGTATCTCGATATAAACTACACATGACCAAACCAGCACATGTATACAAGACATGATTAGTCTTGTATTTATACACCATATGAACTATGTGTATCTATACCGATCACCAACTATATTGTCTCAGGTCTAAAAAGTAGTTAATACACTAGTATAATTATATGATGAATTATTGATAACATACTTTCATGTGATTCATTATAGCTTTGGTCACGTTTGAAAAATAGTTATCTAACTATTAATCCATATTAATGTCCTAATGACATGACTATCATGTCACACACACTAATATCATCTCATGATATTCACCGGAGAAATTCAGTGTGCTTGTTGTGCGATATCGATGCTCATTCGATATTACATATATAGAGAACAATATAGATAATCTAATTATTTTGAACAATTCATATGCATATTCTATCATTAGTATGTATATATAGAAAAAGCAGTATACACACATGAATTGAAACAATTTCTTTTATTAATAAATATGTACAGTATATATTACAATAGTAATTCAATATAATATGCCCAAAAATGACAACATGAAGGTTTTAAGGTATACAACACTAACAGTATTGATCTGTAGCTTGCCTTTCTTTTATGATTCATTATAAGTATCGATCTGTTTAATTGAGATGCCGATCAAATCTACCCTTTAAACGTAAGTATCGATTCTTTCTCTAGAGGATCAATACTTCCTAAATAGAATGACAAGTAATCTACATGTATCGATCTGTTGCTGAAAGTATCGATACTCTCAGCTAGCATGTATTGATCCGTTTCACAAATATATCGATACTCACTAAAACAAAATGATTCATAAATATTCTCATTTAGCAAGTATCGATCCGTTTCACAAACGTATCAGTACTCACTAAAACAGAATGATTTGTAGCTCATTCCTTAGGCAAATAATGAATTATTTTTAATGTTTACAATAAACTCATTCATCCATTCTCCACAAAATCAATTATAGGTCATTTCTAATGATCCCAATACATACATAAAACAACTTAATTTATTTAGAAACACATGATAACATTTATTAATCTAATTAAACAATATCAATTATCATGTTTTCAACATAAAATTATAACAAAATATTTTTCAATAATTTCATCAACATAATCACCAAATTAACTATTTGATCAAATCGAACTCAATATGTTCATGCTCTCAAATATATCCAAGATATTCATACACATGTTAACATAAAATTATCAAATTAACATATTGTATTAACACATATATATACTTAAAATATAACAAATCATATTCTCATGTTTTTAAACATATTATTGTTTTCGAAAGCCACAACCAACACATCTATGAACATAATCAACGCCCAACACATATTTTCTTAAAACATACATACATACACATGTCATATGGCTCTGATGCCACTTGAACAGAGGATGCGGTGGAGGCGCGATAAGCGAGATTGGTTCTCGGGCAGGCGATCGCCGCGTGGAAAGCTACGGTCGTCACACAAACCATGAGGAAAGCTCTCAAAGGACCAAGACATGTATATATGCATGTTTCAAGATTTTAAACAATTTTAAACATAAACACAAAGTTAAGAAGTCATACTTCTTCAAGTTATTATCTGAAAAACAAGTCAATCTCCTTACTTGCCTCCAAGCATATTCACACGTCGGATTGACGAAGAAGGTTTTAGTTTCGTGATGAGATTTTTTAGCTATGTGTATTAGTTTCACCAAGCTAACACTTAATTTTATACACTAGAAAAATCCTAGCTAATTTATAGGTAAGGAAGATAAATAAAACACTTTCAATCTTTTTGTTTACTTCCTTTTTCTTTTTCTCTCTTTTGCTTCTTTTTCCCTTTTATTCTATGTTTAAAATAAAGCACACAAAAACTCAATGTAAGAATGAAGCTCTCGGTTATGTGAAGGAGGAAGTAGCATCCAAGACTTAACACTTAAGTCTTGCTGTATTCAAATCCAAATTGAATTAAATTCAAATTCACCTTTTTAACTCCATACATAAACACCCACATGCCTTTTAATTTATCAATTGAATAAAGTCAAGTCATGTGTCAAGCTATGATAGGTGTGTTTAATTAACATTAATCAAATTAATGTAATAATATAATATATTAATCAAATTAATATATTAAAGCAATAGAGAAAAAGATACATAAATTATATTATTACTTTAATAATATAATAAGTAATGATTATTTTAGATATTTATATATATTACTTTAATATATAAAAAGTAATCATTATGTTTTTTATATTTATTATTATATTAATATAAAAAATATTTATTTACTTTATGATTACTTTAATCAATATTAAAGTATTAAATCTCAACTATTGATTCAAAATGAATGGACAATATTTAATTAAAGGCTTGACACTTGGCAACATCACATGATGCTATTTGTCAACCAAAGAATCATTTGATTAAATAACATTTAAATAATCAATAATGAATAAATGAGTTTATTCATTAATATATTTATATATTTTTTAATAAAATATAAATTCATAAATCGTATTTACGTTATCTTATAAATGACTGAAACATTTTTTTACGCATATGGGTCTTAACTCGTTTTAATCAAAAAATTTATTCTTTACAATAAATAATTAAATTACTATTCAATCATAGTATCAAAATAATATCATTAACTAATTAATGGTTATTGCAAAATAGCAATTACCATTATCATCAAGTAACTAACTAATATGTGTGACCCCTTGGGTTCATTGTGAATTGAATATAGATAGGTACAAACTCTTTCGTTTCTTTTTGGTATAACTCATTGTAACCAATGTTCCTAATGATCATGAGTGACCTTTAGAAAGATATCATGATCTCCAGACACAGATGAATGAATATATCAAATAAATCTATATAGTCGTACGTGCATGTAGTAAAATCTCTCTACTGTCGATTTCCAATCGAGTGTGGGTTATAGTATCGTCAAACTCCTAACTCAATCTTAGAATCAGAACCTCAATCATATACAAGATTCATATATCTGCAAAATACTTCTCCAGACATACATGCTTTGGCTAAAGATTTTATTCCCACATATGATAGTTTTACCTAAGATCTTAAACTCCAATATCTGAGCCAACAGATTCTATCTTGGTTATCACCTGTCCTCATACACTTAAACACGTTGCCAGCAAGTTTCTTTCACCAAGCATGACTAGCTTAATAAAATATACACAAGTGAACGATATGCCTCAGTGCGGAGGGCAGCCATGATATCTTAGGTCATAGGACTAATGATACACTAGTACGTCTGTGTGACATATCATTGGCTATAGATAATCGCTCATGTGATTCGTGACGTTTGGTCACGTTTAATAACACGTTCACCAACGAATTATCCATGTTTATGCTCTTGTGAAATGTGATTCGTCACCTAACTATTAATATTCAATACTAATCCTTAACAGCATCAAACATATCTGTCATATAATGTTATATTTTCATATGACATTACCTCAACTGAGAACTAATTTGGATGTATTTAAATCATAAATTTTATATCCAAATTTACAACTCTTTGCAAATAAAGTCTTAACATCATAATGCATTACATGATCTCATTCTGTATTTTATATACAATATAAATTAGCAAATAAATATGTAAAATAATATAAAAGTCATTTTATTAATTGTAAACTAATTTACAATTAACTACAGAAATATATATACATAAGAAATGATATCCCTGAACTATATGACACGATTGATTATAAAACATATCTCTAATAGATATATCATAAAATATATTCTCATTAGTTGTGTTGTAAAATATATTAGGAAAAACTTGAGTATTCTTGAAAGATTAGGAGGGTGATGAGATATTGGGCCAAAAATTAAGTGGCTCTTCAATATATTCTCTTGTTAGGATTACAAGTAATCAAAGTTAAAATACAAAAATAATTCCAAAAAAATCTTATAACATTAATATAGATAACATGAGAGTATTTGAGTATTTCTAAAAAATTAAAGGAATCTAGGAGTATTGAGCTAAAAATTAGAAGGTACTGGGCATATATATTCCCATAAAATTATGTCGCACGGAGTGATCTTGACTCAAACTTTGAGTTATTGAAGTTTTATTTTGTAATAGTGTTAGATAAATACCAAAAAATGTTAAGAACGACTCATAGCAATAGTTTATTCCATAAAAAAATAACTGAATACAAGAACTCTACATCAAAGCTACAAAAACCTATATTTACAAATAACTATAACTTATTGTAGCTAGGCTAGGAAAACTATTCAAATACGACTTACTATCACATTGATGGTAGATCATTAATAAAGCAGTTGCAATGAGTGGTAGAGTGAAAAAAAAAAATGATGTGAGAGCATCTGTTAGGAAAAAAAATGTATAAATTTAACCAAGTTTTCTCGTCCTCTTTCTAAATATTGAGCTTTAAATGATTTTTGGACTAAGTTTAAATTTTTAATTAAAAAAATAAAAAATAAAAGAGTCATGGATTAATTAGAAGATAATAACATAAATTAAATATTTACATCGTCTCAAAACAAGTTGAATGTTTAGAAAATTTCATCTTCAACTTGAAGAAAGATAAAAAATAACAATAAAAATTCTCGAGAGGATAAAAATAAGAATAAGGATCTTTTCAAATTTATTGACTGAATTATCGCATATAAATATGATAAAAATCATAATCAAATATGCTATAATTGCCATAAGTAGTCAAATCTTTGTATAAAAATGTAGCGCCAAATTATGATATGATTAATTTCCTCTTACTTTTTTTATTTTTCACAATAGATAATTTCATTGTAAATCTTGAATAATATGAATGAAAATACAAACGTATTTTCCATCTATGAAATTCAAAATGGTATCAACCTCTTAATCTTGCATTCCAATTTATTTTGTTGGGGCAATAACAAATACACCTATAATTTCATAATAGTTCAATTTAGTCCAACAAAACTTTAAGAAAATGACAAATATTCCCTTGCGTCCTCATAATAGTTAAGATAGTTTAATTTTTTTTAATTTTTTAATTTTTTGAAAAAACCTACTATAAATTTTTGTTAACCGTTGTTTGTATATATAAAGGAGGGAGTTAATAAAAACAAAACCGACTTGCGGGCAATCCTCTAACATTAAAATAATTTCTTAGGTAGAGTCGTAGCCATAATTTTATAAAAGGGACTTAACTAGCTCTACAATGAAAATAAAAATAAAAATAAAAGTTATGGTATGTTTTTATGCTCTAAATATAATGTTTCTTACTTTCTAATAGTACTAATAAATATTAAGAATTGGACTTTGATCAAAATTAATTGAATTACAAGTCTTACGCATTTGTTTGGAAGAGAAAATTGTTCTCCCTAGCCTATATAGCAGTGGCTGGGCCACATTCTTAGTTTAGGGTTATTAATACACTGACCTTTAAAAATTCTATAGGCTTAGCTAGCCTTTTATTTTTCCAATTCCTGTAATATCTTTGGCATAACGCCAAGGTAATTCGTAATGAAGCATGTGCGCGTATGCACCAAGCAAGCTTCTCCAGTTATTAAATTAATAGTGCTTTACTTTTGGTTATACATCAAATTAGAATTTGGGTATATTAATTATTTTTAATTTTTTATATAAAAAAATGAGTTATTAAAATTTATTTGTAAATAATTAAAACTTAAAAAAATAAATATATTTATTATTATAAATTTTAAAAATTTAAAAATTTTTCTTAATTAATTCTTAACAATTGATAGTATCCAAAAGTATGTCTTTTTTTTAAAAAAAAAATAGATATATTTATCGAATGTTAACATTTGCTGGAGTAAACAAATTTTAGGATAATTTGTCATTACCCTTTATTTTGTTTTCTTATTTTAGTTGAATTTGTCTTATTACTTTTTATTTGAGTTGTGTTCATAATTTAGTAGGAAGTCTTTTTTAAATAGTTCTTTTTTTGTCTAATTATATTAAATTCATAGTTATTAATGATTTTTTTTTATATCATTTCACAAATAAAAATTTAGAATGTGGGAGAAAGAGGATGAAGCTTTGACATTTTAAGAGTTGGGAGGGTTTAAGGAAGAAAAGAGAGATAGAGATAGTGAGCAACTTGAATTAGATGTAATTAAAATCTTAGAAAAAAAATTGAAATAACCTACAATTTTTCACACCATTTAGTTGCAATAGGTTATTAATTATTTAAATTGAACTATAATTATGTCATTAACTATTAAATGTGAAGGGCCAATTGGTTATAATTATATATCCACGTGTCACTATAACCACGATAACACTCAATAACTTTATGGGATTGGGGGCCATGAAGTAATAATAAATATTTTAAAAATTTTGAGTGATTAAGATGATAATTGTCTTGCCTCATAAACAAATATAAACTAAAAAATTCTGTCTTTAGAGAGCGGAAGATATAAAAGCACTTTCGTCTGACAGATTGACTTGTTTTCAATGAGAGAGGCCAATGGTTGAACTACAACAAAAGCACAATCATCGGTGGACACCAAATGTCACCAAGTGTTGTTAGTATGGATTGTCTTGATGTGAATAGAATTCCGTCTTTGCCACGTTTCATCAAGTGATTGTAATATTTGGTGTCATGTGATCTCTTTTTGTCCGTCTTGTTTGTGCTGTTTGTGCGTGAGTCATTAATTGTCGTTTTCAAAGGAGAATTAGGTGCTTGGTTCTACCTTTTAGAATCTGGAGTGGATGACAATTATATATACGGCAACTTTTTGGAACAGTGGTTGGTCACCTGCGGCTTTTTTGTTGTCGCTGCTGTTCGTGGAGATGGATTAATCAAAGATGAATTCATAAACTTAAATAATTTTCTATTGGAAACTGAAACTATCATTGATTATACCAGAATTGGGGAGAATTTAGAGGGAAAAACAGTCAGAATATCCTTTGTAGGGATATTCTGGATTTTTTAAAACTTGTTAAACTGTTGTAAATCTCTAAATGATTATCAGAATTTTTAAAAAAATGGTCAACCTGTTATTAATCTCAAAATGATTATCATAAATCTAGCCATTACAGATACGTATAACACCAATTTATATAATATCATTTGATGATGGTATACAATCAAAATATTCTAAATTTTCGGTTATAATTTATTGTAATTTATTTATGGAATTTAATTAAAAAAAAGATTTTTAAAAAGAGAAAAAGTTTTTAATTTTTTAACAAAAGCCCAAAATAAAAAATTTTGATATTTTCGTGCTTTCTTAAAGGTTTTCTCTTACAGCAAAAAGAGATTCTCTGAGTGGGATATGTATTTAAATACCTAGAGAGTATATAAAATAATAATATTATATTATAAATTTATATATATTATATAGTGTGTGATTTAATAAAAAAAATGTATTAAAGACTGAGAGTTGAGATCATGAGATTATGCTGATTGATGAAAAATAGTTAAAATAATGAATTGCAAGTATGCATAGAGTCAAAACAAGACGCAAATTAATACGACTTCCATATAATCATCAGACTTAGTAATCAATTTTGATGTCTGCCGAGGTCTAATTGTACAATAATTTTATAATTAACCTAATTTGGCATCTGCTCCAAGTTGGCTGTAGTAAGTTCAACCATTTTAACGAACATCTTTGACAAATATTACCAGTCTTATTTAGTTCACCATTAATTTAACCCAAAAAAAAAAATTACATTTGGAAGATGCAGCTGGTGGCATGCATTTCCTCCCGTCAATAAGCAACAATATTGTACATTAAACTACTCAACCCTATGTTCAATCTCAGTTCGTTCGTTAAACCTAATATATTAACCTTTGATAATGTTATTATATGAAATTTCTGGAATGAGAAAAGAATATATTCTATTGAATATTGAAAATGTTGTCATATGCAGCCCACTTTTCCTGTTCTTCGGGTTGTGGTCCACTAGGAAGAAATACGTAGATTTATAATTAACTTATACGTTACGTTAAAGTTAGAGAAGCATAGAGTAGTGGTTCAGGTAAAGTTCTGAAATTTTTTTGTCACGGATGGCCCTGTTGTTGGAATTATTTCTTGTTGTGGTACTCATATGCTCCGCAGCTATTTTGTTTTTGAATTGTTTCAAGTGTTTTACAAGGCATAATTGAAAGTTCACATGCATGGAGAGTCTGAAGCTTGTCGATTTCTTTTACCTTTCAATTCAAGCGGTGGCCTCACAGGATGTGTTTCAAAGGTTTGTAACTTAGTGGAATTCTGATATTGATCAATTTCTAAGATGAATTCCGAAGCATAATACTAAATTTGTAGCCGATTTTACACCATTTTTGATAATCTCTTTCTCTAAAAACCTTTTAAGTTTCTTTTTAGTATTTTCTTATTGATATTTTTTAAATTTCTACACACATCATCCCATACACCAACACGAATAAATTTTAATTCTTTTTTTTTAAAAAAAAAAAATTTATACCCAAACACAAATTAAATTAATCCTCCAAGAGAATTCAATCTCAAACTATTTGAATTTTTGAACTCGAGCATTTAATTTAATTTGCTGAGAGTGAGTTCTAAATAAGACCAGAAATAAATATTTAATAATTGATTTTAGTTAGGTAATCTTTAAAACTATTGTAAGAGGTGGTGGTTAATTAAGTATATAATAATAATAATAAAAATAAAAATACTATTATAGGTATAATATGTTGTATGAGTAAGTTTATGAGCTACATTATTATTATTGCTTATATAGAAATAAGCCATGAACGTAGAAAAATCATAATTTTATTCTTATTATACCACCACCATCCAAGGCAGACTGAAGGGCTAAATAAATTCAAAGAGAAATTTCCATTCTTTGAGGCACTCCACGGAAAACCCTCTCCTGCTGAGTGAGTGTGGAAACTGGAAAAGAAGAGGAAAAAAATGTGAAAAAAAAATTCTATTTGAAAAACATTAATGAAATGAGATGTTATCGTATTATATTTACACTGTTAAATTTAATTGACAGTTAAAACGGGAGGAATATAATGGTTTTTATATTAAAGTTTAATATATGGGCAGTACGTAATAATGGATTTTGTGATTAATAGTTTTAAATCAATCGATAATATTCATCATATTTTCAAAGTTGATCATAATATTTGACCAATTATACTTCTTTGCCAGAAAATTTGGCACCTTAGCTTCTTTTTTTTTTTTTTCTCTCTTGGTTCTCGTTAATAAGCATTAACTACCCATCAATTAAGACTAAAATGTAATTTTTTTAATTAAATATGCCACTTGAACGAAAATTGCAAGTCCAAATTTTCAATCTCTTCTTAAAAAAAAAAAAACAACTTTAACTTTGTCTTCAACGTCACGTGATACTTTTTCCCATGACAAAATTGTCCAACCCAAAAGACTTAGTTATCTCCTCTCTTTCCATTTATCTTTATCAAAGTGAAACCGCGAAACCACGAAACGAAATACTTCCTTTGACATTTCTGCCGTGAAGAGAACAAATTTAAGAAATAGTCAAAATTAACCATACTAATTAATGAAGCAAGAGCCGTTCTTTGAATCGAGGGTTATATAAATGCCATTCATTACCCATTACATAGCTATTAAGATTCCTTGCTAGCACAATTTAGTAACGACTTGAGTCGAGAGACAGAAAAAAAAAAAAAACGTTCAACCTAGTGCACAATCTCTTCCCTATCACCTTCCTTTGCTTTCAAAATTAGGCATTGGCGTTCACAACAGTGTACGTCCATCGTCTTACCATCTTTCCAAGCTTGCATTGATTTCTTTCCAAATATTATTTAATTCATATTCAATTTTTCCTTTTATATTTAGTTCTTTAATTTCTTGCCACCTTTTTTTACCATTTCTGTTTATGGAAGTATGGGTTATTTCACTTCCACATTGTTCAAAGAGTGTTAATATTTGGTATATCTTGTCGACTGCAGGTTTTGTTTGTCGAGAATGGAAAAGTTAAGGTGGAAAGGGAAATGGGGTTCGGTTGCTGGACCTGGATTGTTAGCCATGTTTAATCTGTTTCTGTTGTTGGTTAGTGTTAGCTCCGAGAAGACCTCAGTTAGGTTCTTCCGCATCTCTTTTCTTCTTTCAATATCATTATATGTTCTGCTGGAATCTGTGTATGTTGGTGCATGTGAGAGAGAGAAACCAAACAGGCAAAATTTTAATTGAACTTTTACCTGTGCTTGGGTTATTTGTTGTGTTAAATTCTGTTTTTTTTTCACAGTTTTCTTCTCGTTTTGTTCACCCACATAAAGACGAATTTTATTGTCTCGTTTTGTTGTGCCCACCAAATTGTAATTTACACGGATGTGTGAAACAAAAAAGTCGTTGATATAGTTTAATTTCAATCACAATAATGTCATGAGATCACCAACCACAGCCCTCAGGCATAGGCCTCCATAACTGAGTTCTACATTAAACAGATGGGCCCTTAAGTTTAATTGTGAAACTTTTGAATTCTGGGTGGAACATTAATTTTTGAACTTGAAACTTGTTGCTGCTGAAAGTCTATACATTCATCACCAAGTCTACAGAGTAGCGAAACGCCCCTTCCAAATATTTTTGAATTAATTTTCTAGTTTAATTCCTCATTACTATATTGACCCAAGTGGTTATTCTTTCCTTTATTTGTTTTATATTTTATTTCTAACCTTACCACAGAAAGGAATCCTTTTTAATTAATTATATTATCAATTATTTTCTCTTTCTTTGCTTAACGGATGAGCTTTCGGTTGCCAACATTCTGTAATTGCACTGCGGCATTAAATTATTACAATGAGATTCGTTTTTTGGTTGCAGAAAAGTTCTACGGAGCAACGACAGAGAAATAAAATCTTCGCTTGAGGTCCAACTGAGTGTCGAACACCGTCGACGGGTAAATTAAAGTACTTTGACTGACAATCTTTATTTGTTTATCAATTAATTAATTAATTGTATACTAACCTTAAACATTTCATTGATAAAAAAACGGAAACTGAATAAAGAATTGCACTCGCATTTTGATTAGACAGTATAAAATTAAATTGTCTTTCAGGTGGTGATGAGTAATGGCATTGTCCAAGTCACTTTGTCGAACCCAGATGGTGAAGTTACAGGAATTAACTACCATGGAATTGATAATGTATTAGAAACGGAGAATCCAGAAGATAACAGAGGGTATTGGGATGTTGTTTGGTATGAGCCTGGAAAACCTGGAACCTATGACAAGTAAATAAATTCTACCCTTGAGATTTCTTTATGAATTTTCACTTCTTGTAGATGAAATTATTTTCATCACTGCCATGCATACGCACGCAGATTGACAGGAAAATACTTTAAGGTGATTATGCAAGATGAAAACCAAATAGAGGTTTCATTCACAAGAACTTGGAACATTTCCCAGCGTGACTCTCAAGTGCCCTTAAATGTTGACAAAAGGTGCAGTGTAAGTCTTATATTATTCCTCAATTTGAGAACGCATGAGCACAAAAATATAGAAAGAAAATGTAAATTCTTGCATAAAATGGTAAGGATGACGCATATCTGCTAAACTTTTCAGGTATATAATGAGGCGTGGCTGCTCAGGGTTTTATTTTTATGCCATAATGGAACGGAAAGAAGGGTGGCCTGATGTGGACATGGATCAAATTAGGGCCGTTTTCAAGCTCCAAAAAGACAAGTAAAAGAATAATTTACTAATAAACTCGCAGATAATATAGTTTTGTTGTAACATATTATTACAGGAAAGGAGACAAATTGTAATGTTGATTTGGATCATGTGATTAGGTTTCATTTCATGGCATTATCAGACGACAGGCAAAGAATTATGCCGATGCCTGAAGACCGTGCTACAGGCGTGCCTCTTGCATATCCTGAAGCCGTTCTCTTAACCAATCCAACCAACCCAGAACTCAGAGGAGAGGTATGTCTTTTCTTCTTCCTTCTTCAAGTTTCCATTTGAAGTTTTTCAATAATGGATTGCTGCCGGCATGGAAATGCAATAGCAAATATTAATTAAAAGAAGGAAAAGGGTTAGTGGTAGAGGTAAGCTTTCTGCACATGTAATTCTCAACTTTTGGAAACTCGAAAAATACAATTTACTCTCAGAAAGCATTAATAAGGTTCGTTCAGACATACATGATCTTTTTGTGAAAGTTGGAACAGATTTTTATTTTAATTTATAGAACAAAATTTCTATATGGAAAGCAATTATCTGAGTCTTGAAATAGCTACTTTTGTCTGTATGTTAGCTTAGGCTTCAATTTTCAAAGTCCCGTGACACTTTTTGGTTTGTGGGGCCAGGTAGACGACAAGTACCAATACTCATGTGAAGACAAAGATAACAGGGTGCATGGGTGGATTTCCTCTGATCCACCCGTCGGATTCTGGATGATCACACCCAGTGATGAGTTTCGCAGTGGTGGTCCCAATAAGCAAGATCTAACTTCTCATGTCGGCCCTATAGTGCTCTCTGTAAGTCCCACCACATAAAATAATTCCTCTAATTCTAATACATAATGTAAACTTCCTCTTTAGAGCGAAGTAGGATATGACTACCTGTATCAAGCTGCGCCATAAAATTTAAAAATTTTTAATGGTAAGACTTGGCTACAATATATCGAAGATATGATATATTTGTTAACATAAAATATAAAATATAAAATATAAAAATAAAATAAATAGTATAAAAAAATTTAAAATAAATTTAAAATACATAAAATAAAAAATTTAAAATATACTACTTAAAATTTAAAATAGTAAGTATAAAAATAAAAAAAAAATTAAATGTATTTTATATTTAATATATTACAGTTAAACTCTTAATTGTAACTCGCCTATTATTTTTTGTTGCATATTTTTAAATTTTTATAATGGTAAGCAACAAATTTAAGAAGTAATAAATTATTGATCTGAAATTTGGTGTTTCTTGTGCAGATGTTTACTAGTACACATTATACTGGAAAGGAAATAAATACAGAGCATAGAAATGGAGAGCCATGGAAAAAAGTTTTTGGTCCTGTTCTTGTCTATCTGAACTCAGTTACATCCGAAGAAAATCCCCTTAATTTATGGGAAGATGCTAAAGCGCAGGTAAACAGTTAATTACCTCAACAGCATATGCATACGCAGTAATATTTATTTCTTAGTATAATATTACAATAACTGAGTTTCGCCAATTGACACTTGATGCTTGTTACCATTAGATGTTGATAGAAACTGGAAAGTGGCCATATAATTTTCCTCAATCAGAAGATTTTCCAAAATCCCAAGAAAGAGGAAGAGTGTCTGGTCAATTACAAGTCCTTGACAGGTATTATTTTCAATGGGATTTAATTTTTTATCAATGTTTTTCTTTCAGTCTTTTTCCTTCTTTTAGTTAATTAGTGCGTTATGCATAAGTTTGTTTTTGTTATAATTATGTTTTGAATTTTGAATTAGTTATATGAGTGAGAGATTAATGTGGGCGGACTCTGCTTATGTGGGAATGGCAGCACCTGGAGATGTGGGATCATGGCAAAGGGAAGCCAAGGTTGATCATGTTGCTTTTTTCTAATAAATAAATAATTGTGCTTAACAGTGAATTGAGGCACGGATTAACTGCGGCTAATTTTTTCTTTTGAATCAGGGTTATCAATTCTGGACAAAAGCAGACAAGAAAGGCTATTTCTCAATTCAAAATGTTCGAGAAGGGGATTATAATTTGTACGCATGGATCCCTGGAATTGTTGGGGATTATAAACACAATCTTAATATTACCATCAGAGCAGGTAAAATCATTAGTATTTGTTTTACAATATCAATGGTAAAAATGTTAGATGGGCCAGAATGAAAAGATCATTCTTGATGGGTCTCCCTAAAGGGAAGGCCCATTTGGATTACTGAGATTGGAAAAACTTTGCCTATCAATAGCTTTATTGGTATTTCCTTTTTGATTCGATTAATTGATGCTTTTAACAATTTTCGACACAGGATCTAAGATCAACCTGGGAGTTCTTGTCTACGAGCCTCCTAGAAATGGTCCAACATTGTGGGAAATGGGCTTCCCAGATCGCTCAGCCGCTGAGTTCTTCGTGCCAGACCCGTATCCAACGCTCGCGAACAATTTATACACTAATCACCCGGACAAGTTTGCTCTCTAATACCGTACAAAAAACTTGGCAGTTACACTATTAAGTCCCATACAAAATTGCTTAAATTTCAATAAATTTCTTATGACTTGCAGGTTTAGACAATACGGATTGTGGGAAAGATATGCAGATTTATATCTCTACCACGACCTCCAATACACGGTTGGCGTAAGTGATTATACTCGAGACTGGTTCTTTGCTCAAGTTACCAGGTATTTATATTTCGTCTCTTTTATTTTCTTGACCCGAAGACAGATGAAAATTTTGTCTGGGCCTGATTCTAACGTGGCATTACAGAGATATTGGAAATAGAACATACGAAGGAACGACATGGCAGATTATATTTGAACTCAATAACATGAACATTGAAGGAACTTACACTCTTCAATTAGCCTTGGCATCAGCCACAGACTCTAATTTACAGGTTTATATAAATTAAGTTCAGATTTCTTCCTCTAAAATGCATTAATGCTGACAATCCTGATGGAGTTTTTTTTATGTAAAATTATTAAAGGTTCGGTTGAACAAGGAAGATGCGGATCCCCCTCATTTTTCAACAGGGACAATAGGGAAAGACAATGCGATTGCCAGGCATGGAATCCATGGATTGTACAGGCTTTACAGCATTGGTATACCAAGCTATTTACTTAGCAGTGGAAATAATACAATCTATCTAACTCAGTCGAAAAGCAGAAGCCCCTTCCAAGGCGTAATGTATGACTATATTCGCCTGGAAGGACCCCCTGCAAATTGTTCACGTACAGAATGTTAAATTTGTTTACTTATTTTGTCCAGTATATTAATAAATATACATAAATGTATTTGTTGACATGATTTTATAGCCCATGTCATTGGGCACACAGCAATAAACAAAAGTGCTCGATTTTATCAAAGGATGTGTGTGTGATTCAAAATTTTAGGATGAGTATTTCCAAGTTGTATTCACTGTGTTTCGAAGAAAAGAAGCAGAGTTTGTTGGTAAAGAAGCTGAGCTGGCAAAGTAGCTGTTAAATCTGTTAAAGTAGTTAATCACTTCGTTAAGTAAAATGGTGCGTTTTGTTTTTCAGCTGTTATTAGTCTTTAAAAGGTTGTGCTTGTAACAGATTGACATACCGGTCTTTGTCATTTTTCACAAATAAGAAAGAAAATTGGATTCCCTTGAATGATCTTCTTCCTTTTATCTTCTTTTATTTTTCCTTGGTCTTGTGCTCTGTTTTATAAATTCATTTGCAATTATTTGTAATCATTGAATAGTTCGAATTTAGTTCTTTATTAAGTTTATGTTATTAAGCAATCTTGGCGGTTTGGATCGATAGCTGCAACAAGTGGTATCAAAACCACTCAAGATTCAGCAAGAATGGGATCTTTAAAGTTCTTGATAGAGAAGTTTAGGTGAGACCGACTTTAACCTATAGAAAATGAAGATGAAAGTATACCTAGTTCAGAAGGCCTGGAAGAAACACTCATTGAAGAAGGGGAAATATCACCAGAACTCAAAGAAGATGAGAAGAAGGAAATTTTAAAGAAAGCTCACAGTGCCCTGGTTTTATCATTGGGTGATGGGGTTTTGTGAAAAGTTTCATAGGAGAACATAACACTTGGGTTATGGAATATGTTAAATCTAGGAACATGAGGAAAGCATTAACACACATTTTGTACTTGAAGAAACAACTCTATGCATTCAACCTTGATGAAGGTGGTTTGATTAAGGATCATCTCGATATCTTCAACAAGATCATCTTGGATCTTGAGATAATTGATATCAAATTCGAAGATAAAGATCAAGCATTAATGGTATTAACATCATTGCCATTTAGTTATGAACATTTTATGTAAACCTTGTACTATGGAAGAGACACAATCACCATGGATGATGTGAAGTCAACCTTGAGTTCTAAAGAACTAAGTAAAAAGGCTAATCAAAAGAAGTCTAGTGCAACAGAAGGAAAATGAGTTTAGCACAACAGAAGAGTTGAATGCAACAAGTAGACAAGAAATAAGAGACTTTAAAGCAAAGAAGAACATTAGATTAAGCTATAAAGGTAGGAAGTTGAAATGCTTTTACTGTCACAAAATAGCCATTTTCGTAGGGATTGTTCATAGAGGCAGAGCCAAGAAGAAGGAAGGCACTTTAAGAAAACAAGCTAATGCAGTAGTGGCGACTAAAGAAGACTTCAAGAATGCTTTTATGTTGATTGCCTCTCATGATAAACTAGAAGGTGAGTGGGTCATGGACTCTGGATGTACATTTCATATGTTCCCTAATAAAACCTGTTTTTGACCTTAAATATGATAGAAGGGGAAACAGTTTTGATGGGAAATAATATGTCATATAAAGTATAAGTAATAAGAACGATTAGATTTAAGCTTCATGATAACATTTATGACATTGAGAAAGTAAGGTATGTGCCTGACTTAGAGAGGAATTTATTGCTTTTAAGATGTTTAACAAGGCTGGGAGTAGTTTTAAGGTAGAGAAGATAGAATGCTTAAAGTGACAAAGGGTTCTTTAATGTTAACGAAAGGAATTGAAAGGAATGGATTATATGTTCTTTAAGAAAAAGTTGTAACCGATAAAGCTAGGAATATAAGTGTCAAAGACTTTAAGTCAACTATAATTTAGCACTTAAGATTAGGCCACTTGAGGGAAAAGAGTCTTGATGAGTTGAAAAAACAAGGACTACTTGGTAGTAATTCATTAGGATCATTATGGTTTTGTGAGAGTTGTGTATTAGTCAAGCATCACATGGTTAAGTTTGGTTCTAGCATACACAATACCAAAGGAATATTAGATTACCTACATTCAGACTTATGGGAACCCTGACAAGTTACTTCTTTGGGAAGGGCTAAGTATTTTCTCTTTGTGATTGATGATTATTCAAGGAAAGTTTGGATTTTCACATTGAAGAGTAAGGATAAGGTGTTTAGGAAATTAAAGGATTGACTAAAACTCATTAAAAATCAAACTAATAAGCAAGTCCAAACACTGAGAACAAACATTGGCATGAAATATTGCAACAAAACTTTTGAGAATCTTGAAACACAAGATAATTAGGTTAACCTTTTAGCATAATGGAGTTATAAAGAGGCTGAATATAACTATCATAGAAAAGGTGAGATACATGTTGATAAGTGTTGGATTATCAAAGTTTTTTTAAGTTGAGGCAATTACAACTATTAGATATTTGATGAATAAAAGTTTCTCTTCAGCTTTGATATGCAAAACAACATAAAAGATGTGGACTAGACAACCTTCTAACCTGAGTCATCTTAAAGGTTTTAGATGTACAGCCTATGCTTACATAGGCTAAGGTAAGTTAGATGCAAGGGCAATCAAAGGTTTTTGTTAATTATCTTGAGGGAGTCAAGAGATACAAATTGTTGTGTAATAATGGGAAGCATAACAAATGCATCATTAGCAAAGATGTGAGATTTCATGAAATAGAAGTGATAACTATAGAAAGCACTTGAAGCATGAATCAGGCTTTACAAAAAACTAGCAAAAATACATCAGAGTTTGAGGCGGAGTTATTTGATGAGAAGATTAATACCTTAAGTAAAGCTTATAATGATTATGAGGAATCAGCAACAAAGGAACCTGATGTTCAAGACTATGGACAAAACTAAGAGAAAGATTAAGCCACCTATAAGGTATAGATATGCTGATTTGATAGCATATGTCTTAAACATAGTAGATTAGTTTGTAGGCTCAAAACAACATTTTACACTGAAGTAATAAACTCCACAAAAGCTGAGCAATGACATTTAGCCATGATTGAAGAAATGAATTCATTACTCAAAAAACCATTCTTAGAACTTGATTTCAAAGCTAGTTGAGAGGAAAATTGTAAGCTGCAAGTGAATTTTCAAAAAAATGAAGTAGGGTTTGTAGGAGAAGCTATGAAGTTTAAAGTAAAACTAGTGGCAAAAGGTTTTTTACAAAAAGAAGGCATTAACTTCACTGAAATTTTTGCACCAATTGAAAGGCATACGTCAATAAGAATTTTGCTTGTTTTTGTTGTTGTATTTGATATTGAGTTGGAAAAAATGGATGCTAGAATTGCATTTCTCCATGGAAACCTAGAAGAGGAGATCTATATGTCTTAACCCTTGTCAAGAAAGGTGATAAGATAAGGTGTGTCTACTGAAGAAATCATTGTATGGACTTAAACAATCTCCTAGGTAATAGAATCTTAAGTATGACAGGTTAATGTTAAGTTAAGAATTCAATAAAAGTAATTATGATAACTATGTATTTTAAAGGAAAAATCTGGATGAAATCTATCTACTACTCTTTAAAGATGACATTTTAATTGCTACAAAGAGTATGAGTAAAATTGACGAGTTTAAACATTAATCGAGTTGTGAATTCTAAATGAAGAATATCAAAGCTACTAAGAAGACTTTAAAGCATCGAAATTCTAAGAAATAGGAAGGAAAAGCTGCTACAACTATCTTATGAAGCTTATCTTTAGAAGATCTTGAAGAAGTTCAATACGAAGGATGCAAAGGTAATGAAATTGCCATTTGTAGCTAACTTCAGCTTATTAGTTGATCAATCATCGTCAACCAATGAAGACAGAAGTTTCATGGCTAAGGTGCCCTATGCAAATGTTATAGGAAGCATTATGTTTGCTATAGTTTGCTTAAGATATGATTTTGCTCATGCATTAAGTGTTGTAAGTATATTCATGCATAACCTTTGCAAGTGTTATTGTGAAGCTGTAAAATGTATATTTAGGCATATCAAAGGCAGTTTAAAATGCAAGTTAGTCTAAGAAGAGCAAGAGAATGAAAAGGAGTAACCAAAAGTTTTGTTGATTTTGATATGCAATTGATTTAGACAAAATGAGGTTATTAACATGTAGTTGCTTTATCTAATATTGAAGCTGAGCATATTGCTTTAACAAAAGTTGTTAAAGAAGCAATATAGTTAAAGCTAATTTTCATTTTAAACTGCTTCTATTAAAGCTATATGCTTAGCTTTAGTTGTAGACAAAGCAACTACATGTCAATAATGAAACACCCCAACCAAAATCTCCACCTAAATTCAGGCAGAGTATCCTCTAAATATTCATTCTTATCACCCTGTATATAATTCTTAGATATAATATCTATTCATCAATGTATAAGATTAAGATATCTTCCTCATGATTCATCATTATTATATATATATATATATATATACTCATATAAACTCAACAGCCACAATAAGATAACAACTATATCAACAAAATAAAATCTAATTTCCTATACTATACAGAATGGATACCCACCACGTCAAATATATTTAACCTTTGAAGCTAAGGAAGGTGGTAACTTCATGCTCTATCAATTACCTGAAAGGGGAAAATATTTTTAAAAGAATGAGATTATACATCTTAGTGAGTAGATATATAAAATATTTTACGAGTAGATATATAAAATATTTTACTGAAATCATGAGATATTATAGCATAATCCTTTTAATATTCAAAAGCAATAAAGGTAAATTTTGTACCAATCTTAAAAAGGTTGTAACTCAATAATTGATATGCACAAATACCATGTAAATGAATATTTTATCATAAATAAAATCATTAGTCGTAGAATCATGTAGAACAATTTCATAATAAACAATTCATATATCATGTCTTAGGCTCCCCTTACTATCGTGTATAATTTCTATATATAAAGTAATCGTAAAAATTCATAGAAATATGGCATACTAGTAGCCAGCCTCAAAAGCCAATAACTCCATAAACATACCCCAAAGGCATATTTATAGTATAATGCATCCCTAAGAGCTAATGTATTTGGATAAGAACTTTAGAGACGGCTCCCGCCAAGAAGGTGTAGTACGCAGCTCCCAATCCAACAAATAGAATAAGGGACTCTGGAGGTGGCTCTCACCACGAAGGTGTAGCACGCAACTTCCATACTCCGATCAACTGAACAAGGGATTCTGGAGGTGGCTCCTACCACGAAGGTGTAGCACGCAGCTCTCACCATGAAGGTGTAGCATGCTACTCCCACACTCTAATTAACAGAATAAGGGACTCTGGGGGTGACTCCCACCACAAAGGTGTTGCACGTAACTTCCATATTTCAATTCGAACATACTCTTACACACTAAGTTCAATTGAGCCAAAATCATAGGTTTCCATAAATAAAAATCTTATCCATGAACATATTCTTGTAAACCACATATATGTAAACCATATGAATAAATCACAAAAATTATTAACAAATCATATATTTGCTCAAAATATAATTGAGAATATCTTCATACTTGAAAATCGTAAATCATGTTCATATCTATAAAATGCATTCGTCTTATAAATCAATACATAAATGTAAAGAATTAATTCAAGGTTCACAAACATAATTAATTAAAATATGTCATGTAAATTGTCTACTCACAGAGATAGTCGAATTATTTATATTTCGCGATTCACGTCATCTAATTCCTCTCGCACGCGAGGTGTATCTACATAATCCATCGATATATATATATATATATATATTAATCAATAATTATTTCACATCATAACATACATGCTCAAATGACTTGGATTGCCTAAATCTCTTCAATATTCTCATTCCCTTTTTTTTTCACAATTCATCATTTTCTACTTTCTTTTCCCTTCTATTACTCAATTCTTTTCTATTATTTTTCATATATACTCAAACATCATCAAATATCACTAAATAACCACATATTCATACACCATGATAATAAAACGTAATCAATCATCCATTCACAACCATTCCTTGAACTATTAATGTCGATCTTGAATTCCATATTGATATCCTAATTTTAAAAATTCATAACTTTATTTTTGTAAGTTATTTTGAGGTAATTCCAATTGAATAAATTCCATAGACAGGTCTACTTTAAGGGAAAAATAACTCATATTAACATCAAGAGTAAAATCTTGAAGATTAATTCAAATTTTCGAGCCTACAAGGTAACAGGGTTTCCTGCAGATCAGCTAACTTCACAAATTTATATCTATTTTTCTACTAATCTGATTGAGATGATTTAACCCCCAAAATTTTCGTTTAGATGTCTAGTTCTAATATCAAAAAAATACAAGCACATCAATCTCAAACCTAGAATTACAAAAACGAACCCTTGTTCAGCAAGCTCAATTCCCTTGTTTTTGCCTCTTTTTTTCTTCCCTTGTTCATGCTTCCAAATCCTATTTTAATCTTATCAAATTAAACATAATGTAATAGAAAATCATGCTAGATAAATGTTATTTCAGATTCCTCATGTTTCTGAACCTAATTTCCTAACAAAAATCATGAAATAACTAGAGAAATTAAATAAACTCACCTTAATTATCAAAAAAGCTTGAAACCTTAAAGAGAAATTTTTATTTTAATGAAGTAGGGCTAAATTTTGAAGGGAGGAAGAGAGTAACGGGTGAGAAGAAAGAAGAAATGAAGAAATTAGGGTGTTTTTAGTTTTTATAAAGTATTTGCTTGGTTATTATTATTTTAGTCCTTCAACTTCTCAAAATATTTCAATCAAATCCTTAAATTTTCAATCTATTCAATTTAGTCCATCTTTCCGTAATATTTTTATTTCCAAACACTTTATATAAAAGTTCAAATTTATCTTAATATTTTTTTTACCAATTTACCCTTTATAAATCTCTAAATTTATAATTTTGTACAACCATAAAAATCGCGGATGTTACAATATACCCTACTTATAAAAATTTCATTCTCAAAATTTACTTACTAGTTACATTGAACAGGAGAGGATATTAAGTTTGCATATATTCTTCTTTTTCCCATGTAGCTTCCTCATATGATTGATTTCTCCATAAAACTTTTACAAGTAGAATGGTTTTAATCCTCAAAACTTGATCTCTTATGTCTAATATTTCCACTGGTTGCTCTTCATAAGTCAAATTTTCTTCAATACACACAAATATATCCTTCAATATATGAGAGGGATCATACACATACTTCTTAAGCATCGACACGTGAAAGACATATGAATCCGAGATAACTCATCCGATAAATCTAATCTATATGCAACAAGGCCAATCCTTTCAATGATCTGATATGGCCCTACATATCAAGGACTCACTTGCCTCGTTTTCCAAATCAGATTACTCCTTTCCAAGGAGTCACCTTTAAGAATATCATATTCCCGACTTTGAACTCTAAATCTTTCCTTCGATTATCAACGTAACTCTTTTGTCTATCCTGTGCAGTCTTAATCTTTTCCCAAATTACTTTCACTTTTTCTACTATTTTCATCACAAGTTCTGGACCCAATAACTTCCTTTCATCAGCATCATCCCATTATAATGAAGTCCTGCACTTTCTTCCATATAAGGCTTTGTACAGTGCCATGTCAATACTGAACTAATAACTGTTGTTGTATGCAAATTCTGCTAAAAGCAAATGTTCATCCCAATTTCCTTGAAATTCCATGACATAAGATCTGAACATATCCTCTAGAATCTGAATTGTCCTCTCAGACTGTCCATCTATCTGAGAATGGAATACAATACTGAATTTAAGTTTAATGCCTAAAGCATTCTGCAAGGTTGGCCAAAATCATGATGTGAACCTTGGATCTCTATCAAAAATAATCGTTGTTTAAACTTTACTATCATAGGATCATTCTGCATTGTTTCTCGTATTTGATTAAGATGAATTGGTTTAACTTTCAATTGAGCTACAAGAAGATTATTTTCATCAATCATCAACTATATCGGCAAAGCTCTTACTTCATCTTGCAAAGCTATTTGAATGGCTTGGATATGAGTAATCAAACTAGATGATTTGCAACTAAGTGCATTCGCCACTATGTTAGCCTTGCCCAAATGATAATCTATTATACAATTATAGTCCTTAATCAATTCTAATCATCTCCTTTACCTCAAATTTAACTTTTTTTTTATCCATCAAATACTACAAACTCTTATGATCTATATAGATAATGTATTTTTTTCCAAACAAATAATGTCTCTACATTTTTAAGGTAAACAGTACTGCTGACAATTATAGATCATGAGTAGGGTAATTTTGTTCATGTTGTTTAACTACAGAGATGCATAAGCTATCACTTTTCCATTTTGTATCTATACATAACCCAAACCTTTTCTTGAAGCATCACTGTAAACCATGAAATTTCTCGGCCCTGATGGCAAGGCAAAAACTGGTGCTGTTGTCAATCTATACTTAAGTTTCTGAAAAGCTTTCTCGCATTCATCATTCCATTCAAACTTAACATGCTTTCTTGTTAATTTCGACAGTGGAGAGGTAATCATAGAAAAACCTTCCACAAAACGTCGATAATAACTCACCAAACCAAGGAAACTTTTAACCTCAGTAACATTGGTTGGCCTTTTCTATGCAATCACTGCTTCAATCTTTTTTGGATCCACAAAAATGTTCTCTTTCGATACTACATGATCAAGGAATGCCACCTTCTCTATCCAAAATTCATATTTGGAAATTTTATCGTACAATTGCTTGTCATGCATAGCATGCAATATCATTCTTAAATGCTTTTCATGATAATCACTACTACCAGGATATACTAAAATATCATCAATAACGACAATAACAAACTTGTCTATATAAGATTGAAATACCATATTCATCAAGTCCATAAAAACCGCGAGTACAATAGTTAGCCCAAAAGGCATAACTATGAATTCATAATGACTATAACGAGTTTTGAATGCAATATTTGATATATCAACTTCTTTGATCTTCAGCTGATAATAACCCGATCTTAAGTCTATCTTAGAAAATACACATACATCTTACAATTGATCAAATAAGTCATTTATTCTAGGCAATGGATACTTATTCTTGATATTAACCTTATTCAATTAGCGGTAATCAACATATAACCGAAAAAATTCATCCTTTTTTCTTCACAAATTATATTGATGCTCCCCTCACGCCATCATCAATCTTAATATTCTTTTCTGACGTATAATCGTTCAAATCATAATCCTAAATCACATTTCATAAGCTCATGATAATTCACCATTTCTATAACATACACACTAATCTTACTACATTTGTCTAAACTAATATAATACAACCACAATTTATAAATTACATTAACCTAAATATCATCAATATATTCAAGAAGAAATAGTTTCAATAATCCCAAATAGCCATAAATTTTTCTTCACAATTCTTAAGATTTCATTTGTTTTCATTTTTTTTCATTTTTTTTTCACATTTTAACTTGATGAAATAAATTGTCTATAAAAAATCAACAAACAAACCTTCGAATCCTTTCTCACTTAGCACAACCAAAATTTTAGTTCTTATCTTTACAATATCTCAATACTTTATTGATATTCTCGATAATCATTTCTATGTTCATTATAATCATAATTGTATCAAGCAATGCTCAACATAATCTTAAAAATTTAATCAAATCATTCATCACATATATTTGGAAAATATAGCTATCCATTCACATGTCATAAGCCAATTCCCAATCTATAAATTCATAATATTTCACATATTCTCGATATTACCAAAAACTACCTCAATAACAATAAAAATCATAAATTTTAATAGACCATAACCAATGCTAAGTTAGAGAACTTAGTCATGATTCCAATATATATAATTTAAATCTTTATTCAACAATTATCGGAGAAATAGTTATCCACTCCTCTATATGCCTCAAGGATCCGCTATAGGTTACACACTATAGCTATAAAAATATTAAATGTATATAAAATATATCATACACATATACCTACTTTGCTGACACAGTTCTATAAACAATAAATATAAATAAAGATTAATGCCCTAAGGGCCATTTCCATAATTTAAACACATTAATATCTCTTTAAGATGACCATGAAACAAGTATTAAACACTCCCAATTATTTTACACAAATTTAGCCTATCGAAAATCGTAACTAGTCCGATTTTCACCGAGATTTAAGCTTAATCTCAACATTATATAAACCCAACTCTTTTATCAATTCTAAATTAGTTTCTTAAGACCAAAAAAATATAAGTCTATAATCATGTAAAATAGTATTAGTCCACAATCCCTTTCTTTGTAGGAGTTGTGAGAGCCAAAAAGACTCTAGTTAAGGCTACAATTGCCTCGGCCAATTTCGGGTTAACAATAGGGGTACTGTTGAACGTACAACAACATATGGTAAACTAGCAACTAATGCTTGAGCTTCAGCTTGCTCTCTGATAAGTTCATCCCTATGTCTGTCCCTATCTTGGGAACTGATCCCAGACCTTCCTCTTCGACAAGGTGGCATTGGGAATCTAATTTCTACACAAAAACATTCCTTCAATATTATAACAATTAAATCCTAAGTTTATAAGACCTACAACCTAAGTTCTGATACCAAATCGAAACACCCAAACTAGAATCTCTACCTAAATTCCGGCAGAGTATCCTCTAAATATTAATTCTTGTCACCCTGTATATAATTCTCAAATATAATATCCATTCATCAATATATAAGATTAAGATATCTTCCTTATGATTCATTACTACTATATATATATATATATATATATGTTTATACATATATACTTATACAAACTCAACAGCCACAATAAGATAACAACTACATCAACAAACTAAAATCTAATTTCCTATACTGTGCAAAATGGATGCCTACCACGTCAAATATGTTTAATCTTTGAAACTGAGAAATATGGTATTTTCTTGCTCTATCAATTACCTGGAAAGGGGAAATATTTTTAAAAATATGAGATTATGCATCTCAATGAGTAGACATGTAAAACATTTTATTGAAATCATGAGATATTATAACATAATGCTTTTAATATTCAAAAGCAATGAAAGTAAATTTTGTACCAATCTTAAAAAGGTTGTAACTCAATAATTAATATGCACAAATACCATGTAGATGAATATTTTATCATAAATAAAATCATTAGTCGTAGAATCATGTAGAATAATTTCATAATAAATAGTCCATGTATCATGTCTTAGGCTCTCATTACTATCGTGTATAACTTCTATCCATAAATTAATCATAAAAATTGATAGAAATATGGCATACTAGTAACCAACCTTAAAGGCCAATAACTCCATAAACATGCCCCAAATGCATATTTATAGTATGATGCATCCTTAAGAGCTAATGTATTTGGATAGGGACTCTAAAGATGGCTCTTGCCAAAAAGGCGTAGCACGCAACTCCCAATCCTACAAACAGAATAAGAGACTCTAGAGATGGTTCCTACCATTAAGGTGTAGCACTCAGCTCCCATACTCCAATCAACAGAATAAGGGAATCTAGAGGTGGCTCATAACACAAAGGTATAGCACACAGCTCTCATATTTTAATTCAAATAGACTCTCACACACTAAGTTCGGTAGAGCCAAAATCATAGGTTTCCATGAATAAAAATCTCATCCATAAACATATTCTTGTAAACCACATATATATAAATCATATGAATAAATCACAAAAATTATTAACAAATCATATATTTGCTCAAAATATAATTGAGAATATCCTCATACCTGAAAATCGTAAATCATGTTAATATCCATAAAATGCTTTCGTCTTATAAATCAATACATAAATGTAAAGAATTACTTCAAGGTTCATAAACATAATTAATTAAAATATGTCACGTAAATTATCTACTCACAAAAATAGTCAAATTATTTATATTTCACGATTCATGTAGTCTAATTCCTCTCGCACGTGAGATATATCTACACAATCCATTGATATATATATATATATATCAGTCAATAATTATTTCACATCATAACATACATGCTCAAATGACTTAGATTGCCTAAATCTCTTCAATATTCTCATTCCCTTTTTCTTCCACAATTCATCATTTTCTTCTTTTTTTTCCCTTCTATTATTCAATTCTTTTCTATTATTTTTCATATATACTCAAAAATCATCAAATATCAATAAATAACCACACATTCATACACCATGATAATCCAACATAATCAATCATCCATTCACAACCATTTCTTAAACTATTAAAGTCTTTCTTGAATTTTATGTTGATATCCTAACTTTGAAAATTCGTAACTTTATTATCGTAACTTATTTTAAGGTAATTCCAATTGGATAAATTCCATAGACAGGTCTACTTTAAGGAAAAAATAACTCATATTAACATCAAGAACAAATCTTGAAGATTAATTCAAATTTTAGAGCCTACATTGTAACAGGATTTCTTGCAGATCATCCAACTTCACAAATTTATATCTATTTTTCTACTTTTTCGATTGTGATGATTTAACCACCAAAATTTTCATTTAGATGTCTAGTTTCTAATATCATAAAAATACAAACACATCAATCTCAAACCCAGAATTACAAAAGAAGACCCCTGTTCAGCAAGTTTAATTCCTTTGTTTTTGCATTCCTTTTTCTTCCCTTGTTCATGCTTCCAAATCCCATTTTAATCTTATCAAATTAAACACAAATCAACACAAAATCATGCTACATAAATGTTATTTTAGATTCCTCATGTTTTTCAACTAATTTCTCAAAAAAAAAATCATGAAATAACTAGAGAAATTAAAGAAACTCATATTAATTATCAAAGAAGCTTGAAACCTTAAAGAGAAATTTTGATTTTAATGGAAAAAGGCCAAATTTTGAAGGGAGAAAGAGAATTATATGTGAGAAGAAAGAAGAAATGAAGAAATTAGGGTGTTTTTAGTTTTTATAAAGATATGTGCTTGGTTGTTATCATTTTAGTCCTTTAACTTCTCAAAATATTCCAATCAAATCCTTAAATTTTCAATATAATCAATGTAGTCCATCTTTCTATAATATTTCCATTTCTAAACACTTCATATAAAAGTCTAAATTTATCCTTAATATTTTTTTTACCATTTTACCCTTTATAAATCTCTAAATTTACAGTTTCATACAACCTTAAAAATCGCGAATATCACAAATAACCTTATTTTGTCCAAATCAACTGCATATCAGAATTAAAAAAACTTTTAGTTACTCCTTCGCATTCTCTTGCTACTGCATAGACTAATGTACATTTTAAACTACCTTTGATAAGAAGAAACACGCACAAATTTTTATTTAAAAACTACAATCATAATTCATCAAATTAAAAAAATAGTTTAAATTTTTTAATAAATGCAAATTTAAACTAAAATTATAAAATAAAGTGTTTATGAAAGATTTGTTTTAGCAAGTATTTACAAACTTTAATTAATTTTATCAATTAATTAAATTAACAACTCACACAGCAATTAAATATAAAGGAGACAATTGATTTTTAATGTAGTTTGGATTTTTCAATCCTACATCCACAAGGCTACGCCTAGAGAAAATAATTCACTAAAAAATAAATGATTACAAACACCAATGAACTTATACAATAATAAAAAGGATACAAAATAAAGACTACCTTTTATTATTGTCATCGTTTTGTTGAATCTTCTTTGGCGTCCTTGTTCAATGAAATTTATGAAACTAGAAATTAAAGACTCATAATTTCCACCAAATTATTTTTTTAATGCATAAAAGAAAACATTAACAACATGAAAAATAAAATAAAAAGGAAGGAAAACAAAAACTCTCAACTTCTCTCTCTCTCTCTGGCGTCCAAGAAGGCTTCTGCATAATAAGAATAAACACACATATATAGAAAACCTTAAGCCTTGGGTTCATTTCCTAATCCAACAAGAAGAAAATCTTCCTAAATAGAAATGATTTTCTCCTAAATAAAAGACTTGTTACTCAATAATAAATCTTTTTCTTAAGTTCTAGAATTACTACACAAGTTTCCTAGTTATGCTTGTAGTTCAACTTTGCCTAAATAACTAATAAACTTGTAATCCTTTTATGTGAAGATTAAAAAATACATGAACAGTGATACACCTAGTTTTGTGGCGATTGAAACGTGCAACAAACAAAAATATATTTCCAAAAGATGTCAATTCTATAAACCCTAACAATCTCCCCTTTGGCATTTTTTTGGCAAAACATCTTCACAATCAAGTTTTAATCTAAAAAAACACAACTCAACAAACAAAAACAAATACAAGTGTAGCGAACTAACACTTTGCTCATAAGTTAGCATCAAGAATTATTAAAACAAGTAATAATCACATAAAAATAATAAAAAAATATCATCATGAATAATTATGTCATTTAAAATTACTACTCCCCCTTGATATAAACTACTCTCCCTCAATATATATTACTCCCTCTTTTTGCCAAAAGAGCCAAAGTAAGCAAAAATACACCAATTGGTGGAATTGACGCCTCAGTGTTCGTATTACTCCCTCTCAATATATGCTACTCCATCTTTTTGTTAAAAGAGTCAAAGTAGGCACAAATAGACCAATCGGAGGAATTGACACCATAACAAAATTGCAATATGCCTAGAAAAATAACATAGGTAGTCAATTAAAATGTCCACAAAAAAATAAAGGATGTAAATGCCCAAAACCAAATATTGATAAGCAAGAACCTAGCATATACATAATAACCAAATGATGAAAAAATTCAAGATTAATTCAAGATTATAAGCATCTAACATAACCATTGCCCAAGAATTCAAATATCAAACTATCCATCAAACTGAAAAATAAATCGATGTTTATGAAAAATATCCAAATATCAAGGATAAGAAAGCACCACCTCATAAAGAACCAAGTAATCAAATGATAACACGTAGAGCGTCACTAAGGTATGGAAGAAATAATTTTTCTCTTCTTAGTAGAATGAAAAGGTGGAACATCGAAGCTTGAGGTTGTGGGGCTTGGATTGATACATCAGAAGCAGTAACCCCAAGTTCTAAATCATGAATTGGAGAGCCAATTGTACCTAATACTAGAATGTTAGCAATAAGAGATTGCATTATTACAAAAAAGGCAGAGGTAAGGGCCACTAGAACAGATGTATCAAAGGTTGTTGCAACAGATGGAACATGAGTTACAGGTTGCGAGTCTGGAGTAGAAATAAGAGGAGCTTTTGTCGAAGCTCGAGTGACTAGAAGGTTTTTAATGTGAATGAGACGTTGTATAATCTTATCATGTTGCTCAAGAATAACCTCTTATATTGCATTAATTTTCTGAAACTCGATAGTCACAAATTCTTACCATTTCGTATATGTGTAACATCCCAAATTGAGAAATATTATCGGTAGGTAATAGGACCACCGTATTATCCTAAGCCTCTCTTTCTATCTATCTGAATGCACATTATATTTTATAATTATACTTATGTAGCATAAGAGACGATGTGCCTCCACTAATACAATATATAACACAAGTGCTTACTTTACAATACATAATGTATTAAATATACAATCAACTAACCATATCCATCAATACAATACTCAACATCAAACTAAATGTCAAACTAAACATCATGTGACATAATGAAACATACAACAATATAGATGACATAGACTCAATAACCTTGGTGACTGCGTTATGGACCCTTTTCCTTAGCTCATGTCTTCAAGATGCTGAAATAGCTCCCTAGACATAAATTCTTGTAAAACTAGAGAAGGAGTGAGCCTAAAGAGACTCAGAAAGTGAATGCTAATATAATAAAATATTCAAATCAGAAAATTAAATTTTTTCGCAAATGAATTAAACTCAAAATATATATATTTTGTACTATACTCAAAATTTTTGTAATGAATTCACTATGAAACTGTAAGGTCATGAAACTAAAATTTGTGTCACATATAATATTTTTCGCGGTGACTACATCAACTTCATCACCATTGATGCCTTTGCAAAATTTCTTTGGTATTCAAGGCAGTTACGTTTATACATGTCTATATACTCTGGTATCTATACAACTCTGGTAGCTATACAACTCTAGTATATTTTAACAATATATAAGTCAATCTTCCATCTCAATATTCCTCCTTCACATATTGTAACACTTACAATTTCTTTTTGTAAAACTCATAACCTTGATATTATCTAAGTATATTAGAATTCACATTTATGATATGTTTATGATATAATATTATGAGTGTAAAAGAATTTAACTAAGTTTACGCATATTTAGTTGATATGAAATGGGCATAGGATATAGTATACCTAGTTAAACGATTATTACCATTACTATAATTTGAAATAAATTTTATAGTGTATTAAGTGTTAAAATATCAAGAATATTATAAAGTGAATTTATAAGGGTATTTTTGTAAGCTTGAAAAATATAGTAGCCATGAAGAGTAAAATTGGAATTTTATTATTAACAATGTTATTTTTGAAATTTTAGATTATAAAGTAAATAAAATTAAGTTGGTCATGCATGTGTATATATATATATATATATTTATATATACATTTTAGGCCCAATTCAATTAGTTAGACTTAAGCCCAATTAGTTAGGCCTAAGCCCAAGCCTACAAATAAAATAAAATAAATAAATAAGTAAATAAATAAATAAAATTTTAATTCTTGTTAAAATTCTCTACACAATCTCAACCATCCATTTTCTTTAATCTAAACCATCTACTGGTCATAATTTTAAGCATATTTTGTAATGTTTGGATAAAGATAAATATAAGCCAAGTTTAGTAAAAAATTAGGTGGCAAAAGGAGGGCTATTGGATTAATTGAATTAATCCAAGCCATCTATATGTTTCAAGTAATTAAAATTAATCATTATTTGATGTTAGTTAGTGAAAAATTAGGTGGCTAAATATGGTCCATTGGATTGGTTAAATCTATCCAAACCATCCATGTGTTTTAAGTAATTATAATTAAGCAATATTTGATGTTTTCAGTTTGGAAAGGCAAAGGAAGAGAAATGTAAGTAAGAAAAGAGTAAAGGGAAGAAAAGAAGAAGGGGAAGAAAGAAAAAAAGAGAAAAAAAGGAAATTGGTGAGTTTTCAAGTTTCCTTTAATTATAATTTTATTATTTTGTTGTAACATGCTTAGTGAATTGTTAATGCAAAATTGTAGTAGGAAATAGAGATGAACAAATTTATATAAGTAGTGCTAAATTATAGTACGAAATTAGAGGTAAATAAATTTATATTATTAATGTTAAATTGTAGTTTGAAAATTAGAAATGAATATTGTGTTAATGTGTATATAGTATTTTAAATGAGTAGAATTGATGAAAATTAGAATATGGTGGTGATTATTGTAATTATTATTAATATGTGTATGTCATGTTTATAATAATAGTGTAAATTGGTGAAGATTTGAAATGGTGAAGAAGAAAAGAATAGAAAAAATTTGTTATTATATATATATATATATACACACACACACACACACACACACACAGAGAGAGACACACACATACACACACACACATTGTTGAATTGGGATGATAAATTGTTATTTATGAATTTAAAATGATGAATTATTGAAGTAGAATTGAATCTCGGCAAAAATCAGATTAGTTATGATTTTTGGTAGGCCAAGTTTGTGTGAAATAATTTGGAGTGTTTGGAAACTTGATAATGCCCAGGTTGTCGAAAAAAGAATTGGAGGAAAATGGCGATATTAACTAGTTCGAAAATCTTCGGTCAAAAGTGTTTTTTGAAAATTATTGTAATATACATATTTATATAAATGTATGTATATGCATATATGAAATAATGAAATGAAGTGAATATAGTGATAAATGTATTTTAGGAATTCATTAAGTGTTGAGTTTGGGAAATATGGATATCGTAGGAATGTAGCGACAAATATAAATGTGTAACTGAAATAGATTCTGTTAATTTGATTTTAGGTATGCAACATTAATCTAAGAACATATTTTTGAAAAGCGAGAACAGAAGTAAGTAAATCGTACATACATTTTAATTTTCTTGAAATCATATAATATTTGATGTTATGATAAAATTGTGAATGTGAATGTTATTATTTTGGTATGCCAATATTGTCTTTATGAAATAATTATTGAAAATTTGTGAATTTTGATATTGAACACCAATATGACATTTATGAAATAAATACGTTTTTATGGTTTAGCCATTAGTCCTACCCCAAAACATATCCACATGGTGCACAATTGCTGCCAACACTCTACACATGTCTACATCTCAATTTCACAACAAATCTCTACATAAAACATGCCATATACAGATATATTTGCATGTATCATTCACTACCAACTGGAAAACAGTAGCACACATCAGACCTTCAAGCATAAGTATTATCAACAAAATTTGAAATGATGCAACATTCACTACAAAGAAGTTAAGCATTAGTCCAACCAATTTTAGGGTGTTAGTCTAATACGACTCAACTTACAAAATCATTTTTACAAGCACTTAGTGTGTAAAATAGATTATGAATTCTTAACACATGGCCTGTAACCTAATATGTCACACCTGTTTCACATTAACTGCAAATACATATTCAAGTTTACTATATACAATGCTATTCTTTTATTACACAAATCTTAAATATTTATAAACATTTATACTTAACAATTTGTTTTTATACAAACAAGTATACATACAAGGTTACATATATTACATATAACACCCCATTCTCATACTTATTCAATCAATCATTATTACATAATACTACATCATTTTATACAAAGAGTGTTATTATTACATTATTCTTAAATGTCTATTATATCTTAATTCCTTACATATACATAGAGTTATCTACATAATAAGTTCTAAATCTTACAATTATTCTATTAATTACCTATAATTAAAATTTCTTCTACGTCTAGCTACCTGTTACGCCTCCTTTCTTCCTTCATAAATATTATTCTCTAGAAAATAAAATTTTAACAATAAAGAGTGAGATAAAATCTCAGTAAGTAAACCATACATGTTTTTTTTT
>JAXCLQ010000014.1:9069213-9081899 GCA_035584115.1 Cedrela odorata
TTTTTTTTGGGACCAGTTTGTTTTTCAGACTTGTCTACACTGATTTCTTTGATGAATGCTTTTTTATTGAGTTAAATTAATAGTTAATTTGTTGTCCATTCTCCTTTCTTATTCATGAGGGGCCAAAATTTAACTAAATTTTGAGGCAGATTTCTTTGATGAATGCTTTTTTTATCGAATTAAATCTAATGAAAGGACAGAATTTCGGTGAACTTTTTTTAAAAAATATCAATATTAATAAATGAAGAAGAAACAATCGATGCGATTAATCTAATTCCTATATGTCCCAATTAAAATGATACGATGACTTTGCTTTATCTAATTGAAATTAATTGATATAAGTATTTGGATTAATAATGTTAGCTAGTTCCCATTTCTTTTATTAAAAAACAGCAGTGAAAAATTAAAATTGATTATCACACCTAACTCTCCACAATTGACTATTACGAAATTGGAGAGATTGACAAACTTTCGAACAAAGATGTTTCCTTTCTTGTCATTTGATAACTGATAATAATTATTATATTAAAGACAAATTCGAGGTAGATGTATGTGAAATGCCACACCCATTTTACACGTTGTATTATAACCTTTCTGTAGTTTTCTTCTTACGTTAGGTAACGACCCAGTCCAAAACTTGAATAATTAAATGCAATGCAGACTACTAATGTAGACAAGAAGATTTCGGAGAAACTGCTACACAAATGTTGGGAAATTGGTCGTTTTCAAAAGTTTTGTTGGTTCAAACTTTTATTGAATTTTGACCCCTCTTTTTTTAGTGAATCAATTGGTTAAGATAATTTTCTTTCGAATTTTTATTTTTTTTTATATTCTTTTTAGGCTAAACAACTCATTTATTTAAAGTAATAATATCTATCTATGTATGCAATGTTAGAATACAAAATTTGTATCTTAATTAATCTCCCATACGTGCAAATCACTTTATGAATATAAAATAATACAATAAATAATTACTTAACATTTAACTCATGACAAAATTTAATAATAATATGTCATATATTTTATTAATTAGAATAAAATTATATTTATTAATAATATTATTAATTACAGTAAAAAGTTGTTTCCATTCAATGAATTGACCTGTTAGATTAATTTTTTTTTTTTTTTCTGTTTACTAACCCCTTTATTTAAAAATTACAAATTGAAAGGGTCTAATAGATTTTTGTTAGTTATAGCCGTGGTCCACAAGTTAAGCTATCCGTGCGTTTTGTGTAGGATGACTTTTTCTCTCGCGTGGCACACAAATGAAAAAAGAGATTTTCACGATGTTCCGGAATCAACGTTGAAAAAAGAAGGGTTCCTCCTATAAATACGCACAGTGACTATTGTTTATCACAAACTTCCAAACAATAATACCACATTACCAATCACAGATAGCATTCATATTTCTCTCTGCATTTTGATCGTTAAACAAGAAGAAGCAAGAAGTGATGGGGCAGATTCCAGAGCAAGAGCATTCAAAGAAAGCCTTGGGATGGGCAGCAAGGGACACTTCTGGGGTTCTCTCTCCCTTACAGTTTTCCCGAAGGTATATATATTCTGATCTCTCCTGTCTCTTTCTGTAAATTTTTTGTTTGGAAATTCATGTGGGTTTTTTTCCTAGGAATTTTTTTGCCAGTAATACATAAAAAAAATAAGCAGAATTTGTCGCGTTCTCTACTTTTAAATTTTTGTTCTGCTGTATATATAAATTTTGTTTAGTCAGAAACTCTGTGAACTGAGATTGATTTCTGTTTACAAATGTTATCAAAAACCGTATATCTGCTTTAATATTAGAGTATATTTCTATTATAGATGGTGTTTTTTGTGCTGAAACGATTTGATATTGCAGGGCAACGGGAGAGAAGGACGTGACTTTCAAAGTGATGTATTGTGGGATTTGCCATTCTGATCTCCACATGATTAAAAATGAATGGGGCACTTCTACTTATCCTCTCGTACCCGGGTATGTTTATTTTTTTCATTTCGTTTATCAAATCATAATAATATTTCAGTTTATTGTACAATTTCATTTCATTTCATTTCAGATTTCAGAAGAAGATACACCAACCATCCATTTCATTTATCAAATCATATTATTTAATTGACTTTTTCGAGCTTATTTTACAATTTAGAGGTGTCTGAAATAATAATTAATTAATTTGTAGTAGTCTTATTGAGTCAACTATTCGTTATTTTTGCTTGCTATGAATTTTTTTTTTGATTTAATTAATGACATAAAATAAAGAAAAATTTGTTAAATTCACCACATTTAGCTTCCAATTTATCAAAATGATCGTTTCATAATTTTTTTTATTAAACAAATCAAAATCATTGAATTTGACAAAAATGCCTCCAAAAAATTAAATAAATTTTACATTTTTATTTAGAATTAACGAATAATAGCAAAATATTTCAAAATCTTGCATATTCATACCCACCGATTTGGTTTGTTTGGATACCTATATGCAAAGCATTGAAATATTTTACAATTATTTGTTAATTACAAGTACTCGTTAGATATACTCAAATTGTTAATGATATTTGTTTAATGATAGATTCAAAATATTCCTATGAGTTTAATTAATCACATATGAAATTCATGGTACTGAATCGAACTACCCTGGCAATGCAGGCATGAAATTGTGGGTAGTGTGACAGAGGTTGGGAGCAAAGTAGAGAAATTCAAAATTGGAGATAGAGTAGGAGTAGGATGCATGGTCGGATCATGCCGCTCTTGTGATAACTGTGCAAGCGATCTTGAGAATTATTGCCCAAAAATGACGCTTACATATAGCGCAGCATACCACGATGGAACCACCACATATGGAGGCTACTCTGATATTATGGTTACCGACGAGCACTTCGTGGTCCGTATTCCAGATGGCTTTTCGCTTGACGCCAGTGCCCCTCTCCTTTGTGCTGGTATCACAGTTTACAGTCCATTGAGATTCTATGGACTTGACAAGCCTGGTATACATGTAGGTGTGGTTGGCTTGGGTGGTTTAGGCCATGTCGCAGTCAAGTTTGCCAAGGCCATGGGAGTTAAGGTGACTGTTATCAGTACCACTCCTAGCAAGAAGAAAGAAGCCATCGAACATCTCGGTGCCGACTCTTTTGTCGTCAGTCGTAATCAGGATGAGATGCAGGTATTTTGCTTTAATCGTGTTTGTTTCTTTGATAACGCATGTTCGTTTTTCTTTCTATCAAATTTTGTTTATTTTTGCTACATTTGTAGGCTGCCATGAGCACAATGGATGGTATAATCGATACTGTATCTGTGCCGCACTCTCTTCTGCCATTGATTTCACTATTGAAAACTAGTGGAAAGATTGTTCTCGTTGGTGCCCCGGAAAAGCCACTAGAGCTACCAATTTTCCCTCTCCTTATGGGTGAGCATGCATATATATCTTTTTTCATTCATTCTTCAACTGTTTTTTTAATTTAAAATTGTACTAATTAATAAATTGATGTGCAATTATAATTCCAGGGAGGAAGATAGTAGGTGGTAGTTGCATTGGAGGTATGAAGGAGACGCAAGAGATGATTAATTTTGCAGCCAAACACAACATAACAGCAGACATTGAGGTTATACCAATCGACTATGTGAACACAGCAATGGAGCGCCTTGTGAAAGCAGATGTTAGATACCGATTTGTCATTGATATTGGAAACACATTGAAGTCTAGCTCTTAATTTTACTTGCTTTCCTACAAGTTATAGCTAAATAAGAATGTGTTTTGGGCTAAGGAATTTTCTCAAGTTGTTGGATTTTGCTTTCTTTTGTTTTGTTTCAATAGATTGCATTTTCAATAATAAATAAATATATGAAATTCTTCGTGAATGTGAGAAAATGGAGCATATGCTGTTCGATGGGCTTCTCTTTCAGTTAGATGTTCGATTTCTCACTTGACCAATAACATTTCTTTAGTCTATTTGGTTTAAAATTTAAATTCTCCATCCCATATTTTCCATAATTAATGTTGTTAAGGACAAATGAGAGGCAGATACATTAATTTGGGGAATACCTAGATGTTTAGATGTCTTAATAAAATTCTCGAACTAAATAAATTCAAAATTATACTTTTATGTGAAACCAAATTGTTGGCAAACCATATGAATACAGTAGGCAGAAAGTTAAAATTTAATAATTGCTTTTCGGTTAGTAGGACAAGATTAAATGGTGGATGCTATAATTATATAACACAATGAGTCTCAATAGAGGAATACTGGAATCTACGAGGACCTAGAACAAGTTAAAAAAAAAAAAAAAAAATACTTAGTGCTTACTCAGAAAACTATCAAGTATGTTTTATGTTTCATGGCATTGCAGTGGCGATTTTAATGAAATCTTGAATGTTAATGAAAAGGTTGAAGGAATGCCGCAAAGAGTAGACTTAATTATGGAGTTTTCAAATACAATTCAAGATAGACAGCTTGAGGATTTAGGTTGGAGATGCTACCACTTCAAGTGGTTTAATAGACGTTTTGGTTCAGGTTTGATAGAAGAAATATTGGATCGTTTTTTAAGTATCTTAAGTTTGCAGGATGCTTTTAAGGGAGCTTGGGTTTCTCATATAGGTACTTGGGGATCAAACCACTGCCCAATAATGATTAAGCTAAGGAATCCAACCAAGCAGTAAAACTTGGTAGTCAAGCAAGGAAAGAGATTTCACTACGAGGATATGTGAAGTTTGCATGATGGGTGCAAGCAAATAATTAAACAATGCTAAGCTAATAAAGAGACGTATAAGAGAAAACTCGGCTGAGGTTTTTGTACAGAGTAGTTGTTAGAGTTGATGAGGTGAAATCAAATATTTTAGGGTTTATGACATTAAATTATGCATTTAATTATTTTTCACAAAATTAACTAATAATACATGAAATTAAACTAACAATTAGCTTAGGGATAAAGAGAGAAACCTTAAAATTACAAGATCTCTAATAAATCAAATCCAAATATTGCCTCCTTGCCTTAGCCAAATTTTTGGAGTGAGAGAGAGAAGAGAGCTTTTTAAATATTTTTGATAATTACCAAAAATTATTCCAAAAAATTAGAAAATGACCATATATATATTCTCATTTACTAAAATACCATAGTCTTTTAGTCAAAGACAAATGAGTCATAAAGCTTGTCCAACAAGCTTCTCAATTGTAAATATAAAATATCACTTAGGCCCTCATATTTTAAAAAATTATAAATTGACATCAAATTCGGTCAAATTTATTTTAATTTAATTTATAATTCTAAATATTGATGGTATATTGTAACTTACTTTAAGTCACATTTGAGTAATTAAACATAGCTCTCAAATTTTTAAACTATTTAACGAGTAAATCTTTTACAATTTTTGGCCTAATATCATCTCCGAGAGTACTAGCTCTCTTGCGGATAATATTTATTCTCTTTCATAGTAAGAAAGAATATAAGTTATTGGTTGTGACCTCTTGGGTTAACTGTGAAGTTAGTTATGAGTCAAAATCGATCTTATTGAGTTCGTTTCAAATAATTCAGATGCTCAACTACTATGGTTAATGTCTTACAACATATCATAGTCCTTAAACCACAATGAAGAAACTCTTCGTCGAACCTTTATGATTAATTATACATTCCATGGAGATAATCTCCTTTCGTTCGTCTAATCCTAACTAAATTAAGGCTCACGAATGTCAAAACCTTAAATTTAGTCATATGCGAATAGTCAGTTAATACGTGCTGAACTTGTCACTACGAACTCTTTATATGACATTTACACTTTAGCTATAAACTTTGTTTTTAGCCGTTTACTAATATCTGTCTGGCAACTGGAATTTGAACCAAGTCAACGGAATCTCAAAATCCTCTATATTGAGTCAACGAATTCTATCTAACAATCATTTACATCTTGATCTAAACAATACATGACCAAACCGGCTTGTGTGTATAAGACATGATTAGTCTTGTATTTATACACTATATGAACCATGTGCATCTATACCAATCAACAATTACGATATCTCAGATCTAATAAGTAGTTAATACACTAGTATAATTATATGATGAATTATTGACAACATATTTTCGTGTAATTCATCATAACTTTGGTCACGTTCAAAAAATAGTTTTCTAACTATTAATCCACAATAATGTCCTAATGACATGACTATCATGTCACCCACACTAATATCATCTTATTATATTTATTAGAGACAATTCATATGCATATTCTATCATTAGTATGTATAGATATAAGAAGCAGTATACACACATGAATTGAAACTATTTCTTTTATTAATAAATATGTACAATACATATTACAATAGTAACTTAATACAATATGCCCAAAATCGACAACATGAATGGTTTTAAGGCATACAACACTAATAAACTCCCACTTACACTAAAGTCATTCGCTGTAATATCTAATACCCATCTTTTCAAGATGCTGGTCCAGCTACTTTAGTGTCATCGCTTTAGTGAGAGGGTCAACTACATTATTTATTGAAGATGTCTTTCTTATCAAAATCTCTCCAGTACTAACAAATTCTCTCAAAATGTGATATTTACGCTGAATATGTTTTGATTTCTAATGTGTTATTGGTTTTTTAGCTTATGCAATTGCACATGTATTATCACATAATATATTTATCGGATAAGCTATGCTAGGAACGACACCTAGTTTAGATATAAACTTACGCATCCAAACTGTTTTTTTAGCTGCTTTTCAAGCAGTAACATATTCAGCTTCTTTAGTGGAGTCAACTGTGGTAGTCTGCTTGAAACTTTTCCAACTAACAGCACCTTTATTACACAAAAAAATGAAACTTAATGTAGACTTTTTATCATCCATATCTGACTGAAAATCAAAATTTGAGTACCCATGAATACTCAACTCTTGAGATCCATAACTCAGAATTAAATCCTTAGTCATTTTCAAGTACTTAAGGATTATTTTAACTACTGACCAGTATTTCTTCCTGGGATTCTCCTGATATCTACTAGTAACACTTACTATATAAGCTATATCAAGTCTAGTACATAACATAGTGTACATCAAGCTACCAATAGCTGATGTATATGGGACGCTACGCATCCATTATTGCTCTTTGGACCTATATCTTTATAAAGATAAAGACTGTGATTGAAAGGAAAGAGACTTCTCTTAGAGTTCTCTATGCTGAACCTCTTCAGCATCTTTTCAGTGTATAAATTTTGAGATAATTCAATTATCCTCGTTGATCTATCTCTATAGAATCGAATTTCGAGAATATAGGTTGCATCACCCAAATCTTTCATAGAGAAAGTTCTAGATAACCAGAGTTTAACCTCTGCCATCATGCATACATCATTACCCATCAATAATATGTCATCTACACATAATATCATGAATGTAATTGCATGATCTTTTACTCATTTATATACACAGGGTTCATTCAGATTCTTAATGAAGCCAAACGATTTGACTGTCTCATCAAACTGGATATTCTAGCTCCTTGAAGCTTGCTTCAATCCATAAATGAATCGATATAACTTGTAAACTTTATGCAGGTTCAGAAGAGGATACAAAACAAACAGGCTATTTCTTAAACAGGTTTTCCTCAATATAACTATTGAGAAATAAGGTTTTTACTTCTATCTGCCAAATCTCATAGTCATAGTATGTTGCTATAGCTAGTATGATCTTGATGGGCTTTATAATAGCTATAGGCAAAAAGATTTTCTCATTATCCAACCCTTGTTTCTAAGTATACCCTTTTGTGACAAGTCGTGCCTTATAGGTCTCAACCTATCCATCTTTACCAATCTTCCTCTTGAAGATCTATTTATTATCAATAAGGACTATTTCTTTTGGTGGATCAACAAGTGTCCAGACTTGGTTTATATGCATTAAATCCATTTCAAATTTCATTGCTTCTAACTATCTTCCTGAATCTTTATCCAAGATTTCCTCTTCATAAGTTCTTGGATCATCTCTATGATCCATTGCTCCCACTAAGTAAGATTCAAAATCTTGCTTATTGAGAAATCTATATTTCTTTGGGAGTCTTTAAACCCTAGAAGATTTACAAGTTGGAATTAGATTAACAAGGATAAAAGTCTACTGACGAGGCTCTCTAGTGTCAGCAAGGTAGGATCGAGGCTCAAAAGACTCTTCTTTTAACTCAATTTTTCTACTGCACCTTCTTCTTCAAAAAACTCTTTCTCTAAGAAGTATGAATTCCTACTCATCGAAATTCTTTGATCAGATAGAAAGTATAATTGATATCCTAAACTATCTTTAGGATATCCAATAAACTAGATTTGGAATCAAGTTTATCGAATTTGATCAACTTGACATATGCAGGACAATCTCAAACTCTCATATAATTGAGATTGGATTTTTTATCACTCTATATCTCATATGGGGTTTTTTGAACTGATTTAGAAGGAACTTTATTAAGAATGTGTGTAGTGATCTGTGGAGCATATCCCCATAAATACAATGATAAGTTTGTAAAACTAACCATCGATCACACCATGTCTAATAGGGTATAATTTCTTCTCTCCAATACACTATTAAGTAGTGGTATATAAAGAGGAGTCAACTATGAGATAATCCCATTATCTTTTAAGAACTTTTGAAACTCATTACTCAAATACTCGCCTCCACAATCTGATCGTAGAACCTTAATACTTTTTTTCGTTTGGTTTTCCACTTCATTCTTAAATTTTTTGAACTTTTCAAAGAATTTAAATTTATATTTTAGTAAATACACATACCCATACCGTGACATATCATTGGTGAAGGTAATGAAGTACTCAAAATCTCCCCTAACCAATGTACTAAATGGTCCACTTACATTTGTATGTACAAAGTCCAACAGTTCTTTTAACCTCTTGCCTTTATTCTTAAAAGGCGATTTAGTTATTTTTTCTCGAAGACATGACTCACACGTCGGAGTGAGTTTAGAATCCAATAAGATTAATAACCTACTAACTCCACGCTAAGTAAGCCTCCTATTCCTATATGGCATAATCTGTAATGTCATAGATATTTAGGATTTGTTTCAATTCTAATTCTTTTATTAGTAATGGAAAAATTGAATAACTATTATTCAACTGAAGAACATACAATCCATTTATATTAATTGCTTTGCCAATACATACATTTCTAAAATGTAATGTACATTCATTTTCATTAAACTGTACAGAATAACCATTATTACATAGCAGAAATAATATTTCGTATAGTAGAAGTATAATACAAAACCCTATCTAACTTTAAAATGTGTCCTGACGCAAGTCTCAACTCGCACATCCCAATGACCTCTACCGCAATTGTTGCTTCATTAGCCATTTGCAAGACGATCTCATCACTTGAGAGAGCAAAACTATTTTGCACCACCTGCAAAGACACACAAAAGTGAGATGTAGCGGTAGAATTAATAACCTATGAATGAATATTAGAATTAACACTTAATTCATATTCAATCATATTACTATTATATATACCTTTCTTAGCCTTTTTAAGACTATCAAGGTATTTATGACAGTTCCTCTTTCAATGTCCTTCTACCCTGCCGTAAAAACATTTTCTCTTGAGCTTTAACTTGATTTTGGACTGCTTAGAAGGTAAAGCCTTTTTAGCTTTCTTTTTCTTACATCCAACTTTTGGACCTTGAGGCGAGCGTTGTGGCTATTTACCAGTTCTACTAGTAGTGGCCATAAGAACATTCTCATGTCCCTTACCCTTATTATTTTATTTATAATATTCTTGAAGCTCATTGTACAACTTGAGAAGAGTATGCTCAATTCTATTAAGGTTATAATTCATAATAAAACCTTTAAAATTGGGCGAGAGTGATTGAAGAATCAAATTTTTCTTTAGACGATGAGGCATCCGTATGTCTCAAACGTCTAATTGTCCGATGATGTTAATCATCTTAATAACGTGATCATCAGGCAAGACTCCCTCCTTGATATCATATTAAATAAGGTATTGCATAGCTCATACTTGAGGACACAAGAATTTTCTCTATACAACTCTTGTAGAGATTTAAATATCTTATACGATGATTGCATATTCTTATGTTCAGTTTGTAGCTCCTTATTCATGAAAGCTAACATGTAAAGTTTCACTCTATGATTATCAACCTACTATTTATTAAAGGCTTTCTTCTCCTCCAAGGCAGCATCCACCTCAAATGACATAGACATTTCTACTTCCAAAACATAACCCAAGTTCTTAAATTCGAGAACTATTCTCAAGTTTCTTAACCAATCCTTTAAATTATGATCGGTAAGCATGTTGTCATCTAAAATCTTATAAAACACATTTGCAGGCAATATTTTATTGATCACAGAGAGAAAACTCAAAAGATACAAAAAAAAAATAATTTATTAGCGTATTGAATTACAATAATGAATTCAACTATTGAAAATATTATTAATAATTAAATTGATTATATCAGCTCCCACTATCTAATTAAAACCCCACACTTTCAAAATATGATTCAAACATTTAGCTAAATTTTTAAGAAAATTAGTGGGGAATCAAATTCTCATTAACAATTAATTAACCTAACAAAATAGAAATATTGATTAATTAAATTTAATGAGTAAAGAACTTTTCTTTTCTGTATTACATACAGGACTCGATTTATTATTTTGCCCTAATTTCAGATACTTTACATAATAGAATTCTTGGTATCTTACATTAGTTATATTCAAACCATTGTACCTTCTTAAATAATATTATCATCCTAACCTCATATAATAGAATCTTGGTCGAGATTCAAATATCCTTGAGAACCAAATAACCCAATTCAATTATACAAACCCCGTACCCCTCACATAATAGAAATCTTGGAGTGGAAAATTTATGTAAAAGAATTATTAGTTATCCTACAATGAGAAGCAAACACTTAATAAATTTTAAGGAGTTTTAATTAAGCACTCATATTATTCACATCTTATGTGAGTATTCTCTCATATTAAACAGTTTCATAAAATTATTTTTAGGGTCAAGCATTAATACCAGCAATCATTCATCTCATGAATAATTACTACTCTATATATATACATGTATGTTTGTATATTATATATTAATATGTATACATATGCATAATAGGTGTTATTATCGTAGTTTACCCTTAATGTTATTTTTCACCTTTACTTGTCATACAAATAAAATATGCTTGATTAATTTGCATTACTTGTCACACGAGCATGCAAATTACTATTTCAAATAATTTTTACTATTTATGTAAACAGTGTCACTATTCATGTTAACAGACACACTATTCACGTGCTTGGTCTAAAATATTTGTTGAACAAATAATTTCATTATTCATGCTATTTGAATTTTTGTCATACGAATAATCACTTTAATGGTTGGAAAATAATTTATTAGCAACGATTTCAATAAATTGTTGAACAATTAATAGAATCGTGCGACGGCTTGGATATTTATTTATTTTTGGCCATTTAAAATTGAATTACTTCGTTTGACCCGACTACTTGTCATACAAGTAATTGTGCTGCTTAAATTATTTGTTTAATTTGTCTAACAAATTAAACAACTCAATATAGGCCAATTAGGGTACTAGTAACCTAATTTCAATTTCTAATATTTCCTAAAATATTAAAATAAATTTTGGCATATAGTTATCAAAATAAATAATATTTACAGGAAAAAAATTACCTAAAGTTAATCATATTAACTATAAGCCAATCATTTTATGCCAAAAACCATTAATGTATCAATAAGGTATGAATGAAAACATTATAAACATATTTATAAAGTTAATCATTACAAAAATAATGTTTAATAAAAGAGCCAATCAAAATTAGCCAACCTATCTTAATACATTAATGCTTAAGTTTGACATTATCCATCTATTACTAAAGGGCCAATCAAAATTAGCCATCCTAATTCAATTAATTAAAGATTATATGTATAATAATGCCATGCATCATATGCCATGTTATTATTTCATTATACATGCAACTTTTGCATTTTCAAAGACAATTCAACATGGCAATAAATTTCAAGGTTTGTCCATGATCAAACTCATCTCATCTCATAAAATTACATGCATTCTTTATCAAAATTGTAACCTTTTCAAAGAAAATTTAATTTGGCCGAATGCATGCATTCATGATGTTTATCAATTTTAACATCATTTCATCACATGGAATGATGCTCTCATGGTATAAACATCATCATACAACTTCACTAATCTCATTAGCACATTAAAATGATAAACTATTCATCATCTTCTCCATGAAAATTAACTAAGAACAACATTTGTTCCATAAATCTTAAAATTTTAATTTTTTTTACCAAACTTCATTCTTGCAAATCCAATCATTCCAATAACAAATCAAGCATATAATTAACAATATAAGGATGCTATGATACCATTTGTTGGAGTTAATAAGGTGAAATCAAATATTTTAGGGCTTATGGCATTAAATCATGCATTTAATCATTTTTCACAAAATTAATCAATAATAAATGAAATTAAGCTAACAACTAGCTTAGGGATGAAGAGAGAAACCTTGAAATTACAAGGTCTCTAAGAAATCAAACTCAAATGTTGCCATCTTGCTTTGGCCAAATTTTTGGAGTAAGAGAGAGATGAGAGCTTTTTAAATATTTTTGATAATTACCAAAAATTATTCCAAAAAATTGGAAAATGGTCATATATATATATATATATAT
>JAXCLQ010000014.1:9098289-9128531 GCA_035584115.1 Cedrela odorata
ATATATATATATATATATATTCTCATTTGCTAAAGTACCTCTATTCTTTTAATCAAAGATAAATAAGTTCCAAAGCTTTTCTAACAAGTTTCTCAATAGTAAATATAAAATATCACTTAAGCCTCTTTATTTTAAAAAAATTATAAATTGACCTCAAATTTGGTCAAACTTATTTTGACTAAATTTATTTTAATTTCATTTATAATTCTCAATATTGATGGTATATTGTAACTTATTTTAAGTCACATTCGGATTATTAAACATAGTTCTCAAATTGTTAAACTATTTAACGAGTAAATCGTTTATAATTTTTAGCCTAATATCATCTCCGATGGAGATAATATTTAATCTCTTTTATAGCAAGAAAAAATATAAGTTATTGGTTGTGACCTTTTGGATTTACTGTGAAGTTAACTATGAGCCGAAATCGATTTTATCAAATTCATTTCAAATAATTCAGATTCTCAACGACTATGGTTAACGCCTAACAACATGCCATAGTCACTAAACCATAATGAAGAAATTCTTCATTGAACCTTTTATGATTAATTATACATTCCGTGTGGATAATCTCCTTCTGTTTGTCTATTCCTAACTAAACTAAGGCTCACGAATGTCAAAACCCTAAATTTAGTCATATACAGATAATCAGTTAATACGCGCTGAACTTGTCACTACGAACTCTTTGTATGATATTTACGCTTTAGTCAAAGACTTTGTTTTTAGCTGTTTACTAATATTCATCTGGGAACTTGAATTTCGACCGAGTCAACGAAACCTCGAAATCCCCTATATAAAGTCAACGGATTTAATCTGACTGTCATTTGCATCTCGATATAAACAACACATGACCAAATTGACTTGTGTGTACAAGACACAATTAGTCTCACATTTATACACCTTATAAACTATGTGCATCTATACCGATCAACTATGATATCTCAGGTCTAAGGAGTAATTAATACACTAATATAATTATATGATTAATTATTGATAATATACTACCATGTGATTCATCGTAACTTTGGCACATTCGAAAAATAATTCTTTAACTGTTAATCTACACTAATGTCCTAATGACATGACTATCATGTCACCCGCACTAATAGCATCTCATTATATTCACTGGAGACATTCAATATGCCTACTGTGCAACATTGATGCCCATTCAATATTACATATGCAGAAAACTATTTAGATAATCTAATTATCTTGGATAATTCATATATATGTATATATATATATATATATATATATATTCTATCATTAATATGTATAGATAGAAGAAGTAGCATACACACATAAATTGAAACAATATCTTTTATTAATAAATATGTATAGTACATATTACAATAGTAACTCAATATAATATGCCCAAAAATCAACAACACGAATGGTTTTACGGCATCAACACTAACAGTAGTGGCACATGCAAAAGCAAAATTCAAAGTTTGGAGTTCCAAAGAGTTATCGGGAAGGAAGAAGAAATTAACAAAGTTAATGGAGCAACTTAAGAATCATAAGAAAAAAAATCTCTCATTATGATTTAGGGGTTATGTTAAAAAAGCTAGAAAAGCAAATTGATTCAATGCTACATGATGAAGAGGCATTTTCGAGACAAAGATCTCTAGTAGAGTGGCTGAAAGAGAGGGACATAAATACCTATTTTTTTCACTTAAAAGCATTTGACCGAAAAAGAAAAAATATGATTAAGGGCTTGATGAATAATGAAGCGGTGTAGGTAGAGAATCGAAATGAAATTGATAACGTTACTATGACTACTTCACCAATCTTTTTACATTAAATGGTTTATTTCTTGAGCAGTGTGCAACAACTCTATCGAGCATTGGTGGAAGAAGTACAAAGGAGATGAACGTAAACCTAAACAAACCATTCACTAACAAAAGAGATTAAAGCAACCTTAACATAAATGAGCCTTACTAAGGCTCTTAGTCCAGATGGCCTTCCTTTAGTGTTTTTTCAAAAGCATTAGGATTTTGTTAGTGAGAAAGTGATCAAGTCCTGCCTTCACATTCTAAATAACTTTGGTGACATCTCAGTAATAAATCATACTTTGATTGCTCTTATTCCTAAACTCAGCAAACCAAAAAGGATTACTAATTTTAGAACCAATAGCTTATGTAATGTTGTGTAAAGAATCATTTCCAAGTCTGCAGCTAATATACTAAAATGTATTTTAAATTTTATCATCTCCCCTAATCAAAGCAAATGGAAGATGTATACATTGGGCTAAATGGGATAAGTTGTGAAAATAAGAAAACTAGTAGTATAGATTTTAGTAATTTAAAATGTTTCAATCAAGCCCTTTTACCTAAACAAGCCCTGAAAGTGCTGCAATGCCCAGATTCTTTGATTTTTTGAAGTAGTGGTTTTTTGAAGGCACAACCTAGCTTTTGTCTTTCATTTGTCTAAAGAAACATATTATGAGGCAATGAGATTTTAGAAAATGACATAAGATGGAGAATTGGGAATGGCAAGGGTGTGAGAATTTATTGAGATAATTTATTGTCGAGACCCACAACATTCAAGCTTATTTTTATACCTTCATTTCCATGGAATGCAAAGGTTAGTAAGCTGATTAGTAATAATCACCAATGGAAGATTGACATGCTACAAAATCATTTTTCCCAGGAGAACATGGAGTTAATTAGAAAGATCTCTCTCCCAGGAGCGAACAAAGAGGATTATCCTTTATGGCATTATGACAAAAGAGGCATGTTCACAATGAAGAGTAGTTACCAAATTATCTTTATTGGTATGCTCTCAAATTTGCCTAGTTGTATTGAAACTTCTTCAAGCTTATGAAGGTAAGTGTAGAATCTATCTATTCCACCAAAAATGAGGATTTTCCTTTAGAAGGCTCTATAAAATATCTTCGCTACAACTCAAAACTTAGTCAAAGGCAGATAATTGAAACTTCTACTTGTTAAAGATGTGGTTTTGGTAAAGAGGATATGTATCATGCTTTGGTGAAATATAAACCCTCTAGAAAGGTGTGGAAAATGTCAATGTATTAGGAAATTATAAATTGTGACTATGGCAGGGACTTGTGTAGTCTTGTTCTTAGTGCAAGGAAAGTTTTGCTAAAAAATGAATTAGAGAGGATGGTTGCAGTTTTGTAGTCAATTTGAAATTTAAGGAATACCTTTCTCTTTGAAAATATTTGTGAAGACCCCTTGAGATTAATTGGTAAGGCTGAGGTTTTGCTTGAATCATTCCAATCATTGGCCAAGAAGCCTTTTGATCCTGCAAGTGATAACTTGGTGGTGAAATGTTATGCATGGCAGCCACCACCAGAGGGCTGGTTCAAGGTTAATATGGATGTAGCAATTTTAACATAAAAAATGGTGGCTAGATTGGGCATGGTTGTCAAAAATTGCAAGGGAGAGATTATGGTTGTGGCTTTCAAGAAAGTAGATCTTGCTAGAGATGTAGAGATGGCAGAAGCAAAGGCAATGAATTTTGGTATTTAAGTTGCTATAGATTTATGACTCACTCCTTTAATTATAGAATCAGGACTCACTCCTTTAATTATAGAATCAGGTACTAAAAGTGTTATCAATTTGGTGCTCAAAAAAGCAAGTTGCATTAAGGAGATATAGTGAACAATCTTAAAAATCTAAGATAGAGTCAAGGATTGCAGCAAATTTAAAATTCATCATGTTTCAAAAACTTGAAATATTGCTGCCTAAAATATAGCTAGGATATCTTTTAAATTTACTGATAATGTAATTTGACTTGAACGTTCCAGCAGAAATTTATAATCTTCTTTAGTAGTTTTTTTTCAATGAAATTATAGTTTAAAAAAAAACGCACTATGCCACTCAGCCAGGTGGCTGAGCCCCGTGGTAGAAACACTTCATTATATGGGTTCAAATTCAACAAAATGTAGATTAGATTTTCGCGTTCAGATTTATGAAAAAACCTCCCACTCAAACCAAATTGCCCCAAAACTTGTTTTTTTGTTTTGTTGGTAATAAAGTTTGTTAGTTTATTCAAAACAATAAAATAAAATCTATGAATAGATTAAAAGTGGTACACTCTTAAATTGGAAATTTAAGTGAATCACAGAATAATATCCATAATTTCTTGATTTTTTCTGAATATCAATAGCATTCGAAATTAGTTGAAGTGTGTTACATGGTGCTTTTGTATTATTGAGTTAATTTCGGCTCAAAAATTGGTTGAAGTTGAAGATAAAAGTGTTGAAACTGTGCTCAATAAAAAATTCATTTATGTTCATGAATGCTTGACGCAAACTGTTCCAACATCCTCAATCACTTTTGGCGCTTAACACTTATTCTGGAGCATAAATATCAAAGCATAAATATCAAAAGTACATTACAATTGTTCAGAAATATTTTGGTCTTGTGGTAAAGGTGGACACATTTCGGTTCAATTTGGTTATACAAAAATGAACGAAATTTTAAATCGGAAATTGATAAAAACAAAGTTTATATTTGAAATAATTAAATTAATTTTTAATAAATTATCAATAGAAAAATATTATCTGATACTTTTTTTTAAAAAAAATAATAATAATAATTCCTTTAACATAAAAACTTTGCCAAACGGATGAATTGAAATTAATTCTTTTTTTTTTTAATTTCTGGTTTTTTCAACCGATTCCTAATCGCAGTCCCGCTTATGGATTTTGCCATCCCTTCCACAAGTATGCTCCAGAAAGCATGCTCAACTGCACTATTGTCGGTGGTTTATATGGCTTTGCTGACAACTATTTATATTGAAGGTCCACATATTAATTAAGCCATCCATTCATATTTAAAAACTAATTAATAAATAAGTTATCTAAGCACATAAATTGTTTCCCAACCCCTTTTCTTATTATTATTTCGGATTCATTCAATGAACCAAAATAAATAAATAAATAACTGACAAAAAAGATTACTACAAGAAAAGCTGAGAGCTAATATTCAGGAAATTGACACGCTTAATAAAGAAAAATAAATTGGAGAGTGAAAAGAATGCACTTGTTACTCGATTATTAGCTCACCAAGTACGTCACCCATATGCAATAACCAAAATCTTATTTACCCCATAAATAGCTTACATAAATCTAATCAAATACCATATACAGAGCATTTCTGAGATTTTCTCACTTCCACAACACTTTTGCTTTCTGTTTTGTGTGTGCAAAATTTTAAAAGAAAAATAAGGAATATGGGGCAAGCACCGGAGCAAGAGCACCCGAAGAAAGCTTTTGGATGGGCTGCCAGAGACACTTCTGGTGTTCTCTCCCTTTCATTTCTCCCGAAGTTAACTTTTTTCCTGTTTTCCTCTGGGATCAATGTGTAATTGCCAATGCATGGATGGTGTTTTTGTATTGAAACGGTCTATCTGATTGGCTATTGCAGGGCAACGGGAGAGAAGGACGTGGCGTTCAAAATGATGTATTGTGGGATATCCCATTCAGATCTTCACAAGATTAAAAATGAATGGGGCTCTTCTATTTACCCTCTCGTGCCTGGGTATGTTTTTCATTTCATTCATCAAATCATTAATAATAAGCAAAACAAGGTTGTTGGTGTTATTTAAAAAATGGTGCATATTAATATTAAGTAGGGACAGCACTCGATTGAGTTTAGGATAGGTTTTTAAAAAAAATCAATATTTACTAAATATGCGAATTTAATATTTTATTATCAAACCTATTTAAACGGATACTTAATATTTACTAAACTCGTGTAGATATCCGCGAATTTTTAACAAATTTTTAGTGAAATTTTTAATATTAAAATTTATAAATTATCGGCATTAACTCAAAATAAAATACATCATTCACATAAAATATCAAATACATACAACAAAAAATAAAATTAATAATAACAAATTATTTTACAAATTCATACATAATTAATTCGAAATACAAGTTAATTAAATTATTTTGATATTTTGAATCACTTTTTTTTATATTAAGAATAATTATGTAAATTTGAAGATAAAATAAAAAATAACTTTTAAGAAATAAACTTCAAACTCTATTAATTATTAACAATTATATACATGTAATTTATTTAATAGAGATGATGAATGTTATTTTGTGACATTAATATAAGTATTGATTTTACATATTACTCTTAAAAAAAATTTAGTATTACTATAAAATCAATAAATATTTAATTGTTGATAAAAAATATTAAATATATAAATTTAACCAAAAAAAATTAAATGTAATTGACAATAAGTGTGTTTGTTGTGTCTTGTGCGTAAAATGTTGGAAAATTTATGTTATAATATCAACAAAAATGTTATTTTGATATTTTTTTAACATTAACAACAAAATTACGACTTTTTAGTACTTTCAAAATAAAAAATTAAAAAATTATACATCCGTGAATACTCGCTATATATTTATCCGTACTCATATTTGTTCCAAACTCGCAACAGGTTTTAATTTATTTTCTCAAACCTACTAAAAAATATATCAAACTCGTCTCATGAGAGTCAAGTAATATCAGGTAAAATTATCTATCCCTAATAATATTAAGTATAAATTTTAATAAGGTTTGTGAATATCATCGGGGTCCATTCCATATTCCTTTCTTTGTGAACTATAACTCCGTATGAAAAAATTCTAGAAACAAGTTAGTAAAGTACTAGGAAGAATATTAAAAAAGGGGTTGTGTTCACTCGGAAAATATTAATCTGAAATTCATTGTATCAGAAATTCATGTCACACAATCTAATTGGCCCCACAATGCAGGCATGAAATTGCGGGTGTAGTGACAGAAATTGGTAGCAAAGTAGAGAAATTCAAAGTTGGAGACAAAGTGGGGGTGGGATGCGTGGTGGGATCATGCCGCTCTTGTGATAACTGTGCCAACAATCTTGAGAATTACTGCCCCAAATGGATACTTACATACGGCGCCAAATACCACGATGCAACCATCACATACGGAGGCTATTCTGATAAACCTGGTATGCATGTGGGTGTTGTTGGACTGGGTGGCCTAGGCCATGTTGGAGTCAAGTTTGCAAAGGCTATGGGGATGAAGGTGACTGTGATTAGTACATCCCCTAACAAGAAGAAGGAATCAGTTGAATGTCTTGGTGCTGACTCGTTTTTAATCAGCCGCGACCAGAACGAGATGCAGGTATTTTGCTTTTGCTTTGTTATCTAGTGGCTGTTATTTTACTTCCTAGCTAAATTTATTAATGTTTGTTGTGAAGGCTGCCATGCGTACAATGGATGGTATAATCGCTACAATATCTGCGCTTCACCCGCTTCTGCCATTGCTTGGACTGTTGAAATCTAATGGAAAGCTTGTTCTTGTTGGTGCACCGGAGAAGCCATTAGAACTACCAGTTTTCCCCCTACTCTCAGGTGAGAATTTAGGATTTTTTTCTTCTTATCAGATGTTGGCAGATTGCTTGTTCAATGTTATAACTGTTGTTAATTTGGAGTTGTAGCTAACAGAACGTTGGGCAATTATATATTCCAGGGAGGAAAGTAGTGGGTGGTAGTTCCATCGGGGGAATGAAGGAGACTCAAGAAATGATCGATTTTGCAGCCAAACACAACATAACAGCAGACATTGAGGTTATACCAATTGACTATGTAAACACAGCCATTGAGTGCCTTGCTAAAGGGGATGTTAGATACAGATTTGTCATCGACATTGGAACGACAATGAACTCGAGCTCATAATTTTGGTTCCTACAGTTGGGTATTTGCAAGTATGAATGTTGAGTCATGGAGCGCCCAAATTCTAGGATTATGTCGTTTTTTGTGTTCTGGCCGTTACAATAGATTATTGTTGAATAATAAATAAACGAGCGAAACTTTTAGGTATGTTTGGTACGGTTGTATTTCTATAATTTTTAAAACATAGTTTAATATTTGGTAAATATTTTTTTTTTTAAGAATTAATTTTATTTTTTTAATTTATATTTAAAAAAAAAATTATCACATGATAGTTATAACTTTAAAGTTAGTTACAATTACACTACCATAAACTCAAGCTTACTCTAAATAGTTTAGGATAATTTTAACAATATTTTTTATACAATTCTTTTCTTAAGCCTAACTTTTTTCAACTTAATTAGAGTGGTGTTTAAACTTCACACTTTTGGTACTATTCCATAAAAACTTACTAGTTAAACCAACTAACACCAACTTTTCACAATACTTTTTAAGTAAGAGCAAAAAAGTTATATGAGAAAAACAAACACTTCATGTGTTAATAGTCCTAAGAAGTATTTCATATATTTATTTAAATTTTAAAAACATTTTTTCTCTTAAATATTTTTTTTTCTTTAAAATAAAACAATTTTAGATTTTTAAAAAGCACTGTCAATTGGACTTTTATTACGAGATTTTGTTACATTACATAAACCTCTCCGTGGGCACTTATGGACTGCATTAAAATAAATAAAATAGATTGTATTATATTCCATTAGATTGTAGTAGTTTATTAAATTTAATACATTAACAAATGTAGTGAAGTGCTGTATTAAATTTATATTAATTAAAATTATTTTGTAAGACATAATTAATGAGAACTCCACCGGCCACCATTCAGTAATCACCAACTACCATCATCCATAGTCAACCACCCTTCAGCCGCCACCTACTACTGCCACTTGGTTTTTGTTGAAGTCAAAATTGATATTTTTGCAATTCTCGTCGGTCCATCTACACAACCATATTGATATTGTGGACTACTAAATATTCATTCGCCGAAAAAACGAGATTGAAGGCTTAGACAAAATTTAACGTCTCTGTCAAACGATAACAAGTGAAAGAAAACGACCACCACAATCCTTTTAGAGTCGCCCTCGCTGTGCAAAGGTGGTAACGGTGACAAGCCACTGACTACCATTTCATTGTGGTGTTTTAGGTGACCAGAAGTTTTAAGTTTTGCTTTCCGGTGAACAATTACTCTAACAGCAATGATGATTAGAAATGTGTGCATATTGACTAACGAGGATTTCAAAAGTATTAACAATGTTTCAATGAATAACGTCGAACGGTGGTCGATGGCGGAAGGTGGCATCAATTGGTCACCCCTACTTATATTGTTGTAATAATAGACTGCAATCTACATTGCAGATGAAGTCCGATTAGTTGGACCATTGATGCTAAAAACAATTGGACTTGTAAAAGTTGGCTAAGCGCTCGTTGTTGCAAAAGTACACAAGTTGCCTGAATTTGCTAAATTTCCTGGGAAAGGGAAAGGAAAAACAGCATTTATACACTCAGCAACCACCCTGCCAGCAGCTTGAGGTCCGTGTAATTCTACCAAGATCTCTCCCTCTTTATCTCCATTAACCCAACAAAATTTTTGAACATAATAATATTAGTATTGTACTTGCATGTTGGTGTTAGGTCCCACGTCTCAATTGCAATCTTCAATATTGTTGATAATTGTTAAATATATTATATTTATGTTAGAATATTTTATATTTATGATAAAATATTTTGTATTTAACTCTATTATTTTCTTTTCTACTTTTTTCCTGTAATTAGTAGCCCTTTTTAATTTTTTTCTCGTAACTATGAAAGGGCGTTCTCCTTTACACTGCGAATATCCTCAAATTTTCTACATGGTATTAGAGCCTATTCAGTGGGTAGCTGATTTAGAAACTCCTCCTCTGATCGAACGTATATGTTGTTGTCGTTCTCATACACAAGCGTTAATGTTATAGAATACCATAGAGTTTCATAATCTCTCGCTCTCACAACAGCTCTTCGATCCATTGTCCAAGACCTTTTGTCTATCCAAAGAATCATATATTTAACAATTAAGGTCTAAACCTCAATGGTGCTGTTGTTTGATCTACTAGCGAAAAATTAGCCTAATCAGCCATCAAACAACAGTCATATGCACCCTTATGCACCTGAGTTTTTCTCTACCTTGTTTAGCCAGACCTGACCCGCTTCTCTACCATATCCCGATTCATCCTCGATCTGTCTCAGTTCTCTGCCTTATTTGGTTCTCTGTTCGACCCAATCCATGTGTCACTATTTGATCGTTAACTTTGACCAAAAAAATAAATATCCAACCATACTTTTACTACTAATATCACTTGTCCCACTGATGTCATTCTTGATGGGACCAACTATAACCTATAGTCACAAAATATGACCATCTACATTAAAGAAATCTCTCAATGGCCTACAGTTACAAATCCATCTCGAAAGTTGGTTCAGGATAAAAATAAGGAACTCTCAACTTTCTATTCTCGGCTTGATGCTTGGAAAAGTACTCAGTACAAACTATTGTCATGGTTCATCAATACATTTATACCAGCAATTCAACCATTACTTTCTCATTTAAAGAGTGTTTATGAGGATTAAGAGTTCCTGGGCAAGTGCTACAAATACAATCACAATTTATCTCTCCAATTTCAATTGGAGACTAAGTTGTATTCATCTTTTTTGTGTCTAGATCAGTTTATTTCTGTTTTGCACTCCCAAGTGACTATTTCTTGGGATCAATTGAGTACTACAGATACTCAATTCAAGTATGTTAATTATTAAGTCTTGTTTATCGAGTATATTGATCATCGTAATTATCACCCCACATTTATACCACTGATGTCATTGTTCATTTATATTTGTTAGTCATATTAGTTCCTAATGCATATTTAGTTCCTAAATTGTTTCTAAATCTTCTAGTTGTAAGCCAACTCTATGACCTTGAATTGAAATTTACTAACAAGGGTTGTGATGTATAAGATCCTCAAACAAAACAGGTAATTAGCACCAGCCAAAAAGTTAGACTATTGTTTGTACTAGACTCTTTATAGCTTCCGTCCAAATTCTCTTCTTCAGTTGCACTTGCAACCACTTCTTCCAATCTTTAGCCTTCTAACCACGATCATACCTTACTTTCTCGTGTTAAACATCTTGCATCTAGTGGGTTTTTGGGTGATGTTTCTTTTTAGTCTTTTGATTATATTTCTTGCCATTTTGGAAAACAAACTCAATTTTCATTTAATAAAAGTAATTATATTCATATTTCTTTAGCTCTATTTGACCTAGTTCACAATAATATTTAAGGTTCTGCCCAACTCTAACTAAAAGGGGATCTCATTATTTTGTCATTTTGTAAATGATTTCTCTCGATATAGTTAGATTTATCTTTTGAAAAACCAATCTAAACTTCCTCATATATATATGATGGTTCACAAAATGATCCAAATACAATTTTTATCTACTATTAAAACCCTTCGATTTGATAATGCAATGGACTATAAAGAAAGGTCACTCATTGTTATTATTCAAAGTAATGGGACTATTTTTCATTGTTCATGTCTATACACATCCCAACAGAATGGTTGTCCTTATCAAAAACGCAGTCACATTCTTGATATGATACATACTCTTCTTAAATCTGTTTCTCTTCTAGAATATTTTTGGGGTGAAACAACTCTCATTGTTGTCTAGACAATTAATTTAGTTCCTTCACCCACAATCTATAATAAAATATCATTTGAAATCCTATATGGGAACCCTCTAGATTATTCCATGCATTGTGTGTTTGATTGTGTTTGCTTTGTTACTCTTCCTCTTCATGAATGTACCAAACAAGATCAAAGTTATCGTCTTTGTTATTTTCTAAGATATGACATTCTCGATATGTTACTTTTTGAGAACAAAAGTTTTTTTCTAATGTTTCCTCGTTTTCCCAACTATTGCTTTGTTCCCATAGTCTTTTCAATGTGTTACAAGTAATTATAGCTCTCTTAGTTAACCAGCTCATACTAATTTCTTTGCTCCTGGCTCGATTGAGATTCCTTCTACTATATCAGATTTACTTAAGATTATGCCACTCTATTTCTCCACCCACCTAGAAGCTCCCTCTACTATTGATCTTCATCATTCTAATCGGGTACATGCTCTTCCTTCGCACCCTTAAGATTTTAATGTTTATTATGTCATAGCCCTCTACGTACCTCACACCTATCGTGAAGCCAGTGTTAACCCTCTTTCGCAAAAAGCTATGACACAAGAACTAAATGCCCTTCATCCATTCATACCTAGGATTTAGGGGACTTTCCTTAGAAGATTATTAATGGGGGCAAGTGGATTTACAAGAATAAGACTTAAGCAAATAGGACAGTTGAATGGAGTAAGGGATGGCTTATTAGAAAGGGGTTCACTCAGGAGTATGGTATTAATTACAATGAGACATTTCCTCATGTTGCGCCTCACCTCTATTCGATCTTTACTTGCCATTGCATCAGTTCGTTATTGACAATTATTTCATATAGATGTTAAGAATGCCTTCTTGAATGGTGATCTTGTAGAAGAATTTTACATGAAACCTCCATCTGATTATGAGCATCCTCGGTACAAAGTTTGTCAACTTCGACGAACTCTTTATAGTCTCAAGCAGACACCTCAAGCTTGGTTTTTTAAATTCAGTTCTATTATCTCTCAGCAAGGTTTCACCCTAGTGATTATAATTTCGCTCTCTTCATTCGAAAGGCATCATTGGGTCTTACTTTACTTCTTCTTTATGTTGATGGCATAATCATTATAAGAGATGATGTTATAAATATTTGTACTCTTCAGTAGTTTTTGAGTCAAAATTTTGAGATGGAAGAACCAGGTACACTAAGTTATTTCCTTAGTCTTAAGGCTGCTTCTGGTTCAAACAGGTATTATTTCTCTCATACCAAATACACTTCGAATCTCCTCTCGGGAGCCAGTCTCGTAGATAGCAAGACTGTTACAAGTTCTCTTAAGCCTAATGTCAAGTTTCTTGCTACTAATGGTAAACCTCTACTAGATACCACTTTTTATAATCAGTTAGTTGGCAGTCTCATCTATCTCACTGTTACTTGTCCTAACATTACTTATGTTGTACATCTTGTTAGTAGATTCATGAGTGCTCCTCGATCTGTTTATTATGTTGTTGTTCGGATTCTTTGTTATGTTAAAAGGACTTCGTTCTATTATCTTTACTTTTTTTCAATCACGTCACTTAACTTATGGGTTTATGGTGATGCTGATTAGGTTAGTTATTCTACTAATCGTCATTCTACCATGGGTTATTATTTTCTCATTGGTTCATCTATTATTTACTTGGAAAGTAAGAAACAATATGAGTATCGTGTTTTAACTGACACTACTTCCGAGTTGGTCTGACTTCGATGGCTACTCTCTGATAAGGGCACTTTTAGCTCACTAACACTCTTATTTACTATGACAATCAAAGTGCCATTCAAATTGTCCACAATTATGTGTTTCACTAGTATACCAAACATATAAAGATTGTCACTTTGTTCGTCATCATCTTTGTTACGATAGTCTATAATTACAATATATCTCATCTGCTAACCAACTTGCAAATGTGCTCACCAAGTCATTATAACGCCCACTTTTTCCAAGTATATATTATATAATTATGTACAGATAATGAATGTTATGTTTTATGAGGAGTTAGGGGTCAACATTTTTATGTAATTTTATTGTTGAATTGTGGTACATATTTAGTAACTAATACTTATAAACATATCATGTGAATAGCACTATACATATAAGCAGTACATGTGAGTAGTGACATGTATATGGACAAAAATTGACTGCTGAAAGAGAACCAACCAAACACTCAAGCAATAAACAATATCCTTGTGTGAATAGTAAATATTATAATGAACAGTGCTATCAACAGTGTCTGTGCCTAACAATAGTCAAGCTTTAGGAGAGCACCAAGCCTGCGCTCAAGCAGCGCATTGAAATTATAATTATTATGCTCTTTTGGGTAAGGGTTTTGAGGCAGCCATTTGGGGTTTTCAAGCTTATTTCGTACACAGAGTTTCTTTGAGTTTAATAGGGTTGTTTTCCCTCTTGATTTCCTTATGAGAGAAGTTAATCTAGTTCTTAGGGATCAAAATTTGCTTGATTGTGTCTCTTAGGTGACTCTCACCAAAATCTTGTTCTCAATTTTTCATTTTGAACGTTGTTTAAGGTCAAGGTGTTTAATTAATCTGGTTATGACCGTCAAGAGATGAGTATACTAGACTTTTAAAAAAATTACAATAAACATATGTATATATTTGACAAATAATTTAATTTATGTAAAATTGTACAAGATTGATATTGCGCAAGTATTTATTCATGAACTATTATATGATTTGCAATTATGTGAACATGTATAGTATATATATTTTCTTACAAGTATTGAAATTATGCAAGTGATTATTTATGCACAACTATGTGGATATGTGAATATGATTTAATGTTGAAATGTACATTTACAAGCATTATACCCTAACATAAAGCATGGTCATAAGCATGTTGTTTCGAGAAAAAAAAGTTCTTTAATAAGAAAGTTTCATGAAAGTTAAGAATTTTTTTAGGGTATCCAACTTCATTACTACCTTAGTAGGCAATTATAAGTTATATGGAGTTTTTATAAATGTGTTTATTTCTTCAGGTTTTGTATTATTGTTAATTATTATTATGTATTGTTAAGTATTTCGTATGTTATAGGAGAGAACTTTGGGGTATCTTAAGTTAAGTGTGTCTTCACATTCGTGTGACGATGTATTTGTGCATGTGAGAGGACTCACCACTGATCAGGGTGAAAAAGTAGCTCTTACCTTCAGGCATGAGTATTCATTGTTTATGAAATTATATGTTTTACTTATACTTACCCCACATACAATATGTCATCGATAAGTTATATTGGCTCAATTAGTGATTAGTAATTAGTGATTCGTGATAAATAATAAGCGAAGTCTTACTAAGTAGTAATTGAATAATGATATTTTTAGTAAATTTTGAAAGAAGCTTCTAGGTATTTAAGTGTTATGTTGAAACGACCATAATTTTCATCTCATATCATATCATTGATGGTATTAAGTTAGTAGTTTTCAATGTGAAATTGATGATATCATGATATGTAAGTTTATGTTTTCGATGATGACTAAATTTAATATGATGTCAACTTAATTTGTGAATAATAAAATGTATTTGAATATGTTAATAATCAAGAAAATTGTATGTAAATATACTTGTGATCAAACTAAATAATTTTCTATGAGAATTGTGATTTAAGCTTAACAGGATCGGTACTTGTATCCGAAGGATCGACAATTTCGCTAAACAGATCGATACCTAACCAACTAAATCGATACACTTGAAGAAAATCGATACTTGGAAGATTAGAGATTGATATCTTGTAAGTTAGAAGCCTTAAAAAGAATCACCAAGCCAATCGAATCAATATTCAGAGGACGCAAATCGATATGAGTAAAGAAGATCGATACCCAGAGTAGAGAAGATCAATATTTCGCATTCCAAAGAGTTTGAAATTAATTACGATGTGAACTAGATCGATACCAGAGCTAAGGGGATCGATACTTCGCATTCCAAAGAATTCAAAAATATTTACAAAGTGAACCAGATTGATAATAAAATTGAAGAGATCAATACTTCGCATTATAGAGAGTTCAAAAATATTTACGAAGTGAACCAGATTGATACTAGAGTTAAAGAGATTGATCTTTTGCCAACTCGAGAGTTCAAAAATAATTACAAGGTGAACCATATCGATACAAGTGTTAAACAGATTGATACGAGGTAAGTTAGAGACTTCAAAAATAGTTACAAACTCGACCAGATCGATACATGAAGAAGAAATTATTGATAATTGGGATCTAAAACAAGCTCATATTCAAATTTTACTTAAATGAATCTATACACTGCCAGAACAGATAAATACGTCCTAACATATTTAAAGCTCAATGGTAATTTCTACAGCATTTATGGTAGGCATTAAATATACCTAATCAAGCCGTTGGATATAAAGGTCTTCACAAAGAGAATAAGTATAAATAGAAGATTTGAAAACAAAGAGAAAAAAACATAGCATATTCTTGAAAATCAATTAAACAGTTATCTTGAATTCTTGACGCAAATACATTTTCTCTCTCTACTCAAACTTCATATTTTTACTTTCTTTGTGAGAGAAAAATTACTTGTATAAGCGTATTGATATATCAGCTCTATTGTGAGAGTTCAAAAACATAATTACATTTCTAATTTGAGTAGGTTTATCTTCACCCGGATTAAAATGAAGATTCTATTGGGTACATCTTCATCCGGCAAAAAGAAAATATACAGTTGCCCTTCACCATAGAAAGAGTTGTATTGGGTTTAACTTGACCTATAGAAATAAGGAAATAGTCAAACCTAGGTGGTGAGCCAAAACTGAAAGAATGGACATAGGCCTAACTTGCTGAACCACTTTAAATCCAATATTTGCAATCTCTCTCTCTACTCTGTTATTTATTGCATTGCATTATTAATCACATATATCTTAAGCTTTAAATTTTTAAATAACCTAATTCACCCCCTTCTTGGGCACTGCTAACTGGGCTAACAATCATGTGCTTGCATCGTATATAAGTATGTATATATTTTAGTATATGAAAAATTGGTATACTTGCTTAAAACACATTATATTTTATTGTCATTCCAAATGATTGAAGGTTTGTATGCATAGAGAATGGATTTGGCTGAGCTTCTATTATCCCTTGATTCCTTAGAATTTAAGACTTCGGCATTTTTCATTTGTTGCATTATTAGATTACATGAATTCTTTTAGAGACCATCATCATAAATAATAAGAGACCTTGGACTAGTTTTTATATATATGAGGATTTAATAAATATTGAATATTATTTTAGTCAAATGTGTTATGTGATTAAGTTTGAGCGTTGTTCAACCTTTATGAATTGGGAGGTTACACTCATCCTCTTGGCCGCTTACATGATCTCATTTTCAAACTTCAATTGGTTATCTTCATGCCACCTTGAATTTAAGGGGGATGTTAATTATATTATATTTAGGTTAAATATATTATATTTATGTTAGTTAAATATAATATATTTATGTTAGAATATTTTGAATTTATGAATAAATATTCTATATATAATTCTATCATTTTCTTTCCTAACTCTTCTCCATGTAATGAAATAGTTACCATTTTAGTCCTCATTTTGTAACTATATGAGGTTGGTAATTTTTTATAACAATTATTATAAACCTTGTATCTTGAACATAAAGATTGAATAATAATTGTTTGATACTCATATTCATACATGCATTACTTATGATTAGTTGGCACATTAACGAGACTTAGTTGAGCTTGAATCAGCTCATGATATAAGTATAATGAATGTATTAATTAAGGATGGATTGAATACATATTGGGTTTTTATATATTGCCCTACGCTTAGGCATTCGGCGATCTCGGCTTAAAATTTTTGAGTTTTTTGAGATGATTGATTGAATGTTAACGGTTTTGGACCCACAGAAACATATAATAGGTCGATCGATTAAAGAAACCAATCGTCCAGAAGAATAAAAAAGGTCGAAGGGTGGAACCAGTTGACTGGATGAGCAATCGGATGATCGATAGAAACAAAATTGGAAAAAAAAGGGAATCGATCAACCGGATGGAGAAAACGATCGACTGGCAATAAGGCAAACGAAATCGATCAATCTGTTTGAGGAAACAGTTGACCAACAGTAGCCGTGTCGTAGGAGGAAACAGAATTGATTCACTAGTTTGAGGAAACAGTCAACCAGTTCACAGTGAAATATAGGTATTTTCCAAAATTTTTAAAAATTTTAAGGGCATTTTGATCTCTTCACCTATTTTCTATATATACACAAGACCCTAACAGTTATTTTCATTCTTCTCTCTCTAAAAATAAAAATTCTCTCTCTAAAAATAAAATTCTCTCTCTAAAATTTGTTTTCTTTCTCTCTAATTCTCTTTGATTTTTCAAATTCCTCCCATTTTTTGTCAAATTTCTGTTACAAAATGATTACTCGTCCTCTACTCTTCACTTTAGCACCACATTTGGGCTAGAAAAAGTGAGGAGGAGTAAGGAAGAAATTTGGGTTTCAAAGAAAAATTGAGATTTTTCATATTAAACGGTGTTTCAAGGTTTTTAAGGGCTTATATAAGTTACCAATAAGTCTATTAACTTATTATAGATTTGATTTTAAAATTTTAAGCATGTTAGAATTTGGAGTTTACTGTTCATTCAAAAATTTCCATTTGATTTCGAGTAGAAAATGTAGATTTGTGTACAATTGTGATAATTGTAAGTATATGATGACATATACGAGTTGAATGTTATTTGGAATATATATATTCGTTGTAGACGAAAATGCAAATTTGGAATATTTACAACTATAGGATTTCGTTGTTAAAAATTGGATAAATGGCAGCCGTTGGTAAGCCTCATGATGTGATTTGTGTCAACTAAGATATTCTAGAAATGTTTTCCACGAACATCACATTTAATGCATTGTGTTTAATTATTTGGAATCATGAAATTCATTATTATATGCATTAGGCACCGAGAATTCAAGAAAAGAAGCTAGTAGGCGCGAAAATCAGTAATGGGAGTAATTACCATCCCTTTGTTGTGAGTAAATTTATACATACATGAATATGTAAATATATGCGTGTTATATTTATATGTATACTTATATGTTAAACAAGTGATTTTATTGTTAAAATGAAACTTAAAATGAATGTGCTTTATATTGATATTGGAAAATGTTTGTATATGGTCTGCTGTTATAAATTTATGATAAATATATATACTGAAATGGCCAGGGAGGCCTGATTTGTTTATATGATTTTGAAATCATTGATTGAAATTGATTTGTTTTTGTGCATGTATATTAGAGATAAGACCGGTAAGGTCAGATATTGTTGTATGGTCAATGGGCCAGTTTATTGACTGTATATATAGAAAGGTAGCCAATAGACAGATCAATGAAATGTCACATAGATGAGTGGATCTACAATGGAGCTGGTATAAGAGGGAAAGATCATGGCAAGCCCACTGTGTGCCATGTACGTATATGCAGTTGTAAAGACTCTATGAAAAGTTCTAACGGCTTGATAGAGATCTGATGGACTTGACAAATATAACGAAAACAGTCACTGTATCATCAAGTGACTACTTTGAGCTAACATCAGTGAAATAGGCGATGTTTTATAAATGCATACTTTGTAAAAAGTAAATGATTTTATAAAGAATGATAAACAGTTTTTGATTTTATAAGTATTCATTGCATATGATTTTATGCATAAAAGTCTCATTAATAGTTTTCGACGTTATCTCAGTCAAGGTAGCAGTCAAGAAGGTATAATCAGCTTGAATGATTTATTTTAAAATTTTGTAGGCGGACCAATAAACTATTTTTTGATTATCTGTTTTAAATGAATATGTCTATATATATTTATGAGTATATGATGAAGATATCTCAATATATGGATTTTTGAAATGCTTGTGCATTTATGTGTGTATATATATATATATATATGTATTTTATTTACTCATTAAATATAATCGTATACTCACTTCTCACAATTACAACTTTTAGATTAAGCGGCTAATTCTCGTCAGATTAGTGGTAGTGGCAGAGAGCCTACTACGCTCCGAGTAGGTTTCTTTCTTGATTCACATTTGTAGTTTGTCCCACTTAATAAATATAATTGAATTTTTGTAATAAAATTGTAAACTAAACGTTTATGTAAATATTTGTTGTTTTGTTTAACCCGAATATATATGATTTCCATATTGATATTTTACTAGTTGATTGTGTTGTAGATGAATTAATCATGGATGATCAATTCTTTGTTAATGTTCGCATGGATGGGAGTTATGATTTATAAACTGTTTTCAAAGGTTATGATTGACAGGTAACAAGTTAGCCTTACAGGCTTTCTTGATATATTCCGAGTAAAGGGTGTATCATGAGAGTCTGTGGTAATTGTCACAGGTGAGCCACAAATTCAGAGTGTGACAATTATCATTACAATTAAACCTTAAAAAAATATTGTTGATAATAACTAGGGTGGTAATTTTTTACACGACCCATCAAACTAACACAAAACCAAAACGAATTTTGTAAGTTTTAGTTGATATAAAATTACATGATTATTAAATTAGTAACATGATACGACATGATTAATAATTATGTTAGATTCATATTTAAAGTTCTTGACATATGAATCCGTTTATAATACGGTTAACTATTTGAATAATTATAACGTAATAACTCATTTATTATTTAATATATTTATTTTATATTTTTCATAATTTTTAATTAAATTAGTTATATCTATTACCTTTTAAAAGATATTTAGTTATATTTAGAATAAAATTGATTAAAATTTGATTATATAGTACCATAAGTATTATAAAAATATATAATAATATACAAATATATATATATGTTAAATGAGTGACACTATATCAACTCATTTTACTATTTAATAGTCGTGTTGGGTTGAAATTTTTAATTATTAACACGATTATTAAGCAGGTCAGATTCAAATTAATTTTTATTTAACAAGACACGAGTATAATACGACATAAATATGAAACAATATTATGTTATGTACTATCACCTCTAATAAACTTTAAAAGTTTTATTAGATATAAACCCCTGTAAAATTACATGCCATAAGAACAAATGGTATCATGTCCCCTCCTCCCATCTATTTGTTTACTGAGAAACTATCAGCTGTTTTCTCTGTTACATCTGGATTAATATTTATCTGGATTAATATTTACCAACGTAACATTTTTATGTTAGTGTAAAAGTTAAAGAGGAAACTGATCGAAGAAAACGAAGATATGTTATAGATTTGGCAGCAAGCAAGTACAGTTTGCAGGAGATTTTAAGTTATTATACCAATGGCGCAGGAGATTTTAAGTTATTATACCAATGGCACAACGCGAACACCCCCGTAAAAATACTGTTGCTTAGTCAATTTAAATGTATAGAAATAGCGCAAGTCCTAATTTTGACTTGGATTCAAGTGTGCTCAAATTAACGTGTACACCAAACTAAAACCAATTAAATTCAAACAGGAGTTGGACGATCAATTTTGATAGCCGAGTCTCTTAATTTCAAACTTTATAAAATACGTTCATGGGAGAGCGACTTCAGAGCGCACCGAGTAGTAAAACTATCAGAAAAACCTCCAGGCAAGCTCCAGCTATATTACAGTGCAGAGAGGATTATCAAGTTCAAGAACTTTCTCAACCGTACTGTTGCTTGGCCGCTGGTTTTACTTCTATCGAGATGCTTCTGGTAAGAGTCAGCATTACCATGCAGTCGATAATACATGCATATCAGAAATAAATAAAATAAATACAATAACATCGGTGCATTGATTTGTTCTAATTAAAATTCTGACAATAATTAAACTGTCGTTTAAATCAGATTTAATAAGGATAAAACATTTAACGAACCTGAGTACGGTCTAGGGCAGCCAGTGCTATGCTATTCTTTATAAAGACAATAATTAAACTGTCTTTGTAGCTAGTACTGACTTACCCCAAGAGAAGTAGTTTGTACTAAAATGAATTTATTACTCTACTAAGTCAAACGTTGTTAGTAATTCGAGGGGAAATTCCAAAATAAATTAACTATAAAAAAAATAATATTTATGATAATATGATCATTCATTGCACTAATACCTTTAGTTGTGCCTTTTTAAGTAAATATTTCTCTATTAATAAAATGAAAATGTGAGGGTAAATTTAGTCTAATTTAAATTAAAAAAATAACTGGGTCATAATTAAATAATATACGATTTGTTTTAGTAACCATATTAATTAATATTATGTTTATTATAGATATATTCTAATATAATAAATACATAAATTGATGATAAAATTAATTAGGTTAAATATGATTTTGGTATATTAAGTTTTATTAGCTTCTCAATTTATTTATTTTTTATTTTAATTAACAGTAAATGTTAACGTTCAGTATATTTGGTATAGAATTATTTTAATCAATACTGTAAAGTGATATAAAAATATGAAAATACAGCACCAAAATGGTTAGAGGAAAGCATGAATCATCATGTTTTTATGCGGTGGATAAAATTCTGATTATTTTATAAAATATTTTGGGGAAAAAAAAACTTAGATTTTAATAAATTTGAATGTTTTGATATTGTTTTCCGGCTCACATACTCCAACTAAACTGAAAGTTTGCTCAAAAATGGATTATTTGGATTATTTTCTTTAATGTATTGTAAGATTTTTTTTGACGTCTTATTAAAAACATTTCCCAGTTTGATAAAATTTTATATTTTTGTTTTAATCTCAACTTTTCGGAATGAATGAGACATTAGTTTTAAATTCTTATCTTAAGATAATCACTTAAGTGACTTGTTAACTTTAATTAGTATGAGTAGGGATGATTAAATTTTCTGCGGGAACTCACTTTGAATAAAGAAAATTGGGATGGTTTTATGATAAATGGGATGGAGAATGACGGAAAAATTAATCTTTACATTGTTAATTTAATACTTTCCACCTCACTTTATTCATTATATATATATATAATAATTTATAAAATTTCAACTTTAAATAAAATTATCACATGAATATAATACTATGATACATTAATGATGTTTTTATTTAATATATAATATAAAAAAACAAAAAAATAAAAATAAAAAAATCATTCCCACATGTACGGAAGAAGGAAAAAATTTTAAACTAGCTATATTTATAAATTAATTTATCCAAATAATCACCTTCATAATTTGTTTACCAAATAAATAAAAAAAAATTTGAATTTGGACAAAAATATCTTCGGCTCCAAAAAAATTAAATAAATTTTTCTTTTTTTATTTTTAATGGATTTCAAATGTTTGAAATTAACAAATAATAATAAAATATTTCAAAGTCTTGCATGTTCAAACTCATGGGTTTGGTTTGTTTAAGTATTAACATGAAAAAATAAACTATTTTACAATTATTTATTAATTATAAAAATTTAGGAATCTATTATAAATTTTGCAAGTTGAGTTGCTGTCTCATTTTCTATCATAATTTCGTGATAGAAAGTGTGATTGGAAATTTCAAATGGCCCCAATTTTAAAACTATGTAATGGACGCTCTTATGTTTAAAATTAATAAATAATAACTAAAAATTTTAAAATCATGCATATTGGTTTCAATTAATATGTGTTAAAAACTAAAACTGTTGTACTAATATGCAAGACTTTAAAATAATTTATCAATATTCATTAATTCCATAAGTATCGAGATCCATTCAAAATTTTTAAAGTTGAATCCAATTAAAATTTTTAATTTTATAATGCTTTTGATCGAATTTGAGTTTGTATGCAACTTGTGAGTAAGATCTTTGAGTTGAGGGCATTTTGGTTCAAACTTGTTTGATAAAAGAAATTTATGAAGGTGAGTATTTTAATAAATTGTTTTATAAATGTGACTAGTTTGAAAAAATTTGTGAAGAAGAAGGGTAGTTAAAATATATAAAAAAAAAAAAAAAAAACAGAGGTAGTTACAAAGAAAGAAAGCATCCCTCCCATTTACATTACCATACCTAGGTATGAAAGTAATATGACTATACTCAGTGCCAAGCTACTATATATGAGTACAAGTAAAACTACTCATCTAAAATTTATTTAAATAAAGTATTATTCACTTATTTATAAATTATAAAATAGAGTAATAAATTAATAAAAATTTAAAAAAAAGACTGAAAAAATTCAATTTTCATAGATAATTCTTTCTAAAATTTTACTAATTGATTTCATACTAAGAATCAAGACATAAATTAAAGTGATAATATGTCATAAATTGAATTTGCCACTTAACTTATAAACTAGCAAGCCTATTTTTGTTTCATGGGCTTTGTCAATTGAATTTAAATAATTTATAATTTTTGGTTTCAGCAAGAATTTGAACACAGAATCTTGAGATTAAATTTATTTTGATACCATATAAAAATAATTTATAATTTATATTTTTTTGATTGATCATCAAACATTACAAACCTCTATTAATAGAGAAAAATAATTATTTCATAATTTTGGAGATATATTTTTCATATACGAAAATTTGACTGATTATATTTGTTTTTGATAAATCTTCATTTGATTCTTGTCATGTCTTCTACAATAATTCAGACATTCATAATGAATTTGTCGATAAACCTTAAAGGTAAATAAAAATAGCAAAAGGGTAGGGTCGACCCAAACCCGACCCATTAAAGGGTCAGGCCGAGCCTAAAGTCGTGAGCGTGTCAAAGGTTGGAGCCAAGCCCAAGCCCACCATAGACTGACCCCATAGCCCACAAGTCCACTTAACTTAATATTTTTTTATTATTTATATTATAATATTTGTTTAACTTTTCTTTCTTTATTATTACTATTATTAATTTTTTTTATTTATTTTATTAATTTTAACCCATATATACATATATGTGTGTGTTTTGATATTTTGTTGTTATAATAAATAAATAACTAATTATATATAAATTTTACATCTAAATATTATAACATTAATTAAAGAAATGCCACGAATACATTAAAAATACAAACAATTCATTATCTAATTGGAAAATATATCACTTAGAACAAATATATATAAATATATATATATATATAATATTTATATATCAAATAATTTTGATCCATTTATTTTAAATTAATTTATCATACAAATTATAACATTAAGAAAATTAATTTTAAATTAAATGGGTGAGGAGAGGAAGAAAGTAATTTTTTTGGTTGGAATTGACCCATAGGTTGGCCCAGATCCATGCCTGGCATGGTACATGTAGGCATTCTTTATGGGTTATACTGGGTTACATGTTTTCTAACCTGACCCAGAACGAGTATTGTCTGGGCTTGGCCCGACACGACATATAAACAACAAGCTTCAATTTTCTGAGTCAAACCGGGCTGACCCATTAGCCATCTCTAAAGGTAAAAGCCAAATAATTATATTTAAATGATTTAACAATAATCAACCAAATATTCTATGAAAAGTGAACTCAATTATGATATATTGTATTTTTTTTTTTACTTTTAATCTTTTATTTTTTTTATATATAACTAAAAGGATTGTCAAACAATTTGCATCCGTAAAAATAAAATTAATTTTCTCCATTTGTAAAATAGTAAAAAGAATCATTGTTTACTCAATAAATGTTATCTCCCATCTCATTTTATTTAAGATATTTTTTATTATTTATACATGTGTTAAAAATATTTAAATTAATAGTCGTATTAGTCGCAAGAGGTTATATCGATACTGTCTCACACTAAATTTAAAATATTTGAATTTTATAAAGAATTTTTTAAAAGGGTGTTGTTATATTTTTTATTATTTATATTTTTAAAAATTAAACAAAAAGTACAAGGTCTGAAGATACACATTTACACACAATAGAACTTATGAAGGTGCAAAATCAACGGAGTTTATAAATATTTTATCAAAATGTTGTGAGTGTAAACGAATTATTTTCTTTAAAAAAAAAAAAAGGTGGAGGAAGTTACGCGAAAGTAACGATCAATTGGTAAGATTGTTATAACATATAGGGTAACGAAAGAAAATGGAAATTGAAGATGGAAGAAGCTAGTTGTTAGATGGAGATGTTGGAGGAAGGCCCGTGAGATCATGTAACGTTTATTAAGAGAGACAAATAGATTAGCGTTTTGTTTGTGACTACGTGCTTGGTTTCTGGTTTGCTCTCACGGGAATCCACCCACCTCTCTCACGTGTTCCTCTCTCTCATTCATATTCATACTTAGTTACCTATCTATATATCTATCTATCTATCTATCTATCTATCTAGGTTTGTAATTGACGTATCCATCTGGATCAAGCTGTTTTCTTCATCTACAACTACAAGACAACTAGTTATTTTACGGCGCTTCCACGTTTCTTCTCTTCCTTGCATTAACAACTTTGGTCGGCTCTCCCACTTTTCATTGGGAATTTATGCAAACACTTTCTTATTAAGCTCTATTTTGTCAATAATCCAAAGAAACCTCATGTAATTGTATGATTGCAGTTTGCAGCCAGTACGATTTCTAATTGATATATAGTTAGATACACAACACAAATACAAGCCATGGGTATTCAATTGCCAGCTGAAGCAAAAAATTGTCCCATACTTCAATTTCTACATGCAGTTTGTAAATGAAATGAGTTCATGCAAATAAATGGTAAAATCTGTATCTTTCTAGCTGTCTCTCACTTTCCCATGCACGCCAGAGTGAAACTAAATCTCCTGATTGCCAGAAAAAAAAAATTACAAGATCCAGGCTACAACAAGACAATCGAGTTAAAAGATATCATGTCCGAACCTTGGAGATCTTTTGTTGTTGTAGAACTGGTTGGGAAGGGTATCTTTGCAGTTTTTTAAGTGTGTTCAGAATTGTACTTCCATCTGCTTCCCTGACTGAATATAAACCACATAAGGCCAAGGAATAGCTACTTTACTTTTGATCCCATATATATGTATGGGTCTCTCTTCAGACTAGACCATTTTCTTGTAGTATGTATTCATGACTTAAGTTTCATTAATTTAATTTGTACCACCAAAAAAATGGGTTCACCAGCTGAGGATAGCAAATTCTTTTAATTACTTGTCTCCTTCTAAGGACAAATCTGAATAAAGTTATCTTGTTGCTTTATTACTTTACTACGAATATATAGTGTAATAACAGAAGCTGGCACATTAAATACTTAGCAGCACGGGGGGTGTCCCATTTAATTATAAAGATTAATCCTAAAAGCTAGATGTATTATTACCCTAAATCATGGTGTGATTAGAGATAAGGGATTGATTAGAGAGAAAAAGCGAATGTTACACGAGTAGGTTAATACTCGGGGATTGTAAAAGTGAGGTAAAAGGGACATTACATGAGAAGGAATAGACAAGAACTGATGTGAATGGCAGAGCCCCACTGCAGCTCTGTTGGCCAGACCCTCAACTGGTGTCATCGGCTGTTGCTGTGCCACAGTCTCAGCCTTAGCCTCGCTGACTCCAGTACTCTTTCTTCTCACCACTATCTAGCTATACTACTACTGCTGTCATTGCTGCTGGCTGCTGCTACGCTCTCTTTCTTTTTACTTGTAGCCTAAATTTGTTTCAGATCATATCTAAACCAAGATCTCAATCAATTTTTACTTTGTCAATTTGTCGTATCTTCATTCATAAAGGGTCATTAACAAGCCATGCCATGCATCAAATATTTTACTAAGGTAAACAATACTATTAAATAATATTAAAAAATAAGTCTCACTTGTTAAACTGACACAAACTCATATTCGTTTATGACATGATTAATTATTTTAATAATTATATTATAAATTTATTTATATAATTTTTTTAAAAAAATAGTTATATTTATCACATTTTAAAATATATTTAATTATATTTATAATAAAATTTATTAGTATTTGAGTATATATTGTCATAATTATTATAAAAAAATAATTATAATATAAAAAACATGTTAAATTAGTAATATAATTATAACTCATTTAACAATTAAATAATTATGTTAGTTTAAACTTTTCAATCTTGACACAATTATTAAACAAGTCGGGTTCACATTAATCTCTATTTAATATGATATAGATACAACACAATAATTTAAATTGACACTCTTAAGTATCAGTATATCTTTTTCAATTGGTTACATGATCTTTTAAAAAAATAAACAAATAAACATAAAGAAAACAACAATTTTTTTAAAAAAATTTCTAAACACTAATAGTTAGGTTATTAGGTAAATATTTCGTGCATATTATCATCTTGTAGAACTAAAAAAATGCATCCTATTATTATTACCAATATTTAAAGTTTAATCATGCATGATTCTTTTTAATTTGATGATTTCAAGTAGTGAACATATAAACAAAGAATTGGAGGGAGTTATAGTAATTAAAACTGATCAACATAGAAGGCTTTTATATCTGTCATCTTCCAATCCATGTATCACAAACTTAAAAAGCATATATTTATATTTATACCAGTATTTTCTGATCACTCTTATGTAGCAATAGTTAAAAACATGGGCATCTTCTCTCACTCAGAGGAAGTTCTTTAATATAAATATTTAATAATTGAAAAGAAAATAATTTATATGAAACATAAATGAGAGAGAAGGAACTTAAATAATGATGTCTATTAATGCTATCGTTGATGAATGTCAACATTTTCTTTAAATATCACATTTACATCTTTATTTCGATCAAAATTCTCTATTAATGATTGTTGATAAAATGTAATATTATATATATATATATATATATATAAACTTGTACAAATTCGGATCAAGAAAGAATTAAAATTTGCAGTACGTTTGATAATATTTTTAAAAATTACAAAAATAATGTGTAAAACATATTTCGTAATGTGTATGTGTGTTAAAATAAGTTTATAAAATAACGAGAACTTGTTTCATATTATTTTTGAAAATAAGAAAAGTAATTTTTTTAAAGAAAAAAATAATTAAACAGTTTTGAGAGCATATAAAAATGGTAAAAAACAACAACATTTTATTTTCCATTCTTTAATTAAAATCTTCTCTTTTAAAAAAATAATAAATTTTACAAAAGATACAGTCAAACATATTTTCTACCCTTAAAAATTAAAAACATAACCAAACAACCACTTAATAATTATTCATTTCCCATAATCAACGGGGAAGAGTAATTCCTATTGAAATGCTTGAATATATTAGTGGATCTCTCACTTCCCCCATATCAGTTTCAGATTATCTCCTTTTCTTTAGTTTGTCTTTATTATCTCTCTTAATTATCTCTTTTGAATCTCTTTCTCTCTCTCTTTCTCTTTCCCTCTCTCGTGTTAGCTTTATTTATTCCATTAGATCTAACCTGTATGTAAATACATATACATAAACTATTTATATATTTTCTATATTACAAACCTCTCTTTGATGGATATCACAAGACCCCATCAACATATCCCTGATCCCTCCCCGTTTCTCCACCCCATGCATGAAACTATTCAATTGAGTATCTTTGCCTCTGCAAAAGGAAACTGATTACAACTCACACAATACTTCATTTTCTCCTCCTTTTTACTTCCATTCCAGGTTCTATCTTCTTCACCACTTGGATCTCCACAGAGCTAACAATGATGTCCTCTGATAATATTCTCGCAAAACCACCAGTGTCCAAAGAAGAAAACCAAAACCCTGGTAATCGAAAAACAGCTTCAACAAGGTCACAGGAGCAAGCCCTCAAGTGTCCCAGATGTGACTCACCGAATACAAAATTCTGCTACTACAACAACTACAGTCTTACTCAACCAAGGCATTTTTGCAAGACTTGCAGGAGGTACTGGACTAAAGGAGGGGCTTTGCGCAACGTTCCTATTGGAGGCGGTTGTCGCAAGAGTAAGAAGATAAAGTCATCTTCCATACTTTCTGCTGACTCAAAGGACTCCGGTTCAACTTCGGAGATCGGTGGTTTGAAGTTCTTTCATAGTCTTTCTCCAGCTATGGATTTTCAGCTTGGTGGGTTATCATTTCCTCGACTGAATCCTTCACCAACTGGTATCTGTAGTCAGTTTGCTTCGTTTGGAGATAGCACCAGTCCTTCTTGTTTCAGTCTTGATCCATCTGGTAGCTCTGGTAATAATTTAATGGGGTTTAATTATCCACTTTCTTCTGTTACTAATAGCTTCGACGGTGGAATTCAAGAAATGGGTTCGTTAAATGTTAACAGTAATCTTGCATCTTCAATCGAGTCTTTGAGTTCTATAAACCAAGATTTGCACTGGAGATTGCAGCAGCAAAGACTGTCTGTGCTTTTTGGAGGAGAGAATCAAAAGGAAAGCAGTAATGTTTCTGCAGTTCACCTAGAGAGCCAGGCACAGAAACCCCAACCCATTTTGTTTCAAAATCTGGAGATTTCAAAACAAGAAGTTTCTGCAGCTGGGAATTCAAGAAAGGAGGGCGCAGGCGCAAGTGATGAGCCTGCAACTGAGTGGTTCTTTGGGAATTCTTATGCCCCAGTGACTGCTGCCACTCCGACAAACAGCAGCGGCCACGGCAATAATAACACAAATAACTGGAATGGTGTTCAAGCATGGGGTGATCAGCGTCGATATAATGCTTGACCCTAGATATGGAGCATATCAATATGAATAGGTAGAACAAAAAAGAAAAACGAACTGTGGTAATATTATGTAACCCATTAAGGTATATGTTTGTTCTTGTTTAATTGGGTACTTCAGATCAATATGTATAAGCTGCTGGGAAGAAACGATCAGATAGTGCTTTTTTGTTTTGTTAAGACATCGAACAATAGTCTTACTTGTTGATGTCTTCGTTATTGTTTATGTTGCCGATGTGATGTTGTTTGATATATATATATATATATATATA
>JAXCLQ010000014.1:9143537-9162618 GCA_035584115.1 Cedrela odorata
TTGGGTCAACAATCTTACAATCCTAGCCGATTCTAAGTTCCTACGGATTAGTCCCCTATTTCATTCTACTTTAACCCAATTCAATCCGTGTTCATAGACCCGTAACTGACCCGGCTCATATACTGTTCATATAGATCGGTGTTAGTTCGATTTTTCTTGAGTTGGGTGACTGGGTAGTGAGTTAACTCGGCCAAATAGCCACCACGGTCTAGAATAACATTAATGATAATAATGGTAATTAGATGTCAATACTTTCATTTTGATTCAATCAACAAAATCAAACAAATATAAAATACAACTTTGTTATCCCCTCTGTACCTTCAATGAAGAAAGTAATGGAAGAACAAAACTTATAAGTTGAATAGATTTCTATTGACTATCTTGACCAAATCTTTTTCTTGTTATCCCTCTCTTTAATTCCTTGAACCTGATCTCTGTTAATTCTCTTATGAATGGAAGACCCTTGTGTGGTAGTAGTGGTGACTGGCTTTGTTCTTACCACCCTTGCAACTTTAGGGGGATCAGATTTCCTTTTCTTATTCTCATGTAAAGAAGAAGATACAGGGATTTTGTTCTCTGTTTCTCCACTCCTGGAATTTCTCTTCTTTCTTGTCTCATGGTGAAAATCATTACCTCTTGGCAATAAAGAACCATGACTCATTGGCCTGTTAACTGAGTTGGAACTCCTTAGGATACGAAGATCAATATCACTCATGACTTCATCATCTCTTCTAAAGGTTTTGCCTTCATTAGGAGTGGCCGTGGCCCTTACAAGATCAGCAAAATCATGAGACAGCCTGCAGGTCAACTGTTGCTCCCGCTTCTTTAACTTGTCCTTGAGCTCCTTAATCTGCCAAAGTACAGAGAATATGTTCAGCACTTCCTACGCGAGCTCAGAAAATTTCCATCCAGTTCGCTAAATTTCAAGAAGTCATTATACTGCACTGTTAACTAATTCAGGGTAGCCAATGCAGCTACAAAACTCACAAGATGTTTCTATAACTGGAGGGAAGAAAGGTTAACAAGTTTTCTTTCATTTGTGGAAAGAGAAATGTATGTTTACTTGACGTATACAGAAACATCTTACCATAATATATAGATTGCTCAGGAATCAGGAATGGAATCACTATCAAATATAAGTGGGTAGGTGGTTGTTAAAACACTAACTTTTGTGCTATCAAAATTAAGCTGAAGCTCAACAGACCCTTAAACTATTATAGTTTCAGGTTTCTATAATGTACTTCTCTATATACTAGAAACAGATACATAAGTCATCAATATACTTGTTTTTGAAGATAAGGACATATGAGAAATAACCTTCTGATGAAGCATTATTGACTCTGAATTCTGCAGTTCCTGCTCTTTAAATTTTCTCTCTAGCTCCTTTATCTGGAAAAGAAAAGAGTATCAGATAGAGCTTCTCTACTTCTCATTTGCTCAAATAAATGTGAATCTTAGTTAATCTTGACAACCTTCTGTTGAAGGACAAGGGAATGAGATTCAGACTCTTGTTCTTGCTCTTTCAGCTTATTTTCAAGATCTTTGACCTGTTCCATGTTAAACAATAATCTATTCAGATTTTAAGATCAATGTCCTCTACTAGACAAAAAGCAATTTAATTTAATTCAATCTTGGAAGTTTTATGAAAGTCTTTTCATTTAGTCAACCTGCTACAAACAGTAATTTCCAAGAAACTGAATGATCAAAGAAAACTTTAGAAAATAAATCTAAATATTATGGTATAAGGTCTGCTGCAGAACCTTATGTTGGACAATTGCAGAGTCTAGCTGCTGGCGGTCTCTAAGCTTGTTTTCGAGTTCCTTGACCTTTGGCAGAAAACAGATTCTGGTTAGCCATGAACAAATAAGCAAAATATTGATTATAATTCCTGTGAAAACCAACCTTTATTTGGAGATTACTGCAAAGCTCTTCTCTCCCTTTCAACCTATCTGAAAGTTGCGAGACTTGCTTCTCTGATTGGTTGTGCAAGCTTGACTTGAACACAAGTTGGCCTTCAAGCTCTTTAATCTTTTCTTGCTGGTTTTTGTAAGTTTGGTCCTTGGATTTAGCTCTATTCTCTAGGTTCTGTAAGTTCTCTTCTAGCTTCCTTAAAGATTCATCTTTGGATCGGGATTCCTGCCTTGCTTTTTCAAGCTTTAGAAGAAGACAAATAATAATTGTTAAAATATAAAAATTATCATTACCAGAAAAAAAATCTGACAATAGAAAGGATATATAACATAAATGAGAAATTTTGAGACCTACCATCACTTTCATCTTTTGAAGCTCGCTTGTATCCATCTGCTTCTTTGCAGGACCTAACTCAACCCCTCGAACTCGAGTTGCAAAATTTAATGAACTCAAAGTCTCACTCATGTCCTGCTCTGAGGGACTAATTTGCACAAACATTAACGTTTTGGAGTCACCACCTGCAACATACATAATTTGATATCGCTGAGTGACTAACCAAGAATGAATCAGTCTCTTGAGTTCAAAACACACTCTGGATGACATCTACCTAATGAATCTTGGAGTAAATGTGTCAACTTAGAGTTCCTGAAACCAAAAACAGAATATTATTATGATCAAACATTGTTTAAAAATTAGAATGATACATATGGGAATGATAAAATCCAGACCTGAATGGAATGTGACTACATTTAGTTGCCAAAGCGTATATGACATCTCCCAGAGCCGAAAGGGATCTGTTAATATTTTGAGCTTCTTTGAGTCGCTCTCCTTGAACATCAGTTCTTGTCAGTCTCTCGCTGCCTGCCAAATCCACAAGCCAAAGCTTGCTCTTGGTGCATTCGCCATTAATTAAGTTCTTTGCTCTTACCATTATACAAAGCATGCTAATTGAAAAACGTCAAAATTTGCCATGTTCAATCAGTAATGAGAAAATACCTAAAGAACAAGGCAATTTAAAAAAAAAAAAGTTTTAGAAAAAGAAGTGGAGTTCAATACCAGTGAGATCGGCTGCTATGCTCATTCACATTATTGGACCCAACAGCTCTTGCATTGCTTCCAGTCCGAAGCACATTCCAGGCTTCCCTAATGCTATCAACCTTGGCTTCCACAATGCCTGGAACATGATGAGAGCCTTCAGAAGATTGCTTTATCTCCAACCTAAAAATGCCCAAAAATATAATTAATTAGGAATTTTGTTGCCAGACAATTTTCTATCTGCTAATCAAGTCACCTTTGGGTTTACTCTGAGAGTTAATTTAGTTTTGAGTTTTCTTTGAGTACACAAGTAAAGAAAGAAACATAAATTTTACTTCTTTGATGTAGATGATAATGCCAACAGGTCTCTGATCTGCTCATTGTAGACTTCAAGCACACTAACAGACATGTTGTAACTATAAGTATCACTCCTTTCCTTGGCAATTTCAAACAATTGCTCAAGAGTCCTATAATTGACTCCTCTGTTCTGCTCAGTACCCTCCATTGTAAATGTCTTCCCTGTTCCTGTTTGCCCGTAAGCAAATATACAGACGTTGTATCCATCCAGCACTGAAACCACCAGTGGTGAAGCATCCGCAAAGACATCAACTGTTGAGGCAAAACAAAAAATGTGGCTTAAGATATAATTCTCACAGTTAAAAGACTTGTACTGTATGAATCAATAGATTGAAATATATAAATACCTTGACCATCTCTAGGTGTGTATACTCGGTCAAATTTGAAAGTCTTTTTGGTGGAACTGCTTGTTAGAACCCCAAGGTCTCCATCTTTTGCTCCATCAAAATCTACAACAGTTGCACAACAAGCTGATATCTCCTCCTTACTTAATGGGCGGCACCGGCAGAAAACCCTGATATTACCTGTTACCAATTATATACACAAGTGTTTGAGTCGACATTCTCTATACATAGTGCAGTAGATTCATCACTAAATTACTTAACAGGGGATAAAAAACATGCCTCTTGTTTCCTGAATTTGGTTATATAGCTCCTTTCTCTTTGCTTGCTCTTCACTATACTTCATTTTAAACTCCTCACACTGTGCAACTGCAGAGTGGATCCATGAGTGTAGACAAAACAAAGGGTAAATCAGAACAACTCACTAGGTGTGTAATTCAAACCTACCCAATGCCTGAACTCCCATAGCCATTTTATTCAACTCAGGTATAGAATCAGCACATTCATGTGCTTCGCGAGAGAGTTGAGAATGTTCTTTCTTCATCATCTACAAACACATTGGTTACACAAATGCATAGTAAGAAACTAGGTATCAACAATAAATATTGAAATATATTCAGGAGAACTTTAATATGTAGACCAGAAAAATTATCATCATCTACCTTTACTTTCTCTTGTAAATCACTGACTGCAGCTGCCCAGTAGTTTTTATCACGCTCATACCTGCTAGTAATATTCTTTAAATTTTCAGCTTGTTTCCCCACAGTTTGATCTAACAGGAAAAAAATGGAACAAAATCAGAAAGGTTCCGACTTATAAGGAGTGTAGTAGCTAAGTTAAGCTAAAAAATCATCAAGTTGGTAGTTCCATCATAGGTAAACCTGACTAAAAAAATACTATCTGACCTTCATGTAATTGAAAACAGTGAATTAGTAATCAACTATTCACCAAGTCTAAAATTTGGAGCACGTTGCATCATAGTATATACACAGATGAAAAAAAATCCATTCCACTAAACTGATATAAAAAAAAAATGAGCTATCATAATTACCTAGAGTCAATGTTCGAAAGGTTTTGTTGTCAAGTTCCATCCTAACCTTCTCCAGCTGCTCATTTGCTGCAGTTAGTGACATCCACGCCTCATGACATTCATTTGTCTTAAGCTGGCACAGTTTGGTGAGATCTTGTATCTTCTTCTCATACTTGTCTGTAGCTTTCATTCGCATAAGCTTCTTCTACTCACCATGAAACAAATACCCAATAAGCAACAATTTAAAACCTCAAAGCTGTAACTTTTCATACAATTTGCAACTAACCTGAGCTGATGACACTTCTATCTCAGCAGCGCAGCTGTTACATTTTAGATGTTCCCGCGAAATCCGTGGAACGGTACCTAATTTGCAGGTAAGATAAATTTGAAGTTGCTTCAATATATACATATACAGACTTGTGTTCCTAAATGATAAATCAAACAAGGCATTAGGAATAATAGTACCTGACACCTTTGGTGATCTCCTTATGCAAACAGCGCTAACTGCTGGGCTTCCACTGACCCCTTCAAATCTTATCACAATTGTTTCTTCCTCCTTTAAAGAGACCCTGATGTCAACTAATTGCAAAGGTTTATTGGCTCCAACAATGGAGAAAATATCAAAATCTGATACAACCTGCAATCATTCCAAATTATAGAACTTCAAGTAAAGAATAGAAAAGAAAAGGAAGGGATTTATAATCGAAGTGAGTGGCTCTATGCATAAAGACTTACCTTTTCTTCCTGAACAAATACATTGAATACTCTTATTCCCTTAGGTCCATTTGTGTTTATGATCTCCGTGAAATGAAGATCAACAAGATAGTCCCCAGGAGGAATATCATTGAACCGATAACAAAAATTCCCCAATCTTGCCGACTGATATATGAAGGGATAATCTCCAGCATCACATATATGCTCATCTGTTCGTAAAACATTTCCTCCTTCGAAATAGGTATCGCCCACAAATTTCATGCTAGAATCTACTTCAACGGAGGACTCACCTCCCGCATTTACAAACATGACAAATTCATCTGATTCAAAATAGTATAGCAATAAATAGATAGCTGATTATTCAAATCATTTAGAATGTTTTAACCCGCGTTTTAGCTCCCATTTGTTTCTAATAGGGAAAAAAAGAATAACTTCAATAGATCAGGAATCTAGCACTGCACCCATATGACCATAATCAACATATGTATGCATGACATTCACAAAAGACTAAGAGAAAGAACCCATTTCAAGAACAACTGAAAAAGGAAGCAATGAATTTCAGATTACACACATGAAAAACTAGAATAAGTTATGAACTTGGTAAAATATATCCCACGAAATAATAATGGTTTCATTTGTAAAACCAATTCAGACATGAAAAAGCAATTAAGTAAATATATAGCGCAATATCGCAAAAACCTAAACCCTATTTTTAAAAAAAAAAAAGAAGAAGAAAAGAAAACAAGGTTCTGATCAACAGGAAAGACTACAAAATAACTCCAATGCAGAAGTTTCTCATTTTCTCGAATCCTAGCGGTGAAAATAGTAAACAAAAAAATCCAATATTTTATTTTCCAGTTTTATCCCAGAATCCAAACAAGTACAGATCTTGCATTATAAAGCAAAACTTGTAAAGCGGTAAAGGCTAACCTGTGCAATCAGATCTTGTAAACCCACTCGGAATCAGCCTTGAATTAGAATCACAGAGCATCAAATCAACAAAAGCTTCTTTATTTTGATCTTCTTCCATTGAAGAAACTTTGTTTTCTTGATTCAAGTTCACGTATTTTTCCCAATCAAAAACCTTATCTGAAATAAGGGTTTCCGGAACTTGGAGAAAAGTGTTGAATTGGTTATTTTCCATGAAGACTAGAGTTTTGAGTGTTCTAGATTCGGTTAGAGGAGAGCTTTTTCTTTTTTCGTTAGAAGCAAAGGGTTTGGTGTGATTTTCGCTGCGTTTGGGGTTCGAGAATGTTCAAATTTGAATTGGCTTCGACCGTTAAGAAACTTTACCGTTAAGCCTTTTGGAAGAGCGTCTTTATATCCGAATGAGTTGATTAGGTGAAAAATATATTTGGATTGTTGTAATTAATGACAGCTATTTTACACTTGTTAAAATTCCCAAACTTCCAAATTAAATCAAAATGTCCTCCTAGCTCTATGACAAAATTAAAATCAAGAGACCGGAGCAAGACTTGAGACATTGGAGGGGTCAATAATAATAATAAAATAAAAATTAAATGTCAAAACATAATATATATATATATATATATAATGGTGGAGTCGAATTAATATGAGTTTTTAATAAGAACAGTTAAATTTTTATGTTCATTTATATCTATGGTTCGAGTTCAAAATTTTTTATATTTGAAATCAAAAGTTCATCATTTAAACGAAATTATTTTTAATTAGTGAGTTGATAAACAGTATTTTAATAAAATTTGAGTTAATAAATAATACTTTCTCAATAAAATTTGTCGAGAACAACTAAATTAAATTAATACACAGTACTTTCTCGATGAAAATTTATAGAAAACAATCCAAGTCAGTTGTTGAACAGTATTTTTGATAAAATTCGTCGAGATAAATAATAATTTATATAAAATTTGTCTAAATAAATAGTAATATTGACAAATTTTGTTGAAAGATATTAATATAAAAATAGTTTCTTTTAACGAATTTCGTCAAGATTATTTTCATCTCAACGAATTTTTATTAAAGATATTGTTTATTATTCAATCATGAATAATTTTATTCAAACGGTAAATTTTTGGTCTCAAATATAATAAAATTTTAAATTGGATTATAAATATAATTAAACATAAAAATTTAACCATTACTATTAAAAACCTAATTAATATTGTGGAGACCAAAAATAAACATTAAAAATTTAAAAATTAGTAGATTCAATCCTAGCCTTTCAACTTGTCAAATATAAAACTTTCTCTTAAGTGCTGTTGTGGGAGATAGACAGTAGACGGGGATAGGATTGAACCAATTTTTGAACACAATTTCAATCTCAAAACTTGTGGAATATTAAAAATTGGGGGTGTCGAAATGACACAACTGCCATTCACACGCCATGTTTGGCACTAATGTAAAAAAAAAAAACTACTCGTCTATGCCACTTGCACATGCACACACTGCCTGGGAATCTCTTTCCTCAATATTTTCTTTTTTCAAAATTTTAAAATTACTATTAAATTAAATGTATAAATATAAGCTAATAAATTAAATGTATAAATATAAGCTAATATAAAAATATTCATAAATAACCTCATAAAATGTTAGTAACGATGATAAGTCGTCGAGAGTATGTGGGTTGGGGGGTGCGGGCGGTGTCCCTGTAAAAGCAAAGGTAGGGGGCGGCACAATCCTTTCCTTTTCATGCTTCTCCCTGTCTGTGTCTCTACTATTTTAGAAGTTGCCTTATTAATTCTACTAATACAGTATTATTTTGCTTACAGTGGCTTTTGTATGCACCAGTGAGAGCTCTATCAATGCAATTTTTTATTTTTATTTTTAGAATATCATTGCTGTATTTATTAGTGTTTTTTATTCTGATTGTTGCCGTTCATAATTTGATTCTGATTAACTATGCTGTCGTTTTGTTACTTAATTTGCTTGTTTCTAGGTCGTATTGAGTCATCGCGGCTGAAAATTATGGGCTGCATTTGTTATTTTCACTTCTCTTGCTATACTTTTGACTGTGTTCATTCGTCAGCACACATTGCCAATCTCTTTTCTCATATAAGCTGAATTCTGATATGTATAAATTTTCTTTTTAAATGTTTTGCTTCTTACGTTATAGTTTAAAGTAGTTTTTTTGTTAGTGTTTTTGTATTCGTTTGTCTACATTTTATGTCAGGAACATGTCGGTATCTTTTGATGCTATTCTGCTTTATTATATTAGTATGTAGCATGAAAATTGTATTTTTGTATTGACTCTTGTGTGAATGATGGTTAAAGAGCTTAAAATTTTCAAATTTAATTGGGTTTCAAGAATAATAACTGATAAACTATGGATAATCGATCCAACACATTTGCATTTGTGTTCTCTTCTATGTATATGTAAACCTACTTGAGATGTCATTAATTGCTAGATATAAGATGGTTAGGTCATTGTGCTTGTGTCTTTAGATAATATAGAAATCCAACCATTAATACTATCATTGAATTGTAGGTTTGTTCCTTTTTGGTCAAATAAGCATTTAAACACATGGCATTAAAACAATTCTTCACCATTTGATTCTCTTATATTTGGTTGTAAGTTGATAAAAAGGCGCAACTTTGTACTTTTTTTTTTTCTATATGATGCTTCTCAAATGGGTCGTGAAATGCTCCTTTTCAAAAGTTGTATTAGGATATCTTCAAATATTCTGCTGCTCCCATTGTCTGTAAACAAAAGGAAAGCCTTTTTCACTTTTTTGATGCTATAATTTATTAAGGAGGACATGCTTGAAAAGTGTAACCTGAAATTAAGGAATTATTGGCAACCTATGTGGACTGTTTTTGAAACCTGCAAGCTTGGAAAGCACATACAATGTGTGAACAAGCTATAAGAAGCTTAAAAAATTATTTGGATATTTTTACAAATTTTGCTGCTCCATAGGTTTGCTCACATAGAGAAAGCTTGTTATGATGCTATATTTTATAAAGAAGGATGTGGTTTGAAAAAAGAACTGAAACCTAAGAAACCACTAGGAACCTAAGTGTAATGTTTTCAAAAGCTACAGTCTCTGGAGGCATATATGATGCATGAAGTAGCTTTTAAAGAGGTTGTTTTATGTGAAAAAAATTAAACAAGGGACATATATCCTGTTTTAAGACAATATGACCTATGCATTAAGGGTCTTCAATTAATTTGCTCCATCGACATATTATCAAAGAGCAAAATGGACCAATAAGATGAAATTTTCATATTACCAAGCTACATGGTTAAGTAAATGGCTTATGCTGGCACAGCTACAATGGTCCAATTTCAGTCCTCCAGTATGCTTCTCAGATGGTGGTCAACTGGTTATGTCATTCAGAAGAAAGACTTGTCTGTTGTGAGAATTAAGAGGTTCAAACTCTAGCTGAGACACTCCAATTGGTTCCCCTTACTTTGAGGTTGTTCTGAGCTCCATTAATGTCTGGGCTAATATTAAATAAGCTTGCAGTTGTGGCGCCTGGAGGGGATGATTCTTCTGATGGAAACAGGCCTCTGACACTGAGTAGATGGTTTCCTTGGTTAAAGGTGAGGTTGGTATTTTACAAAATAAGAAAAAATTCCCTCACATCAGAATTCAGAAGGGATATATCTTCCCACATAAAAGGAGTTTACACTCTGTTTTCAGTAGTTGTGGTTGTGGGGTGGGGGAATTTTTCGGGTGAGAAGAGGCTTTCAAAGTAAGGTTATCAAGTAGAAAATGGTCTGATGAGAACATGGAAACAAGAGCTAAAGGAGTTTACTCTTTAATTGTGCATGATTGCATGAAATTGTAAGAGATAAAGATCCACCCATTATGCTTTTATTTTCTTCTTTTCTTGCAACTTTTTGAAATCGATTTTAGTTTTATTTGAAAAATATTGAGTATGTATAGGATTTGGTGGAGTTTCTTTCAATATTTCTCCTCTTACCTCAGTTTATTTGTATACATGTATTTCAATAAAGAGAGATGAGAAAAGTTGACTTTTCTGAATGATATGTGAGAATGTACAGTTATGCTCTATTATGCTACAGTAATTATGAGGCATCAAGGATCAAATTTTAGTGATTAGTATGTGGCAATTGTCTGGAGTGCACAAAAACTTGATACCCCAACACCAGCTCCAAAAAAAAAAATTGTTACTGATCTTCCATATTGTGAAACAACTTTAGAAAATACCTTTCTTTGTTCATGTGCCATGATGTTTGCATATTGAATATGATACTTGATATGACTAGTTGGTCTTATTTGTTCTAACAAGAGAATAAAGCACAAATATGGATGGGATATGTCTCAGGCTTAACACTTATTTATTTCTGTAAATAAAAAAGTGTATGAATATTACAAAAAATAATTAATTTTTTCTGCAATGATATATCTGATTAAGGAGTTCAATGCTCATTATTTTTTTGAATTTGTACTCATCTTATTTGTAAAATAATATCATATGTTTTTATTTTTTAGGTGATTCTTTGTGCTGCGGATATTGAGAACTCAGATGCAGACAGAGCTTCCAGGGCAGACAAAGATGCTTCCTCCGCCACCTGGAGCTTTCCAAGATCGTGAAGATCTCATCAAACATGTTCGAGACTTTGGGGCTAATCAAGGATATGTGGTGACTATTAAAAAGTCCAGAAAGGATAGAAGAGTCATTCTTGGTTGTGACAGAGGAGGTGCATATCGTAATAGGCGTAAGATTGATGAAAGTAAATGCAAAAGGAAAACATTAACCTTTAAAAGACATGTCAGAGCATCCATATAGTCATCATTTTTCAGAGGAAGAGGTAAGACAAATCAAATTTATGACTGAAGCTGGTATAAAACCACGTCAAGTGCTGAAAGCTCTCAAACAAAGCAATCCTGAGCTACAGTCAACACCAAGGCATTTGTACAACCTCAAAGCTAAAATTTGTCAGGGAAATATATCAGGTAAGGTTTTATGTGGAGAAGAAAAAATGATGGAAATTTTTTATTCTTTATTGAAAATGCTTTTCCTAGAAAAAGGGTTTTCCTATCCTGTATTTAGTTTCTACTTCTCTCTGTATCCCTCAATCTCTTTCTATGTATATGTATGTGTATGTGTATGTGTTGGTGCACGTGTGCTTATGCGTACGCGTGTTCTCTATTAAAGATTTTTGAGATTTATAACTTATCTTAAATTTAAATATGGCTGAGGGTTTCCTATTTTATTGGAGGGAAATTAGTGGATTCACAAGGATTTACAACCATTGATGTAATAAATCCTGTAAGTGTATAAATTAAATTATTGAGATTTACATTTTTAATCTGATTCATAAAAGAAGAATGATCTGGAGAGATGATTTCTTTTATTTTTTACATGAGTTTTTCTATGGAGGTGAAAACATTCCTTCGCAGCTAGATTGCTTTTGCATTTTGCGCTTTTTTCATGTGTGCATTTTTTAAGTTTTGTGATGATAGTTTTGTCTTTCATCATAATTTTTTATGCTATTTTTAATCCACAGGTAAAGGACCGGATAAGCAGATTAGTTGAGAGTGCTGTTGACAGTGGTGCTAGACTTCTTCTTGATGGGAGGAATACAGTGGTATTCATTTGTTCAATTTTCTTAGAATAGAAATCAAATTTTTGCGTGACTATTTGGTTGACTTGTGCATTATTTTGCTTTCCTTTGTTCTGCTTGCTATTTTTCCTTTCCTTTAGCATTAAATGTGCTTGGTAGGATTTCCAGAGAAATATGGCTTATTTTGGATAATGTTTTGTTTCCAACTTACATAAATAGTAAAACCTCTCTTAAGTAAATATTGTTAGGACCAGGAAGATATTTTACTTCAGAGATGTTATTATATTAGGCAGGTTAGCAAAACTTTTTTTTTTTTTTCTTGTTCTCTGTCATCATTAACAAATTGATAGACATGATTTAAAGAGACTGGCATACTCTATGTTAGATATATGGATAAAATCTAGGGCTATGTGTTAATATTTATTATTTTTGGTTATTATTTACAGATTTTAGGATATTAATCAATTTATCCATTTAGATTTATATTGCTATTTCTTGCATTTGATTGTATTTATTGGGTTTTTTTTTTTTTTGCTTGATTAGACTAAGTTTTCTTGGTTCAAAACTGGTAAAATCTCTTTAGGTAATACATAAGTTCGCCCGTTGATCACATCAAAGTCGAGATAGGGTTTGGTTTACATTTGTGTAATATAAGAAAATTTAAAATTCTTTTTTCAAAAGAAGTAATAAGTCTTAGGATCTGGTTCTGGATCACAACATCAATGTTTGTGCCGATCATTTTCTTACTTCTGATGATATTTTACTGTTATCTTCTGCTGGAAGTGTTTGCTCGTATTATCTTTTGTATATGTAATATTGGGGAGTTTGTGGTCTTTAATTGACTTTCTATTTCTATTTCCTTTGATATGTGAAATCTGGAAGCTTGAGCCTTTGGAACCTTGCATGAATTGTTCCAAACTCTGGTTTTGCAGGTTTCAGGATATGAGAATGGAAATTTTGTTGGTCCAACAATCTTACATGATGTTATGTCCAACATGGAGTGTTACAAGGTATTTCTTTTCTTTCTTCTACTTGGATTTTCAGAGTGAATGGACTTTGGTAATTATGATTCTCAGTGGAAGAAGAGTTGAACCAAAGACCTTAGCATATTCTTGCCCACACTGTATCTAGTGTTGAGCAGGAAGAAATTTTTGGACCAGTTTTACTTTGTTTGCAGGTATCTTTTGATTAATGTTTCTCTTTGTAAATATTGTTTTATGGCATTGACTGGAGATTGATTAACCGATGTTCTCTTCTGTGACTATCAACAGGCAGAAAGTCTAGAAGAAGCTATAACTATGGTAAACAGAAGCAGGTACTTTTTTAATGGTACCTCTTAATTTCAGTTTGGCTTTATTTTATGTGTTATAGCATTATCTTTTTGTAAATTTATACTGCAGTGTGATTAGTGCTGATTTGCATTTTTATAAATGGCATACTTTCACCCTTCTCCCTTTTCTATACCATGCAAACATTTTATTACTTCTACTGTAATTATTGTATTTTTTATGATAATGTTTACTTTTAGATCATTGGGTAGCTAGTTGCAATGCATGTTCAAGTTTCCCTTAATAATTCATACCACTCTGTTTTTATTCAATTTATCTTTTTTGCAGGTTTGTGAATGGAGCATCCCTTTTGTTGACCTCTAGATTTCTTGCCTCCTTGTTGGTCCAGTTAATGCACAAATAATGAGACAGCCTGCATGAATGTGTTAGTGCCAATCTTTGGGCTATTCAAAAGTTAAAGCCCAAATAATGTGTGTATTTCTCACGTGTTATTCAAAGAAGACAAACCAAGTTGGTCATAGAAGAGAATGGAAATGTTGACCTTGAGTGTGTTGTAATGTGGCTTTGAACATGCTCAAGGTTTGAATATTTTGCCAGCTTGTGGTGTTTTGTTTGCCATTGTGGTGGCCTCAGTCAGTTGTCTTTGTAGCCTTAAGGTATATTTGCTATTGAGGTGTTTTGGCTTGTAATCCACAGATGCTGGGGAATGGAACATTTGCTGTCACGTATAAGTGTGCTAGCGGGTGAATGTTAGCTACCAAGTAAAATTGAATGTTTACCAAACACTTTAGCTGTTGTGCTTTCAAAGTTAAGTTGAAGCATATTAGTTCCAAACATACTCTTAGGTTATGTTTGGGATTGAGGTGACGTGGCGATAAAATTACTAGATGTCAAATATAAGTGAAAAAAATGAATGGTCCCCGCTAAAAGTGGGGGTTTACCAAAACACTTTAGCTGCTGTGTTTTGAAAGCACAAAAGAAGTACAACAATCCTAAACTAAGTGTTAATCTAAATTGAGCTGCACTCTATATTTTTGGTAATTACATGTTAGTTTCTGACAAGTACTTGGTATGATCTAGGTTGGGATCAATGTTCCTGTTCCAGTTCCTTTGCCTTTTCCCTCGTTTAATGAATCAAAAGCATCTTTTTCTGGTGATTTCAATATTCTTGGTATAGTTCTGTTGTCCCCCTCTGTCTCTCTCTGTTCCCTCTGCTCACATACATGATCCCGATTGGTCAACTTTCTGGAGTGTATCTCTGGAACTTTTCTTATTTTCTCACTTTTGTCTCTTGCTAATTTGCAGGAAAAGAAAGCGTGCAATTCTACACCCAGATCAAAACTGTGGTGCGGCAATGGAGGGATTTACCAAGATATGGAATGCCGTTAACTATGCCTCCATTTGAGAGAGAGTCACCTAGCCCAAGAGTGTCCCCAGCCATGGCCCCAGCATCAGAGTCAGAGAGAGATTCACTGCCCATCCCTATAGCATCACCTGACCCAGGAGTATCATCTCTGTCTCCTACATCTAATGCAGATTGACCGAGCCAGGGATCATCCTTGATCATGTCTCCAATCAATATGGATATGTCTAACCAGGAGACATCACTAGCTATCCCTTCAATAACCGAGAGGGATTTTCAAGCCTAGGAGTGTCGCTAGCTATGCCACAAATATGTGAAAGGATGTATATATTGAAGATAACAAATATATTAAACATTTTGAGATAACTAGCTATTGTGAACAGTAGCCGTTGTGAACAGTATTATTGTAAACAGTATCCGTTAGAATAGTAGCCGGTGTAAACAGTAGCTATTACAAACTCTTGTATATAAATCTATATCATGCTAAATGAAAGTAATAGAAATTTTTTTTATTCTTTTATTAATATTTTCTTTAACATGGTATCAGAACAAGTTTGATTCCAAATTCACATTCTATCTTTTGTTATTTATTAGTCTTGGTGCATCATTACATTCTCCTTCAAAGCTAAATTGATAAATGGATAAAAGAGCCAATGAAGATCTTGTGATCTTATATTTGATGGGTTTGGGTTCCAATTACGATGATCTTAGGAATCACATTCTTAGATTTGAGCATTTGTCTCTTTATGATGATATTGTAAATAAGATGAATAAAGAGTACATACAAAGAAAAATTTTGAATGGGAACTCAAGCAAGGTCGAAAGAGGTAGTTTGGTAGATAGCAAAGAAGAAGGCATGATGGTTCAATGAGTGAAAGTCAAGACTAAGTGCGATAAATGTGGACAAATACACAAACCCAAGGACAAAGGTTGGACAAATGTTGGAAGTGTGGCCATTGCAAGATGCTAGGTCATACTAAAGAAAAATGTTGGATCATCAATCTACATCTTAGGCCTAGCAACCACAAGGAAAAGGCACCATCACAATGTGCTTAAAATGCAATCGAAATAGGCAACTCAAAACTCCTTGAGGACTTGGCAAAGTTACTTCAAAATCATCTTCCCAGCTTCTCTCAAGGTATGATTTCCAAGTCACATTTTAATTTTGACCCTTGGCTTATTGATTCCGGTGCTACTAATCATATGTTTAGAAATAAAGACAAGGCATCTAGAATAGAAAGCCTAGGAAACTTTAGAAATGTGACAATAGCCATTGGTAATGAAATACCAATTAAGGGACTAGGAGATATTAAAGTTTTATTTAAGAAAACAAAAAGCCTTTATATGCCAAATTTCTCATCAAATTTGTTGTCGGTTAATAAAATAACAAAAGACTTAAATTGTTGTGTCATCTTTAAACCTAATAAAATGATTTTTTAAGACATAATAACCGACTAGAAGATTGGTGAGGGAAATCTATAAGATGACCTATATTTTTTGGATAGCACTAATCAAGCTATTAGAGTTGAAGAAGATTGTAGACTTCAAAAACTTTGGCATGCAAAACTAGGACCACCCTCCTAGTAACATTTGTGTAAAATGATTCCGAATATTAAGTTTAGTGATTTTAAACAATGTAAGGCTTGTAATCTAGGGAAACAAACTAAATTTTCTTTTGTACATTTAGAAACTTGTTATAATAAAACTTTTGATCTTATACACTCTGATTTATAGACTTCTTCTTTAGAATCTCATAATGGTTTTAAATATTTTGTGACATTCATTGATCACAAGTCTAGATATACTTAGATTTACTTAATTAAAAACAAATCAAAGACTTTTTCATGTCTTAAAGAATTTATAACCTTAATTGAAAATCAACATGGCAAAAGGATTAAAACTCTTAGGAGTGACAATAGGGGTGAATACACTAGTAATGCCTTTAAGCATTACTTGAGCACCTTAAGGATAGTTCACTAAACTACTTGTCCTTACACACTAGAACAAAACGGTGTAGCCGAATGAAAAAATTGATACATTTTAGATGTAGGAAGGTCAATGATGTTTTATTACAATATCCCTAAAATATATTAGAATGAAGCTATTCTCACTGCCATACACTTAATTAACCGAATGCCCTCTAAGTTATTAAATGGAAAATCTCATTTCGAGTTTTTGTATAATAGACAACCAAACTTATTTTACCTTAAGGTATTCAACTGTACTTGTTATGTTCATATCCCTGATCATGCTAGAGATAAGTTGAGTCATAGAAGTGTAAAGTATATATTTTTAAGGTATTGTATTGATAAAAAGGGGTTATAAATGTTTAGATCCTTATACAAATGAAAAAATTCTCTCAAAAAATGTTACATTTTTAGAATGTGATCCTTACTTTAATAAAGAAAGAAATGAGGGGGAAGCCAAGAAGGATCTTCTTCCCTTATCTATCGTGGGTAACCAATTAAGTATATTAAGAAACAATAATCAAATCAATAATCATGGAATTGTTTTGAATATGAGTGAAAATGAGGATTCCAACTCTCAAGATTCAACACCACAAAATGATGACATTGATGAATCATTATAAACAAATGAAGAACAAAACATAACTAATGAAAATGAAAGTAGGGAAATACCTAGTGATAAACAACCTAATGCTCAATTAGATTCACATAATGAAATTTCATCTAGTTCTTCACAGGTTGATCGAAATGAGGGAGAGTTCACTTCTCTATAACAAATTTAAAATCCTCCACTTAGGAGATCTCAAAGAATTAAGAAGCCCTTATCCGAATGGAAGAAAAGGGAATTCTTCTATGAGAATAAAGTCACAACACATTCTATAGAAAATTATTATACCTTAAACAATGTCAAAGAGAGCTATAAAGTTTTTCTTACCAAATTAGATAGCTTAAGAGAGCTATCTTACTACAATGAGGCCTAGGACATTCCTGTTTGGAGGAATGCTATGGATGAAGAGTTTGATGCTCTAGTTAGGAACAAAACATGGGAAATTGTTCCTCTTCCTCAAGGTAAGAAAATGGTTGGGTGTAAGTGGGTTTACAAAACCAAACTTAAGAGTGATGGCTCTATTGATAAACACAAGGCTAGACTTATAGCAAAAGGCTTCACTCAAACTTATGGAATGGATTACACCGAAATATTTGCTCCCATAACTATGATGGATACAATTAGAATTGTGTTATCTTTAGCTACAAATTATGAGTGGAACTTTTACCAAATGGATGTGAGGAATGCTTTCCTCTAATGAAATTTAGAAGAGGAAGTCTATATGGACATTCCTCAAGGTTGTATTTTGGATGCACCCAAGAATCATGTGTGTAAACTTAGGAAAGCCATTTATGGCTTGAAACAATCTCTTAAGGCTTGGTGCTCTAGGTTGCTCAATGCACTTAAATCTCAAAACTTTAATTTGAGTAATGTTGGTCATTCTTTGTTCATTAAGCATACAAATTATGCATTATTGTTGTTATTGTGTATATGAATGATATTATTCTAACCGAAAATGATAGCAATTGAGCATGTTAAATCCTTTTTAAAATCCACATTTGATATAAAAGATCTAGGTGAATTGAAATACATTCTTGGAATTGAGTTAGCCAGGTCTAGTAAAAGATTATATTTATCTCAAAGGAAGTATACAATTGATCTTTTGAAAGGTGCAGGTAAGCTTGGAGGAAAGATTGCTACAACACCAATCCAAGGCCACCTAAGAAAGAAAGATGGAAAACCGGTTTATGATGGACCTCATTTTGAAGACATGAAGCAATATCAAAAAATTGTGGGCAAATTAATTTATTTGACTATTACTAGGCCTGGCATTTTTTTTTGCAATGAATCAAGCAAGCCAATTCATGTCAAATCCAAAGCAAAGACATATGGAAATGGTGGACCGAATCTTAAGATACCTCAAAGGCACACCCGAGCAAAGACTACTCATGAGAAAGAATGGTCACCACAATATTTTAACCAACACCAATGCGGATTGGGCCGAAAGCATTGAAGATAGAAAGTCCACGACTAGTTTTTGCACATTAGTTGGAGGAAACTTAGTTGCTTGGAGAAGTAAGAAGCAAAGTGTTGTTGCAAAGTTTTCAACAACAAGTGAGCTTGTGTGGATCAAAGACCTAGTAGAAGATTTGGGTTCAAGATTGAAGAGCTAATGGAGATGTTTTGTGACAACACTTCCGCAATGCATATAGCTAGCAATTCGATTTTTCATGAGAAAACCAAGCACATTGAAGTGGATTGCCACTGTGTGAGAAACAAACATCTTGACAAAACAATCTTTTTGGTAGGTGTTAGAAGTGAAAACTAACTTGCAGACATTTTAACAAAACTGCCAAGCATCCAACAACTCTCCAATTTTGTAGGCAAGTTAACCTTGATCAATTTGTTCAAGCCCAACTTAAGGGGGAGTATTGAAGATAACAAGCATATCAAGTATTTAAAGATAACTACCCGTTATGAACAGTAGCAGTTATGAACAGTACTGTTGTGAACAGT
>JAXCLQ010000014.1:9186944-9205316 GCA_035584115.1 Cedrela odorata
ATTTTTTTTTCATCAACACCTCCAATAATTGCCTGATTTATTGTATGTAAAATACATACGTCTTCATTTTAATTTCATATAAAAAAAATAATATTAAAAAAGTATGAGAAACTATCCTATAACTCACTTCTGTAAGATTGGCATTAAATCTTACTAATAAATTATTTGGGCGGAATTTATTTATTTATCTATTTTAAATAAAGATATAACTATAATTACACAATTTTTGATAATTAAAATTTTAATTTAAGATTCATTGGTTTAAAAAAAAATAGACTTTAGGCTGAAGCCTAAACGCATTAGCACAATTACACTTTCATTACAAGAAAATATATGGTATTAATTCAAGTAAGATCTAATTATATATGAAATCCGCAATTAAGTCCACTTAGACTTGAATTAAACTTAAAACTTAATTTTTGAATAAAGAAAGTATGACTCAATCACTTTTGATTATTATTATTATTATTATTATTATTATTTTGTTAATTAAACCATTTGATCCATTAAATTTTATTTATTTTAAAAGAAAAGAATTTTACAATTTATTTTGATTTAAATTATAATTTGTGTGATTTATATTATATATTTTAAAACTTCTATAAGTTAAGTACACTCATTTTTCATCCCAAAGTATGACACATAATTTTTCTTATTTTAGAGCAGCCACGATAATCATTATTTTTCACTGTTAGAGAGAAAAACCCAAAATAAAAAAATAAATAAATAAATAAACTCAACAAAATCTTATGATCTTATTTATGTTCACCTTCTCCTTATTTTTTTAGCCCAAAGGTCAATGCATATTAAAATTTGAATTCAAAAATCCCTGCTTGATCAAATTAACAATTATTAATTTCAGTTTTCCCTCTATCTAGCTAGCTTGCCATTTCTGAAAAAGTCAGCTTTTTGAATAGTATCACTTGTACTATTCATCAAAAGTTTCAACACGCAAATGTATTTTTTATTATTCTCACATGAAAACGAAACAATTTTTTATTACTATTCTCACATGAAAGCAAAACAACTTAACAATTCATGGTCTTTAATTGATATGCAAAAATTAATTTTTAAATGACACGAAGGTTGAACGAACTTCAATGCCCACATCTCAATCTAAACCTTTGGGATAACCAGTCAAAGTTATGTACCTCGAGCAATATTTTTTACCTAATTTTTTGGATTGATTATTGATTATGATTGGAGAAAATAGAGTAAGAGAGTAATTTAGGCATATTAATTAATTGTTATTGATTAGTAAGAGAGTAATTTAGGCATATTAATTAATTGTTATTGATTAGTAGGTAATTACGTGTATATAATGTGATGAAATATGCGTAAAGCGACAGGCACTGCGTATGCAAGTTTGAAAATAAAAATAAAATCATGGAAAAGGAGGAGAAATATGCTAAAAATATTGTTTGCGATGGTATGGAAGTGATCGGTGAGTTTTATTCGTTTTTTGTCCCATCGGAAGGGAAGAGTATCTGAAACCGCAAATGAAGTTAGAGGATAAGATGCAGTTACAAAACCCTCCTTATTAACTTTATATATACTTAATTAATTTATGCTCGTATCAACTAAAGCACTATACTTAAAATGTTCTTATAATTGTTAATTTATTATTTGTTACTATTTTTTTTAATTTGTGAGTATGTAATAACTCATTAGCATGAACACCTTTTAATTAAAACTAAAATATTTTTACTTTTTTAAACATATTTAGAGTTTTTTGATACAAAATTTTTTATATTTCTACGCTATTGTTCTTAGGATTATCTCTTTCTTTTTCTCTACTTGTAGTGATGATTTCTTCTTCAATTAAAATATATACAAGCTGTTGCTCTTTCGGATGATTGAGGAAGACATTAATATCCATTCGATCAATGTAGTGAAGTTGTCGAATCTTATCACTCAATTTTGCAATGACTCTTTAATTCTTTTCATCCACTTTATTTGTAAACCGCAATTCATCGATATCGGGGATTCTCATTTTGCAGTACTTAAAATAATTAGCAATTGTTTATGGCTTCACATCAATTGTCTATATATAAAATGAATTTAAAATTTCATCGAGGACATTTATATTTGTTAATTTCAAAACACGATCTTCTATCTATTTCAAAAGCAGGTGATTAAAGCGTTGACAATAATAACCTTTGAAATTTTGAATGATGCTTGCATCTCACAACTCGATTTTAGAAGTGTTATTTGGTGGTAGGAACAAAACAGTTGTGTGATAAAATTGAGAAAGATTTTTCTTTTTTTCACATTTAGTACAATTATTCAAATGGTTATCAAACCATTTAAGTCATTATATAAAAACCAAAGATGTCATCCATGCATTTTAATTCGCTCAATACTTATAGTTGAGATTATCACGATAACATTCTTAAAATATCTTGAATTAATAAATTTACCGATGACCTAAAGTGGAAGTTTGTCAAAACCATCATCATTGCAACAAATAATACTTGTAATAATCTTAACTACAAGTCAGTTTCATACATATTATAAATGACATTCCAAGCCTATTTGTCTAATTCATCTTTTATTGGTGGAAAACTAGCTTCAATTTTATCCATATTAATTGAGTCACTCTCTATAAAACGACAAAAGGATTGAATTGCATGTCATTACTTGAACTTTTTCAACCATTCATTTGAAAATTCAATAGTGGTAGATTGGGGATAAAGTTTTCTTAGAAAAATATTTCCATTCTCTTTTAACAATTCGCCATTCATATTGACATGCTCTTTGATGGCATACAAACTATTCATAGAGGCCAGACTCCATTGCAGGATACTTTACCATCTTTGAACATTTTGCATTTGGGTTCAACAATACTTCTCCTTGAAGAAGGTCACCTGATCGTTTTAGTGTCTTAGATATTACTGTTTGTGATACCTTAAGACCATGAGTATCTTTTAACCACTTCACAACATCTTTTTGCTTCCGGCTGAGGTTTGATTTTTTTATTTTGCACAACTCAACATGAATATTTTCAGTCAATTGAATTCGTGTATTAACTTTGGGTGGCATAATTGATTTGCCAAAAGAAAAGAAATGTATCACTTGAATTGATTAAATAATGGAACAAACGCACAATGGGAAAAATCAGGGGACCGTAGTTCAAAATTAAATTTTAATAGGTGAAATAATGGAATTACAATTAAATATATTCTCTAGGATAGTACTACAGGCTCGTAATATCAAGAAAGAATATTTTTAACTCTTCATAAAGAAAAAAATAAAAATAAAAAGGCATCTTCTAATGAGTTATAAAAGAAAGGTGAAAAGAGATGATAATGACTTACTATTGCTCCTACAATTTCTTCTCTCCTCTGGTCTCTTTTTTTTCTCTTTACTCACTTCGTGGTTTTTCTATACTTTTCTATAAATTTCAAAAACTAAAGCAAGTCACCATTTATATAGATTTTTATTTTTCTTTCCTTCTTTTAGTTTTACATAAATTTCTTCCCCATGTAGAATTAGACATCTTTTTATTTCTATCACATATCGGTAATTCGGTGTCGTGTTGGTATAAAAGTCGGGATATCCTACCCCTATAAGTCTCAGAAAAAACTTATAATGCAGAGAAATACCAATCAAATGCATAAACTCATACACCTATACTAAGGGTTCCATGCCTATCAACACAATTCCAGACATAAACTATGATACTCATAAATAAAATAGTATATGTACACATATCAATATGCATATAATTATACAGAAGACACACTCATAATGTGTATACATAATTGAGCGTCTTGTCCAATGTATAAAATAAATTATAAACATTAACTCCTAGGTGACTGCTAGAAAAATATGAAATTTCAATGCTCTTCACGAATATCTTCTAGAATTCTCACCTAAAAGAAAATCCTGCAATCACTGGAAACTGTGGTGGGGTGAGTTTTGGGAAAAACTCAGTGAGTGGATATTGAAATGAAAATTTTAAGCAAATTCAGTTTTTAATATAAAATATGTTCAAAGTTAAAATCAATCTTAGACATAAATCATACTAATAGAACCTTCACTGCATATTATAATAATTTCTAGAATTATCATTTCAAATAATCAAATGAAAACATAATAATATGCAGAGATGTGTACAGATTTCAGGTCAGATATCAGATCGCCCTTTGCCCTCTACTTTACACATGTACCAGTACCTCCACAGAACACATATCAGATTATGTTTTCAAAGCACATAAACTTCTTCCCTTATATCTCTCGGCTAGGGTTAAGTAAAAATTGAAACACCGGCTAGCATACTGTCAGAAATACAGAAATAAAAAATAAAACACAATTCAAAACTCAATGGCCGCCTCTTGGCCTCAAAATCAATATCTCAACAACTCCTTCACAACAATATATACATAGCTCAAAGTAAATCTCATTTTTCATATAAAACAAAATGTAAATCAATTTATGAATAAATCATTCCTTATTTCGTAAAACATTAAATTTTATAAAACAGTTTTTAAAAAAATGAAAAGCATATAAAAATCCACTCACAGGTGTTGCAAAAAACGGAACAAAAACTCGATCACTAGGGGTTGGATGGCCGCTCTCTCAGCGTATCTATAACACATTTATACTAATTATTAACATAATAATTTAAATACACATCCTTAAAATTTAACTACAACATCAATGTACAACAAGGTTTTCTCCCCTCTTTGAATTCTATTTTTTTCTACAATTCGAATATAACAATTAATAATCGGGTATCAATTATACTTAATTCACCATTACTAACCAATTTTGTACGATAACACATTATTTCAAAATCTAAATCAAGCGCGAACACTACTATCACTATTTATATTCTAGCCTAAACAAATATAATTAATAAAATTGCCCATAATAAATAGTAATTCTGTCATGAACATTAATTTTCATAAAACGTAAAAATACAATAACAACGATGCTAGGAATTATGCCGAGGGGTCAATTTAACCCTAAGACGTCCGATTTGCGAGTAATTTTGAAAATTTTTAAAATTTAAATAGTAGCACTATTCTCTTCCCGACTTAATCGTCGTCTAATTTGCTTAAACACAGTTCCTATAATGTAGCTCGTATTGTGTACGTGTGATTTGCAGTAAGAAATGAAACTTTAATCAGTTAGAAATTGAGTAATTTGAAGAGATTTGAAAAAAATTAAAAAAAAAACAAAGCAAAAGGAAGTTATTGGAATGAAAACAAATGCGAGGTCAAATGAGAGAGAATCAAAGCCTATAACATAGTATATGTATATGAAAACTACAAATAACATATTTACCCTTACTAATTGATTTCTTGTTAATTTTCTTCAAGGGAAAAATAGTTATTTTATTAAATCTTTTAGCATAAATAAATCGTTTGTCAATCGAATTTGTTAATCAACAAGGGTTTTCATTTGAAAGTTGGGTGTGCGGATAAAGCTTTAAATAAAAATTTTTTAAACTTAACAAATTGTTATCAAATCACTCCCAATAACTAATTAAATATTAATACAGAGTTAGTAGCTCGGTTTTTAACACCTGGACATAAATTTATAAAATAACGAAATTACCTTTAGTGTGTAGAATGACTAAAATGCCCTTAGTTTAAATTTTGGGGTATTACATTCTCCCTCTTAAGAAAACTCATTTTTGAATTTAAAAATTTCAAGTAGGATTCAAAAATATTTACCTTCATCTGCGAATAAGTGAGGAAATTTCTTTCTCATGACATCTTTTAATTCCTAAGTTGCCTCACTACCCTTGTGATGCTGCCAGATGACTTTCATCGAAGGAATCCATTTTTATCAAAGTTTTCTCACCTCTTTATCTACTATAGCTATAGCTGTTCTTGATATGACAAGTTTTGATCTAACTCTACTGTCTGAGGTTTAAGGACGTGAGACTCATCATAGATATATTTCCTTAACATGGATACATGGAATACTTGATGTATCTTATCTATACTAGGCGGAAGAGCTAACTCATATACCTTATCCCCAACTCGTCGGAGAATCTGGAATGGTCCAATATATCTAAGGGTCAACTTGGCCTTCTTGCCAAATCGTGTAACTCCTTTAAAATGAGAAATCTTTAGAAATATATAATCTCCCTTTTTGAACTCGAGATCTCATCTCCGATGATCAACATATGATTTCTGCCTACTCTGAGCTGTCGTGACTCTTTCCCGTATCACCTTGACTTTCTCTATAGCATCCTGTATTAAATCTGGCCCTAGCAACTTGTGTTCTCCAAGGTCAAACCACCAAACTGGAGATCTGTATTTTCGACTGTACAAGGCTTCAAATGGTTCAATTTGTATGCTCGAGTGGTAGCTGTTGTTGTAAGCAAATTCAATCAAAGGTAAAAGATGATCCCAATTTCCCTCAAAATCAATTACGCAGGCCCGTAACATGTCTTTCAAAGTCTGAATTGTCCTCTCCGACTGTCCATCTATTTGAGGATGGAATGTAGTACTAAAATAAAGTTGAGTGCCTAAAGCTTCTTGGAAGGACTGCCAGAACTTCGATGTAAATTGAGAACCCTTGTCTAAAATAATAGAAACATGTATACTGTGTAAAGAAACTATATGATCTAGATAAATTTGGGTATATTGAAAAGAAGTATAGGTGGTCTTAACATGAAGGAAATGGGCTAACTTTGTCAATCTGTCCACGATAACCCATATAGAATCATATCCTTTAGATGTACGAGGAAGGCCTACAATGAATCGATGGTCACTTTATCCCGCCTCTATTCGGGTATATCCAAACTCTGAAGTGTGCCAGACTATTTCTAATACTCCGCTTTTACTTGCTGAAAGATCAAACACTTGGACACATATTTAACAATATCTCTCTTCATGTCTTCCAACCAGTAAATCTCCCCCAGATCATGATACATATTTCTTCCTCCTAGATGTATTGTATAAAAGGAAGTGTGAGCTATCTCCAAAAGTCGATTCTTGAGTTCTTGCACTGGTGGTACTACTATCATATCTCAGTATCTCAAGATGCCATGGTCATCTACTCTAAAGTCACCGTCTCTACCTTGCTCGATACACCTCTTCTTTTCATTTATATATGGTGCCAAAATCTCAGCTTCTTTAATTTCCTCCACTAAGACAAATTTCACCTATACCTGAGCAATTAGTACTCCATATTCAGGAATTTGGATTTCAACACCATCAGTCATGCACATATGCAGTTCCTTAGCCAATATCCTTCTGTCGCCTGAAATATGGGACAAGCTACCCATAAATTTTCTATTTAAGGCATCGGCTACTACATTAGCTTTTTCTAAATGATAATGAATCGTACAGTCATAATCCTTGAGCAAGTCTAACCATCATCTTTGCCTTAAGTTCAGGTCTCTTTGATCAAAGATATACTTGAGGCTTTTGTGATCCATGTATATCTCGAAGGTTTCCTCATAAAGATAATGTCTCCATATCTTCAATACAAACACAACCGCTGCCAACTCAAGATCATGCGTAAGATAATTCTGCTTATATCCTTTTAATTGCCTGGATGTGTAAGCTATAACTTGGCCATGTTGCGTCAATACACACCCAAGACCTACCCTAAAGGCATCACAATACACAGTAAATCCACCGCCATCAGAGGGTAGTGTAAGGACAGGTGCTGAACTCAAATAGTTCTTAAGCTTCTGAAAAGTTTCTTCGCAGGCCTCTGACTATACAAACTTTACGCCTTTCTGAGTGAGCCGAGTCAACGGTGCTGTTATCTGGAAAAAATTCTCTACAAACCTTCAATAATACCTAGCCAAGCCTAAAAGCGTCTAATTTCCATCACACTAGCTGGGCGATGCCATTTGTAGACGGATTCAATCTTCTTAGGATTAATGCAAATTCCATTCTCCATTATGATGTGACCTAAGAAAGCCAACTCCAATAATCAGAATTCACATTTAGAGAACTTTGCATATAACTTGTATTCTTTGAGAATTTGAAGAACAATAGGAAGATGTCTCTCGTGCTCTTTGTGATTCGATGAATACACCAAAATGTCATTAATAAAGACTATTATGAGCTGGTCTAGGAAAGGTTTGAAGACTCGATTCATTAGGTCCATAAAGGCTACAAGAGCATTAGTAAGTCTAAAAGACATCACCAAAAATTTATAATGCCCATATCGAGTATGAAAAATAGTTTTTGGGATGTCTTCCCCCTTAATTTTGAGCTGATGATACCCAGAACATAAATCTATCTTCGAAAAGCACCGAGCTCCTTTCAGTTGATCAAATAAGTCATCTATCTTTGACAATGGATACTTGTTCTTAATGGTAGCCTTATTTAGTTGCTTGTAATCAATTCATAGCCGCAAAGATTTATCTTTTTTCTTAACAAATAGGACTGGAACACCCCAAAGAGAGGTATTTGGGCTAATAAATCTCTAATTTAGTAAATCTTGAAGTTGTACCTTTAATTCCTTTAATTAGGCTGGTGCCATTCGATATGGAGGAATCGAGATAGGCTGAGTTTCTGGAAGAAAGTCGATATTAAACTCGATCTCTCTTTCTAGAGGTAGTAAAGGTAACTCTTCAGGAAAAATATCCAAAACTTCTTTGACTTCTTGAACATGCACTGGATTCACTTTATTGTCATCAACATCCCGAATAAAGGCTAAGTACCCAGTACATCCCTTACTGAGTAGTTTACCCACATCAATAGCCGAGATCAGGATACCAAAGACTTCAATTTTATCACATTGGACTTCAAAAACTAGATTATTCGGAACAGAAAAAGTAATAGTTTTCTTCCTATAATCCACTGTCGCATAATATCTAAACAACAAGTCCATACCTAAAATCACATCGAAATCTAAAATCTTTAGCAAGATCAGATTAGCAGGATAAACATGCTCACCAACAAAAATGACACAAGATTCTATAATCTTAGGAGCTAATATCTCGCTTCCCATGGGAGTAGACATAACTAAAGGTAAATCTAGGGTTCTAATATCTTTGCCCAGACGATATGCAAAGTATGGAGAAATAAAAGAATAAGTTGCCCCTAGGTCAAACAGAATTCTGGCATCAAGAGCCTCAACAGAAAGAAAACTTATCACAACCGTGTTTGATACCTGAGCATCCTGAGGAGTCAATGAAAACACTCTCGCCTGGCCTCTGCTGGTAGATGATTGGCCTCTGCCAACTAATTGTTGTCCTCTCACACTGGATGGTTGACCTCTACCCATATAACCCCTTTCTGAAGAAGGTCCTAGCTGAGATGATGCTACCTGCTAAGCATAGGAGGGCTGAACAAGTGGAACAGGACAATCTCTGATCATATGGCCCATCTGACTACATCTAAAACAACCGCTTGTTTCCCTTCTACATAATCCAGAATGAGAATGCCACACCTTAAACACACAGGTACATTAGGCTTAGCTAAAGAGGCAGACGATACAGCTTCTTACTAAGAATTTGTGTCCTCTCTTCTGCTCGAACCTTTAAACATCGAAGTTTTCTTTTTGGAAATAGAGCCCCTGAAATTAAGCTCACTACATGAGCTCGCCTGGCTACCCTGTCGCGATCTCCCAAAATTTTCTGTCCTTACTTTTTTCTATGACTCTTTTTTAGCCTGCCGCTCCTTAGCTTTCAATTCAAATCGGACTGTTGAATTTAAAGCCTGAGTATATGTGGTAGTCTCTGTGACTTGCATTGATCTGAACAGATAGTCCTACAACCCATCAACAAATCTCTTTACTCTCATCTGCTCCGTACTTACCAAATATGAAGCAAAGTGGGATAAGCGAATAAATTGTGCATCATATTTTGCTACCGACATATTCTCTGTCTAAACCAAGTATTCAAATTCCCTCGCTTTAGCATCTCTGATACTCTGCGGCATGAAAGGGGTGAGGAAAGCCTCACTGAACTCTGACCACTCTAGGGGGGTTCTATAACACTTCTCATCTGCACAAAAGACATATACCAAGTATAAGCCATGTCTTTCAACTGAAAACTCACCAACTCCACTAATCTCGTTGGTGTGCATCCTAAAGTGGTGCATATTCGGTGCGACTCCTCTAAAAACCCACTAGGATCTAGACTTGCTCCAACCCCTTTAAAAGTCGGCGGGTGCATCTTTCGAAAATCTTGCAAGGGCACCACTAATCCTTGCCCTTACTCAGCATAAGCATGAACAAGTTGCTAAATTTCTAGACGAGGATGAACAGGAGGAACCTGAGCTTATTGCTGATGTTGTTGAGAAACCAAGTCTACCAGCACTTTTATAGCAAGTTGGATTCTCTGCATTCCCTCAACAAGAGCTATATTATGCCTATCATCCACTCTCTCATTTGGCACTTCAGGCTCTTGCATTCTAGCTCTACCCTGACCTCTACCTTGTCCTTTTCTTACTCGACCCTGAACCCCAACAGGTGGTACTAGAGGCCTAAACGGATCCTGATCTAAAGAAGAAATCCTTTAGTCTCTATCAGAGGGATTTTGATTTCAAAAAAACATAATTTAGCTGCTAAGATACGAAAAAATAATTCAAATAAATTATAGTTTATCTTGCGACATTTACAAAAAGATGACACATTGGATTATCCAAACTCAAAGAGGCAACACCCTAAGCGGAAGTATCTCGGACATACTACACATGCGAGGCATTACACTCTGCTTACAGTCACTGACCCCTAGACTATGCTTTGATACCACTTTGTCACACACCGGTAATTCGGTGTCGTGATAGCATAAAAGTAAGGATATCCTACTCTTATAAGTCTCAGACAAAATCTGTAATGCAGAGAAATACCAATCAAATGTATGAACTCATACACCTGTACTAAGGGCTCCATGCCCATCAACACAATTCCAGACATAAACCATGATACTCATAAATAAAATAGTATATGTACACATATCAATATGTATATAATTATACAGAAAATACACTCATAATGTGTATACATAATTGAGCGTTCTGTCCAATGTATAAAACAAATCACAAACATTAACTCCTAGGTGACTGCTGGAAGAATCTGAAATTTCAATGTTCTTCATGAATATCTTCTAGAATTCTTACCTAAAAGAAAATCCTGCAATCACTGGAAACTATGGTGGGGTGAGTTTTGGGGAAAACTCAGTTAGTGGATACTGAAATGAAAATTTTAAGCAAATTCAGTTTTGACATAAAATATGTTCAAAGTTAAAATCAATCTTAGACATAAATCATACTAACAGAACCTTCACTGCATATTATAATAATTTCTAAAATTATCATTTCAAATAGTCAAATGAAAACATAATGATACGCAGAGATGTGTACAGATTTCAGGTCAGATATTAGACCGCCCTTAGCCCTCTACTTTTCACATATATCGGTACCTCCACAGAACACAGATCAGAATGTCATTTGAAAGCACATAAACTTCCCCCCTTTATGTCTCTCGGCTAAGGTTAAGTAAAAATTGAAACACCAGCTAGCATACTGTCAAAAATACAGAAATAAAAAATAAAACACAATGGTCGTCTCCTGACCTCAAAATCAATATTTCAACAATTCTTCTACGACAATATATACATAGTTCAAAGTAAATCTTATTTTCCATATAAAACAAAATGTAAATCAATTCATAAATAAACTATTATTTATTTCGTAAAACATTAAATTTTATAAAACAATTTTAAAGAAATGAAAAGTATGTAAAATTTCACTCACAGGTGTTATCAAAAACGGAAAAGATACTTGATCATTGGGGGTTGGATGGCCGCTCTCTCAGCTTATTTATAATACATTTATACTGATTATTAACATAATTTAAATATATATCCTTAAAATTTAACTACAACATCAATGTACAACAAGGTTTTCCCCCCTTTTTAAATTCTATTTTCTTCTATAATCCGATTCTAACAATTAATAATTGGGGTATCGATTATACTTAATTCACTATTACTAACCAATTTCGCACGATAACATATTATTTCAAAATCTAAATCAAGTGCGAACGCTACTATCACTATTCATATTTTTCGACAAAATTTCACCTAATCCAACAGCTAGTTGGTTTAATTCTAGCCTAAACAAATATAATTGATAAAATTGCCTATAATGAACAGTAATTTTGTCATGAACAATGATTTCGTTATAAACAGTAATTTTTGTAAAATGAAAAAATACAATAACAACGATGTTAGGAATCATGCCGAGGGGTCAATAACCCTAAGATGTCTGATTTGCAAGTAATTTTAAAAATTTTCAAAATTTAAATAATAGCACTATTCTCCTCCTAGCTTAACCGTCGTCTAATTCGCTCAAACGAAGTTCCTAGAATGTAGCTCGTGTTGTGTATGTGTGATTTACAGTAGAAACGAAACTTTAATCGATTAGAAATTGAGTAATTTAAAGGAATTTAAAAAAATTTAAAAAAACAAAGTAAAAGAAAGCTGTTGGAATGAAAACGAATGCCTCCTGTTTGCTTCTAGATCAACTTAAATCGAAATTAAAATTTAATAAAATGACTATTTTGCCCTTAAAAAAATTAAGAAAAAATTAAATAGTAAGGGTAAGTATATCATCTGTAGTTTTCATATACATATACTATGTTATAGGTTTCGATTCTTTCTCATCCGACCTTGGATTTGACTCCAATTTAATTTATATCGATTATTATCGAGTCCTCTTTCAGCAGAAATAAACCGTTTATTAATCGAATTTTTCAATCAACACTGATTTTCGTTTAAACGTTGAGTGCGTAGATAAAGCTTAAAAGAAAAATTTTCTAAACTTAACAAATTGTTATCAAATCACTCCCAATAACTAATTAGACATTAATAAAGAGTTAATAACTCCGTTTTAACATGCTCAACATAAATTTATAAAATGATAAAATTACTTTTGGTATGTAGAATGACTAAAATGCCGTTAATTTAAATTTTGGGGTATTATTGATTATGAAACTCTTTTTTTTAAGAATTCCTAATCCTTATTGTATTGAGTAATCTTCACACGAGGTAGAAACCAGTCTAACAACCTTTATGTCACTTGAGCTAATGATAACTAAATCAAAATAATACTTTTTGTAATTACACCTCTATTAAGTTATAACTTTCTTATAATAATAAAATTAGTTTAGTTCCAACATTATAACTACAAATAGGTTTTTTATATGTTGAATAAATTTTTATAAAAATTTATTCATACAAATTAACATGTTAAAATTATATTGTTATTACACGTTTTACATTTTTATGAAAGAAATGTTAGTTTTTATAAAAAATGAATTTGTAGCCTAAATATTAATATTATTACTTTTAATTTTAAAGTGAAATAGAATTCATTAATAAGATAAAAGACTAGTTGATAATTATTACACCAGTATAAATTTTTTTAAGTCTAGTGAAATAAAAATAGTCAATAATAAGTTTGAATTGTCACTAGAAAAACCAATTTATCATTATAAACATATAGTGAAACGAACATGAAAAAAAAATGATCTATCAATTTGGAACGAAGTTTCATTTAAAGCCCCCTCTCAAAAATTAAATCGTAAAATAAATATTTTATTTATAATTTTACTATTTTTTTTTTAAATTTCAACTCCAATAAATTGTTCAAGGGTGTTTTGATTGCTTCGGGAAGGTGGAAAAGGTGACAATATATAAAAAGAAATGAAGGGTAAGGTATCTAGACGAAATGGCCGGCACATTGATGCCTCTCTCTCCAAGACAAATTTAACATTCTTAATCCCATGCATGAAATTAATTAATTAATTAGCCATCTTTCTTTTACCCACGTTCCTGTCACCAACAAAGATAGTTTCAGACAGACACATAAACACTGTTGTATTTAAATATCCTAGAATAATCAAGATGAGAAAGGATCCAACAGTTAATTTATTATAAATAAATTGCCATTACTAATTTAATTTTTTAGATGTTGTTTCCTAATTACGGGAATTTAGAGTTCAGAAAAATAAGTAAAGTTTTGCGTTATTAAAAAGAAAGTTTTAAATGAAGATTACTTCAGTTAAAATTGAATCATGACTTTTTTTTTAAATGAAAAAAATACATATATGTAATAAACTTATAGTAAAAAAATAATTTTTAATCATAAATTAATAATTTATGAAAATTCTAAATTTAGACTCTAATATACTTGAGAGGATATACTTGAGAGGGTGAAATGTGTAATAAAGTAAAAACTCTTTCGATTAACAACATAAAACAAGTTTATATTTTCTAATCCTATATCAAATAGTCTCAGATAATTCAAATCAAAGATCACAATAACAAATCAAATTGCCAATCAATAAAATAATAAAATAAAATCGACGAAAAAAATTTGTTATCAAAGAACAACATTGTGAAGAAATCTTCACTAGAATGAAAAAAATTTACAACCGATAATTTTCTTTATAAGAACTCTTACTATCACGTTTTTCAAAATTCTGCATTGTTTCTACTCCTAGTTAACTATGAACCATACGTTCGGACACTAGAACTCCAACCACTAATACCTTACAGAACTCTAAAGACATATAGCTGAATTTTAGAGAGAAACTATGGCGAAAAAGGTTCTCAACTAAAATTAATTAAAATTAATTACAAATCACAAAGGTCAAAGGAGGATTTATGTTTCTTGTCAATGAATAGTAAGTAGGGTAAACAAAAGAATACTCAGAGAACAATTTATCTATACAAAGAATTAAGAAAATCAAAGATAGCGTAATAAACCCTAACCCATGACTTGATCTATTTTTTCAATAAAAAATAAATCAACTTAGCTAAATTGTAGTCAAAATTAAGAAAAGTTTTGATTCTCTTTTCAGACAATCAATAATTACTAGCTGATGATGCGATTGTTGAAATTGATGGCTTAATTTCTACCTACGTATATCACTCTCGATTTGTTAATGTTCTCTTTCATGCAAAATAAAGTAAGGTTGACATAAATCCCCTAATGATCAAGTCAATTGCTAAAATTTATATTTAAAGAGAGAAATTTTAAAAAATTTCAAGAGATTGTTTTTATTTAGTCGAGTTAATTTATTTCTCACCTTATTAGTTGAATTTTGGACTTTTATACTCAATCTTTTGATTTGACAAATGTTGAAATATTCTTTTTGACAAGTGTTATAGTATTAATGTCATCTGATATTTGTGATTTCTTAAAATTATGCTACTTATATTTTTTCATGTATTAGACTAAATATATAATTTTTGATCGCACTCCCCTTTTGTAGATGGTCGAAATTTTTACCCTTTGGTGAGGGTCTTAGTTGTTTTTCTTTCATTTTTGTGGTTGGACTCTTACCTTTGGAAGTAACCATAGATTTCTAATTAAGGAAATCGTTTTATTTTTTATGAGAATTCTCACACATTTAAGCATAAGGCTTCGGGGAAGTTCATAGATCTCATAGTTAAAAAAAATTCTTCTATTTTCATGAGTATCTATAAACCTAAGTACAATGCCTCATCGATGAGCGATAATATGCTTCACAACTAAGAAAATTTTCTCCCTTTTTCATGAGTATATGTATACCTAAGTACAATACCTCAATGGGGAGCAATAATATCCTTCACAACTGATGAAACTTATCCCTTTTGGCGAGTACTTTGTTAACAAAGTTTTTTCAAAATTTATTATACGGTTATTATTCTTTTTAATATTTTGGGCTATTCTTATTCCAAAGCTTGTCTTTAAGATCGTTGAGTAGTAGTCATCTCTCTATTTTTTAGGTCGATCTTGTCCATGCGAGAACATAATATTCCCTTTTTAAGGTAGTTAAATTACAACCATCTTACAAACATGATATTTGTGGGCTTGAGCCCTTTATTTCCTTCATCGTGAACTCATGGCTGCTTGTTTATAGGCTTAGGTCCCTCAGTAACTTTATCTTTAAACTTGAGTTATATAGTCAAAAATTTATGTATATGGATAAATAAATTTAGATAAATAGGAACACAAAGAAGATTTGATGATCAGTATTATTAAATGAATGAAGGTTAGTAATAAATTATGTAGATAAGTAGTGAGGTTTGTACATACGTATTTTCTATTCTAACATGAAAGCAAAACAACTAAATAATTCACGATCTTTAATTGATACGTACAAATATTTTAAAGCCACAAAAGTTGAACAAACATTGATACCCACATCTCAATCCAATCCTTTGGGCTAAGAGGTCTAAGTTATGTACCTCGAACAATATTTTTTACCTGAAATTTTGGATTAATTATTGATTATGATTGGAGAACATAGAGTGAGAGAGTAATTAAGGCATATCAATTTATTGTTATTGATTAGTAGTTAATTACATGTATACAATGCGATGAAACATGCGAAAAGCGACATGCACTACGTAATGAAAGTTGGAAAATAAAAATAAAATCATTGAAAAAGGAGGAATATGCCAAAAATATTGTTTGTGATTGAAGTAGTTAGGATAAGATGCAGTCGTACAAAATCCTCCTTATTAGCTTTATATATTCTTTCCTATCAGCTTTCTCCTCATATGACTTTTGTTTTCAATAACTTAGAATTTTTCATTTTCAGTAATTAGCTTGGAACGACTAAAGCACTATACTTAAGATGTTCTTACAATTATTAATTTATATATCTTGTTAATGAGAGAGTGGAGATATATTTTTGTTAAGAATTTTTTTTTGATTACGAATTAGTTTGATTTGTATTATTGTCATATATAAATACATTATTTCACTATAAATTTTGAGAAAATCTTTATTCAGAATTTTTTGTACTGTAATTTTTATCACACATAATAAGAATTTAATAAAGAAGAGAATGATATTCAAAAGTGTTTTGGGTTTTTTTTTTTTTTTCTAATATTCTCTTGTATTTTAATAAATCACTTGAAGCATATATTCCAACGTTATGACAATCATATATATATATATATATGTATATATATGTTTTAAATTAAGGCTCGCAGTTATCTTCATGTAATATATTATCCCTTGATTAATTTTCTATTTTTTAGAAAGAGAAATTCTTTTTGAAATAATTTTGAAAGTTGAAACATAATATTAGAACAAATTATAAGTAGGGTATTGTCCTTTGATTAATACATATTGTTGTGCAAGTGCAAGGGATATATGCAATCCATGCAACTTACGAATTACGATCATTTCTCTGTTGATTTGTCAAGTTGGGCAAATTAATTTAATGGACTGCTGTCATGTTTTGATGATTAATGACTAATGATCATCATTTATCAATGCATGCACCTTTCAAATCTGCACTATCAACTTTGACTTCTTTTAAAGTATAGATAATTGGCATTGACAAATCAAACGAAATTTATAATGAGATATTTTACTTGCAATATCTCATATCTCAATTCACCTACCTGTTTAATTAGCTGGCAAAAGTACCACAACCACCTTCATATTTGCCTGAAAAATCGGCACCATCGTAATTATAATTTTACTCCTTTGTTGTGTGTGTGTGTGTGTGTGTGTGTGTGTGTTTTTATTTAGTTTAATTTAATTTAATTTTTATTTTAATTTTAACTCTTTTAATTTTTTTTCCCAACCTGCATATTCAATTTTGCTTCTACTAGTTGTCAAATATAACTTAATAAATGATTGATAAATATTTAAATAAATATTTATTAAATATTATGAATTTAAAGTTAAATAATAATATAGTAATTATAAACATATTTTAAGAGGATTTGATTTCTTGGTGGAGGTGGAAAAGTTGACAATATATAAAAAGAAATGAAAGGTAAGGTATCTGGACTATATGGCCGGCATATTGATGCTCTCTCTTGAGGACAAATTCAACATTTTCAATCCTATATGCTTGAAGTAATTAGGTGGTTAAATACATGATCTATATATTCGTTTATATATTTACCCACATTCCTATCGCAAAGAGTGTAATGACGTAGCTACATGTTTATTTATTTACCTACTCACATTATTAAAAAAAAAATATATATATATATATCGAACACTGTTTTTATTATAAAGATACTGTTTTGTTTAATTATCTCTAAAAACAAGATGAAAAAGAATTTCACAATTATTTTTTTTATTGAAAAATTATTTCCATTAATTTACTTTTACTTTTTCTTTATGTTATTGCTTAATAATATACTGAAATTTTTCAAAGCTAAGTTTAGAGTTTTAGACGAATATGTAAAGTATTGAATAATTAAAAAAAGCTTGTAAACAAATAAAATTTGCTTCCCCTAAAATTATTATATATATTTTTTAAAATAATAATAAAACAATAATTCTTATTCATATCAACAATATACGTGTGTAAATAGAAGTAAAGAAAACCTAACTAATTGAACAAAACTGAGTGAATTGAACTAAATCAAGCAAATTAAACCGAACAAATCGGTTTGATTCGGTTATGAATAATCTCAAT
>JAXCLQ010000014.1:9205416-9219601 GCA_035584115.1 Cedrela odorata
ATATATATATATATTTATATATATTTCTATGTATGTATATATCTATTTCTATGTATATAATGTATGTGTACATGTATGTATATATTTTAATATGAAGTTCTAATCATAGTGAACAATATAATTTCTTGTAATCATAATGTATTGATACCTTAATATTTGAACTTGTAACCATAATGTAATACCTTTGGATTGTTTATTGATATTTTTTGGCTGAGTATCGATACATTTGAGTTAGGTATTGATCTGTTCATGAAAATTCGATTATGAAAATTTCTTTGATCCTGAGTATCGATACATTGCACCTTTAATGAATGTATCGATCTGATTTGTCTTGTAAATATTTTTTAACTCTCTATCTTATTATATATCGATACCTTAAGTGAAAGTATCGATCCTAGTTTATCTTATAATTATTTTCGAATTCTCTATTTTGAAAAGTATCGATACTTCCTTCATATGTATCTATCCGGTCGGCTTTGTAATTTCTTCTCAAGTCTCTGACTTGCAAAGTATCAATACTTTTTATGAAGCTATCGATCCCTTCACCAAGTATCGACCTGTAACATGAATGTATCAATATTAACATAAATGTATCAATATATTTAGTACATGTATCGATACTTCCTACTTAAACTTGAATTTTCTCATAGATTTTAAGTCGAAATCACATATTTTATCTAATAAATTTATTTTCTACTAAGGCTTCGCCCCCTGCACCTTTGCAAAGTCGCTATCTTTTGATTCTGCTCGCTAATCGGCTAGCGAGATTGTCGAATATGTCAGTATAGGGCAACATACCAGAATACAACTTATACAAAATTCCAAATCATAATATTAAATTCATTATATTCATATCATTAAACTTAATTTAAATTCACCTAAACTTTGATACTGTGTTAACTAACCATTAATAATACAAGTGTGAAAATGAATGTCATTATAATAACTATCGTACCCTAATGTTTAATGAATAAGGTTTACATTATAGATATTTTATTAAGAATATAGTAATATCAACTTAAATTATCTGGATTGTGGCACAACTTAAATTAAATGACCAAAATTGATCATAAATTATCTAACCCTTTTTTAAAAGATAGGGCATTCATATGACATAATTGGCAAATTGTCCCAACCTCATAATTAAGGATGACAGTATATAATTATATTAGGATAGAATTAGAGAATGCCCATGCCCACCTCCTCATTAATTAATGAGATATTTAATTGCGTTTTTTAAATAAGCAACAAATCTAACAATGATAGTATTTACATTAAAAGTAGATTTGCACCTAATGTTGCCATATATTAATAGAAAATTGGAAGAAAGATATTAGGGTTTTTGTGTTTTCAAATTTTAAATTCATTATATAGAATATATATATATATATAAATTAACTAAATAATTTTTATTTTTATTTTTTTGTTTGTAATTTTCATGTCATTTATAATATTTAGTTAAAATATTTAAAATGTTGTGTGAGATAAAATATTTTATTAAAGATAAATGCATAACAGATAATTTATGTCGAAATTCTTGTTAATTTACTTAATTTTTTTTAAATAACCATAATTTTTGAGATGACCTATTTACCTTTTCATAAAGAATGAAAAGACTGCTTTAGCTCCAAAATTTAAACGGAAAAATTAGGGAAATCAACTAAATTATAGGTGGAACAAAATTAATTTTGGTCTTAACATTATTTGTGTTCATTCACAAAATCCCAAAAAAGCTGGTAATCAATTACAACATATTAAAAATATATATACATGAAAAGAAAGTTAATGTCAGAATTTAGATAAATTAGTTGATTAAAGATTGGATGAAACCATTGACTAAACCGTGTGTTCCCCACTAATTAATTAATTAAAATTTACCTAAGCAAAGACAAATCTCTCTTTTTATAAATCATCTAAGACTTCGACCTTAGCATGTGGAAGACAAAAGTGCTTTTATGGTGTCACAATTCACCAACGATCAATTAGGTCAAGCAATTTAATTATAATCTTCATAAGATTGTATTACAAATTAATAATAATACGTTATAGTTATTTATAGTTGTAATACTAATAAGTTCTAAATATAAAATATTTAGCTGATGATTTTAGTAAACAATTTTTTTTTAAAAAAATTAAAGTAAAATAATAAAGATTTTGGTGTAAATTATCTTAATTTACATCATCAAATTGAGATTAAAGTAGTCTAATTTTCAGACCACAGTTAATGTAAAATAAAATTATTTGATCATAGGGGATGATGAATAATAATATTAGTGCTTAAATAAATGTAAATATTTTTAATTGATATATTTTTAAAAATAGGTAAAAGTATAATAATTTTTAATAGTAAAATAAATCAAATATTATCAAACTGTTCAAACCCATGTGATCAAATCGGGGAAATGGTCTTATTTTGAAATTAATAAATAAGAAATGAATTCAAGTATTAGTACCTATAACAACCTACCCAATATTTATCCATTATGATTGGCGTTCTGTAAAAATAATTAGCTAATAATACAAATATCACAAACAAACGAAAACGCCTAACCGATTCTTTGATTGAAGTCTTCATTTTTTTAGTGCTACTGCTTGTTACTGCACATGTGCATTGCCGCTGCTCTGCTGCCTCTGTAATAAATAATTATAAAATTCAAGGCAAAACACATTAAATTGGTAAAATTCTTTCTACCTAAAATGATTTCATGAGAAATTGGGTGTTTGTGTCACGATAAGTATGCCTCTCTAAATTTTTCACTTACTATAAAAACATGATTGTTGTACCGTCTTCCCTAGTTCTCATACTCTGCCTGCCTTTCTTTCTCCTTCATTTCTCTCGCTGAAATTTGATCACTATGGCTCTTTCTTCTGGGTTTTCTATTGGAACAAACCAATCCCTTTTTCCATTTCTTATTGCTTCTAGACAAAAACTGAGTTGCAGAAAAAGGGTCTGTAATGAATTGCATGTGTTCATGTTTTTGTTGGTTTTGGTCTCTGTTATGTGTGTTTCTTACATGATCATGACCATGGTTTCTGTTCATGTGTTGCAGTTCTGTTTGAGAGCCTCGGCTGATGACTCATATGGGGAGGAAGCGAAAAAGGTGATGATAAAGAAAGAAAAGGATGGATGGAAAATTGATTTTTCTGGGGAAAAACCTGCCACACCATTGTTAGACACAATAAATTACCCAGTTCATATGAAGAATCTATCTAAACAGGTAAGTAAACATGGTTTGTTGATGAAACATGATGGATTGGTGATCATATTACGTATTCAAGGATAGATTGGTTATTAATTATAATATTGTAAATACTATTTCAGGATCTTGAACAACTAGCAGCAGAGCTTAGGGCAGATATTGTGCACAGTGTATCAAAGACAGGTGGGCATCTTGGTTCAAGCTTAGGAGTGGTGGAGATAACAGTAGCATTGCATCATGTTTTCAACACACCTGAAGATAAAATTATATGGGATGTTGGCCATCAGGTCAGAGGCTTGTTCATACATATTGAAGATGAAACTAAAATGGCTTGTTTCAATGTCTGATACAAATCATGGCCTCAGAAAGGGCCAAACATAATGATTCTCGATGGCTAACAGTGAGTTTTGCAGGCTTACCCCCACAAAATTCTGACAGGAAGAAGATCCAGGATGCATACTGTAAGGAAAACTTCAGGGCTTGCCGGATTTCCTAAAAGAGATGAGAGCATTCATGATGCTTTTGGTGCAGGACATAGTTCCACAAGCATCTCTGCTGGTCTTGGTATGTATGCTCTATAATATTTGTCTTCCATCAATCTAATGTAACTGTAAATTGTAGAATACATAGTTGAGGATTTTAGAATATAATCAATGTTCTTTCCTTCCGATAAAATATATATATATATATATATATATGTGTATAGGTATGGCAGTTGCAAGGGACCTTCTAGGGAAGAAAAATAATGTTATTTCTGTGATTGGAGATGGAGCCCTGACTGCAGGACAAGCATATGAGGCCATGAACAATGCAGGATTTCTAGACGCTAATCTAATTATCGTGCTGAATGACAATAAGCAAGTCTCTCTACCCACTGCTACTCTTGATGGTCCTGCATCTCCAGTTGGAGCCCTTAGCAGTACTTTAACCAAGCTCCAAGCTAGCACTGAGTTCCGCAAATTTCGTGAAGCGGCAAAAGTAAATCTTTTAGATTCCACATTGCTGTCTTCAATTTAATTACCTGGATCTTTTCAGTTTGTCAGAGACGTTTAACATGGGATTTTCTTCTTTCTCTGTTGAAGAGCATCACTAAGCAAATTGGTGGAACAACACATGAAGTTGCAGCAAAATTCGATGAGTATGCAAGAGGAATGATCAGCGCTTCCGGGTCAACTCTCTTTGAGGAGCTAGGGTTATACTACATAGGTCCAGTGGATGGACACAATGTTGAAGATTTAGTAACCATCTTTGAAAAAGTGAAAGCAATGCCTGCACCAGGGCCAGTTCTGATCCATGTTGTAACAGAAAAAGGGAAGGGCTATCCCCCAGCAGAAGCAGCAGCTGATAAAATGCATGGTCAGTTACTGACTTTATAATCCCATGTTTGTGTTATAAATTGTTCATGATCCTTACACTCTTATGCTTTCAGGAGTAGTCAAGTTTGATCCCAAAACAGGCCAGCAATTTAAGGCCAAATCCCCCACGCTTCCATATACACGGTACTTCGTTGAATCTCTGATAAAAGAAGCTGAGACGGATGATAAGATTGTTGCGATCCATGCCGCAATGGGAGGCGGCACTGGTCTCAATTATTTCCAGAAAAGGTTTCCAAATCGATGCTTTGACGTGGGGATCGCTGAGCAACATGCTATTACTTTTGCAGCTGGTTTAGCTACTGAGGGTCTCAAGCCATTTTGTGCCATCTACTCATCATTTCTGCAACGAGGATATGATCAAGTGAGTCAACGAAAGTAAAAGACTAGTTGGCCGGTTAGCTATTGAAAAGTTTAGCACTAATACTATATATATTGGTTATGAAGGTGGTACATGATGTAGATCTTCAAAAATTACCTGTCCGCTTTGCAATGGATCGAGCTGGTTTGGTTGGTGCAGATGGTCCTACTCATTGTGGAGCATTCGATATAGCATACATGTCTTGCTTGCCCAACATGGTGGTCATGGCTCCAGCTGATGAAGCTGAGCTTATGCACATGGTTGCCACAGCAGCAGCTATAGATGACAGACCCAGCTGCTTCAGATTTCCAAGGGGAAATGGAATCGGAGTAGTTCTCCCACCTAATAACAAAGGAACCCCACTTGAGGTTAGCATAAGTAACCCATTTTTTTAACATAAAACAGAGAAAATGTAGAACAAAATTAACTAAATAGTTTCTCTTTGATGATTTGACAGATTGGGAAGGGAAGAGTACTAACAGAAGGTGATAGAGTTGCTATTTTGGGGTATGGTTCTATTGTTCAACAATGTGTGGAAGCTGCAAGCATGCTCAGGAGCCGAGACATATCTGTGACAGTGGCTGATGCAAGATTCTGCAAACCCTTGGATACAGACCTCATTAGACAGTTGGCCAAAGAGCATGAAATCCTAATTACTGTGGAAGAGGGTGCTGTTGGAGGCTTTTGCTCCCATGTATGTCACTTCCTAAGCTTAAGTGGTCTTCTGGATGGACCTCTCAAGGTATTTTTCCTCCGATACAGAAATTACAAGAATACTGTAGATTTACTTCTCCTTTCCTTTTCTTTATGTAAATTCTAATTCTTTAGCAATTTCCTCTCCAGTTGAGATCTATGGTGCTTCCTGACAGATACATTGACCATGGATCACCCGTAGATCAGATTGAAGAAGCAGGGCTATCCTCAAGGCATATCTCTGCAACAGTCTTATCTCTCTTAGGGAGGCAAAAAGAAGCCCTTTTGCTTAAGTAGGCATACTAAACGAAATGGCATCTTCCTTTTCTTCCTTTACTTTTGGATGAATGTGGGATCCAATGTCATCTCTCTTGTACGAACTTTTTACCTACTGGATTAGCAAAACAAGAAAAGGAAATCAATTGAGAATAAAGGTGACTTCTCTTCCTAGAATGTTCAGCCCCTATATTAACATATATACAAAAATTTGTTAAAATAGCTCCACCATTATATATCTTTCTCCACGTTTAATAACTCTTAACACTACCCTTCAAGTCGGAGCACATGCTCAATATAGCCAGCTTGTTGCATATATTGGAGAAATGCCATTTACTCTTAGCTTGGTAAAGATGTCTCTTAATCGAACATTTGATTGAACATAAAATATAACAATATGTTTTCGCATTACCATATCACAAACAAAATGACAATCCATTTCAGTATGCTTGGGCTCTAATGAAAAACAGGATTATTTGCAATATATATAACACCTTTATTATCACAAAAGCAACTGCAATTTCTTACTCTCCATATTCCGTACTGTCCTTTGTTTATGGACCTAACTAACCAAACTTAAATTTCTTTCTAACACTCAATATCATTTTCATTGCTTGTTCTTTCAGAACGTAATTAGAGCCATTTATTTATGATATTGAATTACATATTGACATTTCATATGATATCGAGGAGCCATCTTTCTATTGATTAAACTCAGCCAAAAGGGATGGAACCAAGTGAATAATGCCATGACCAACTAAAATCCTCCAAAAATACTCCAACCTGAGAAAGCAACTCTTATATGTTAAGCAACTGCACATGCTAGTTTGTTAAAATACCCCCACTTCTTAAGATATAAACATATAATTCTAAACAAACTCGATGGTACATTCAGCATCATCTCAAGTAAAAGGAATTTTCTTCTGTTTTATAATACAAAATTTTATTTTGATATTAGTAATATCAATTGCATTACACTTCTTGTATTACTCTTAAGATCTTGAATGGAGGCAACTTAGTGCTACAAAATTCATGCATTCTTCAAAATATTAAGTCGGCTCATTGTAGGATTCTCCTCCAAATTCTTGTTCCGTTTAACTCAACAATGCTGCTCCAATTACCAGTGGAAGATTAAAAATGTTTGGGAGCAGAACCTAAGCCCCTCATCCCCCAGCACAACTTTGAGAAATCTTTATTAGCCATAATTTATTGTCACTTAAAACTTTTATCCCAAGCTTTTACAACTCTGTTTCTTCTTATGTTGTCTCTGTAGTTAAAAGAATGCTACTTTCTAGGTATATCCCTGTTATGCAGTTATCTATGTTGAGGAGGCCAAGATATTTGGACTAAGAACATTGTTTGCACAACCACAAAAGCCCTTGCCTGGAAATTATTTTCATGACTTTATAAGGTTGTGTCAGTTGTGGGTGCTGATTGTTCAACTGGTAAAACACTCTTGGTATTATACAAGAGTTTGTGGTTTGAATCCCACTCAAACCAGGGTTAAGGAGACGTTTGTTCTACATTTATGTGATACTTATTTCTTTTCTTTTTTTTTTTCTAAAAAAAAGGGTTGTTTCAGTTTTAAAAAATGAAAATGCAAGAATCCGACAAAAAAAAAAAAAATCTAAAAATTGAAGTAAGCAAACTAAGGTCCAAAACTCATTACAGACATTGTCCAAATATTTCCACTATCAATGGCGATAGCGAATTTAAGGATCAATCTCAAGAAAAGATTTCTGCATATCTTCTAATGAAAAACATAACTGAATCAAGCATCTGATACCTTTACAGAATGATCCTCACCTCTGTTGATATATCAATCAACAACTGGGCAGCAGTTTTAGGTGCATGTATTAATTGATCTGTTACGACAAACAGAGAGGTTACTTCATTTTGCAGCTTTCTTCAGCAAATCCCATTGTTGCATGCCAAGATAATACTAGCGAATTTTACATCTTGCTTAGGTCCTGAATCTTCCATCCTGTTGAACACTTAAAGCGCCTCATGTCAAAAACCACTTTGGGCAAATGTATATCATGTTATTAATAGATATCACACGAACTTTAGTTAAATCGCTGAAAAATCACCTTTTTGTTTCTCTGTTTCCTCAATAAGTGCTGCTACAAAATATGTATCTATTCCTTGTTCTGTGACAACAGCATGGATTCATGTCCATTCTTCAAGCATTGCAAGTTTCAAATATGTTCCAGCTTCGTTAAAACAATCTCTTCTTTACCATTTTGATCAAGATCTAGAAAAAGTGATGTCTGTGCAACTTGGTTCAGGCTCTAAAAAAGCTTGAAAGCCTCCAAAGAATTATCAGTCAAGACATGCTTTGAGTTCGTAGTAACGAGAGAAATTTGTGAAGCAACTGCAGATTCAAAAGTGCACTCAGTAATAAGACCATGAATCAGGTTACTAATACATAATTCTCTGAACTCCGACAAGCACTCAAATGTTTGCAAAAGTATATACGTTAGTCTTAACCTTTTCATTGATCATACTAGCAACAATTTTATCCAACCTTAACGTAGAGAGCCCAACGTAGTATACTTTTAAAAATACCAGACTTCGTGTATTTATTAGGAACAAGGAAGAAAAAAACACAACAAACTGCCTTCAAAATCATCGTTTCTTATGACTTACAGACATATAGCTTCTTCACTCTTATTATGTCTGATGTTAGTGCGCATCGTTGAAGGTCCCGTAATATTGTACAATTCGTCGAAACATTTTCTGAGCATTCATAATTGTTGAAAGAAATGGACTCAATGCAAACAAGGCCCAAATGATTGACCTGGACAGCCCAATTGAAGAAGAAGCTGAAGTCCATAGCTGCAGCAAAATGAAGAGAGCAGAAACAAACAAAATACCAGTACCAGTACCAGTACCAGACTGTGCTTTCGGTTACAACAATGGCAAGGCACACAACCATGAAAAGGATAACCTGCATTTGCTTAGTGTTAGAGATTGTATGGTCATTTTTTGATACCTTTTGAAATGTAATCATTTTGCATATAATACATTAAGATTTCTTGTGAAATAATTCATTTGAATGTATATATAACCTTGAACATTGTAAAGACATTTGATGAGGAATACAAGCTAAGAAAACAGAGAAGACTTACTTTGAAAACACTCTTCATTCTTCAACTTGGTATGAGAGCCATACGAATCAATGGCTTCAAGCAACAACTCATCATCTCTAAATACTTCATTAGCAGCTCAAACAAATATTCCACTTGTTTTCACAACTCCAATCAAGTTAACAAATTCAAACAACTTCTTGTGGAAAACACAAGTCCTTCTTGGAATCTGTGCCAACAACCTTGAACATCTCATCAATGGAAGTAAAGAAATTCATCAATGCTTTCATCAATGGAAGTAAAGAAATTCATCAATGCTTGTGAGCATTGATAAAGAACATAATATAGTCATAATAGAAAATCCTGAGTATATGGCATGGGAGAGGCAAGACCAAACCTTGATGAGTTGGCTACTCTCTTCAATGATTGAGGGAGTTCTCAGATCTATCATAGAGTGCAAAAATTCACATGAGCTATGGACAGCCTTGGAGAAGATCTTCATTGCATAGACAACAACAAGAACAATGCAACTGAGGGCAAAAATCCAAAATACCAGAAAGGAAGGTATGACCATGAATTAATATTATGGCAGAATGAAATCATTGGTTGAAGGACTCAGATCATCAGGCAACAAGGTCACAGATAATAAGCTAATCTTGTTCCTAATGGAAGGTTTTAGAGCTTAGTATGACCCTATGGTGGTAAACATCACCTTAAGGGAAAAATTGTCAATACAAGATGTCTATTTCATGCTTTTGAGTCATGAAAGCAGGGTTGAGAAAAATATGTCAATTGGAAACATTAATTTGCCACCAAACTACTCAGCAAACATGGCATAAGCAGGATACAACAATTTTCAAAAGAAAAATTAGCCCAGAGACAGAAGCAGTGCTCAGAATCCATCCTCAAACTATCAAAATCATTTTGGAGGGAATCCAACTTATCAAAACCAGAATGGAGGAGGTCTACAAACCAAAGGAAAAGGGAAGAACACACCAAGAGGAAACTAGAAACCTACTTGCCAGATTTGCAACAAAGTTGGGCATGTGGTTGCCTCCTGTTGGCACAAGTTCAACAAAGATTTCAACCCCTTAGCACCCGTCAAGCCTGATCAAAGAGGTGCGTACCTGGCAGCACCTGAGAACATCATTGATCCATCATGGTACCTTGATAGTGGTGCAACAAATCATGTCACCAACAGCCTGGAAAACATAAACGCAGGCATTGAATACAAAAGAAATGATCAGCTGGCAATAAGTAATGGAAATAGACTCACTATCACATACATTGGTTGTTTAATTTTACCCACTTTGCACCCATAAACTAATAAGCATTTGTTCTTGAATCATATTTTGCATGTACATGCAATAACCAAAAATTTAGTTAGTATATCCAAACTAATTGAAGATAATTACATTAGCATTGAATTTGATAAGAAGTTGTGTGTGAAAAAGGACAAAAGACATAGGAGAATCTTGCTGCAAAGAGTGGCTAGAGGTGGATTGTATCACCTTTTGTGTTCCCCTTCTAGTCACAGCACATCATCACTTTTAATTTCTAGTTTTCAACAAAAAGAGTCAGTCATCAGTAGTCCAGAATCTATGGTGTCTTTATGTCCAAATACAATAGAGTCTGTTAGCAACAAAACAAGTGCACGGTGTGATTGGAATGTATGGCATAGGAGATTAGGTCACTCTCATTTCTCAGCTTCACAAAAGAGTTTGTCAAATTGTAATCATCTAAACTTGAATGGAAAATCATATGTTACATTTTGCAATGCTTGCTAACTTAGAAAATCTCATAGACTGAATTTTAAAACCAATGATATCAAGGCCACTGAACCTCTACAAATCATATATTCTGATTTGTGGGGTCCTTCTCTCATCTCTTCATACCAAGGCTACAAATACTATATTGCTTTTGTTGACGATAAAACATGCTTTACCTAGATATATCCTCTAACCAGTAAAGAAGAAGAATTAAACACTATTAAAGTCTTTAAAAAACAAATTGAAACTAGCCTAGATAAGAAAATCAAAAGCCTCCAATGTGACATGGGATGAGAGTTTAGGATCTTTGAATCTTATCTTCAACAAGAATGGATAATCAAGAGCTATTCATGTCTATAAACACACCACCAAAATGGAAAAATTGTGATGAAAGAAAGGGAAGAGGTATGTAAGCCAAAAGTCCATATCAACACACCTGTTTTTGTAGGATTTAGTAAATATCTTCAATTTTGTTTAACTCAATTTAATTCATCGGGTTGTACGTACATTTTGTAAAATGTTTAGTATGTTTTATGCAGCCATCTTGGGTGTTATCTGTGTTAGTAGGGGTGACAATTTTTTATACGACCTACTAACTCGACACGAACAAGACATGAAATTTACAGGTTTGAGTTAAGATAAGATAACACGATTATTAAACGGGTGACACGACACAACATGGTTAATAAACGTGTCAAATTAGGGTTTAGAATTTTTGACACGTGAATCTATTTATGACATGATTAATTATTTGAGTAATCATATCATGCTAACTTATTTTTAATTTAGTAAATTTATTTTTATTTTTTTTCTATTTTAAAAATTTTTAGTTATATTTATGCATTTTTAAAATGTATTTAGTTATATTTATAATATCAATGATTAATATTTGAAAAAATGTTATCATAAATATTATTAAAATATAAATAAAAAAAATTAAATGGGTTTACAACTCGTTTAATCGTTTAATAATAGTACCGAGTTAGAGTTTTTACTTCTTGACATGATTATTAAATGGGTTGAGTTTGTTAGCTTTTTTTTGACATGATATGAATATAACACAACACAAATACAACACGATAACTCAAATCACCACCTGTACGGTGTTAGATTAGAGCTGAACGAATGAGTCGTCTGTATGTCTGCTAAATGTTGGAAATTATCGAGCTTGAGGGAATATATGAGGATAGCTTGCTTGTAGAGCCAGTTGGTCATTGTAGAGACCTCCGCACAGTTTATGATGACTTAAAAGTGGGTGACATTGACACTGGTATTGGCGACGCATCTGGATTAAACGCATCACGGGTATGTTTTTCATTTACATTTTTGTGTTATATAATCTAGTCATATGCATTGAGGTTTCACATAATGTATTGTAGGACTCATATCCTTTAGGGTATACACCTGCACAATTGTGGGCAGGTATACCCACGCTGTAGTCGTAGTTTTAGCCCTATGATTAGTACATACAACATTATAATAAAGATTTTAGAAGAGATATTATGGCCCATTGTGATGCATTGTTTAGAGATATCCAGAACCTGAGACATGATCTTAGATATTATACTCAGGACTTGAGACAAGAGCTCAGATAATATTTTATTACCTCAAGTAATCACAATTAAATTGTAGGTTTGTGTTGATGTTGGCCAGTGAGGGAGATGTCTTGTACTTCAAGTTGCCTACTGGCAGATGTCTTGTCCCGATTTTATAAGACAGCAGTGGATGGTTACCTCTTCACACCTATATATATGTTTGTATCATAAATTATGTTGTTATGACTTAATCGAAAGTATTTGATTAATCAATAACATATTTTATTTTTTTTATGCAAAGCAAACTACTTGTCATGTGGCAGGAGACACGTTGTGGGAGATTACAATTGGACACTTTTCCCCCAGGACAGGATATAAAGCAACACGTCAATAGTGATGTTATTGGGGTAAGAAAGGCTTAGTGCACAGTCGATGTTGTTTTCATTATTGGGCTGGTATATAGTGATCACTAGATTGCATGTGTCATGGACTTGGCCGGTTCATAACAGTGTATGATTCAGCACCGCTGAGACATTTTGACAAGCAAATATTTGAGGCATTCGAGTCGTTGTGCATATTGATACCTTATGTCATAAGACAGTGTGACGTTTATGACGCAAGGCAAGATCTTAGACTTAGTCATACGCTTTTTAGAAATGTACGACTTGGTAATTTGCCTTGTCAAACTATAGGTTATGCCGACTATGGTGTATTTACATGCAAGTATATCAAGTACGCGAGTTTGGGGTGACTGTAAGATTTTACCTCCGAACATGGGTCATTTTTTTTAGGATAAATATGGCGTTTGATTTGTATAATGAATACTTACATTGATTTTATTTAGTTGTTGTATTGCAGTATTTTGTATGTTACTTCATACTATATTCTTTGAATTAAACTTTATTTGAACTATGATTCTTTGATGTTATATTCTTGAAAATACATCATGAAAGGAACAGTGAGTTCACATGCTCTGTTTCCGTGAGCAGTGGAAGCATGACGCATGAAAGGAACTTCCGGGCGCACAACCGCCGCAGAGGAGCCATGGCTATATTCATAAACCTGCGGAATAGGCTCCTTACCGATCTGGACATGCACACATGCATGTTTTGGCTTTCAAAAATTATGCTCTGTTCACATATTTAAAAACCAAAACAGAGATGACTCACCTTTGGCTTTGCAATCCAGGACAGCAACAAGTTTACTCCCTCAAGTGATCCACACGTCAAAGTGATGAAGCCAGTTCCAGCTTGTTTGGGATTTGCAAGCTCTGGTTTGAGCTTCAATAAGCTCACTAAGCTTTCTCTCTCTACGGTTCCTCTTTTCTCTCTTCTGTTCAAGCTCTGGTTCATAGCCCAAGCTTGATTCCCTCTTTTGTCTTTGTTTTGGTTCACAACCAAGCTCTCTTAAGCTTGCTTTCTTAAGCAGCTTACGGTTTGAAGGAGAAGAAAAAGCTTTTTGGTTTTTCAAAAGAGAGAAGAAAAAACAAAAACAGAGAAGAAGTATGTTTTTTCACTTAACGTATTCTGTATATATATATATATATATATATATATATAAACTTAACCCTTCAAATCTCATTTTGATAAACACCCACCGACTCCGCCCAATCAACTAGCATCTCCAAAAAATCAAAATTGAAATTTAATGCAAAAAGATGAGTCATGGTTAATGTCGGCTGTTTGCATTCTTAATCAAATACATGCATTACATTAATACATTATTAATATAATATATATATATATATATATTAATCAAATTAACATATAGATACTTGTATTAAAATGAGAGAGAGAGAGAGAGTTACATATATATATATATATAGATATATGTATACACACACACACACACACACACACACATTACTTTAATATATATATATATATATA
>JAXCLQ010000014.1:9219701-9236810 GCA_035584115.1 Cedrela odorata
TATATATATATAGATATATGTATACACACACACACACACACACACACACATTACTTTAATATATATATATATATATACATTTTTATATTCACATATATAAATAAATATCTTACATATATATATATATATCAATAATATATTTTAGATATTTATTATTATATTAATATAATTAATAATTATGTTTTATGATTACTTTAATCATATTAAAATAAAATACTAATATATTAATATTATTGCATCTGCAAATAATATTTACGGTATCCCAAAATTAAACCAAAATATTTTTCACCCATACGCGTGTTAGCGAGTCAGAGACGAAAAATATATTCTTTACAATAAAGAATCAAATTGTTGCCCGATCAATATATGTACAATATATTAACCAATTAATGATTATTACATAGTAATAATAGTCATCATCATTAAATAACCGACTATATGTAATCCTTTGGGTTCACTGTGAGCTGGACATGGGTGGACATAAACTCCTTCGTATCTCTTCGGTACAACTCTTTATAACCAAAGTTCCTAATCATGCGCAATCTCTAACAAGATGCCACAACCCTCAGACACTAATGAATCCATATAGTCGTATGTACATGTAGTAAAGTCCATCTGCTGTCTACTCCCAATTGAGAGCGGGTTATGGAATCGTCAAAACCCCTAACTCAATCATAGGAACAGGGTCTCGAATCATATACGGGAATCATGTATCCAAAAACACCTTTCTGGAAACATGTACTCTGACCAGAGATTTCATTTCCCATATATGACATCCTTGCTTAGGATCTCAAACTCTAATATCTGAGCCAACAGATTCCATCTTAGTCATCATCTGTCCTCAAACACTTAAACACATTACCAGCAAGCTTCTTTCACTAGACGTGGCTAGCTCAATACAGAGGGCAGCCGTGACACCTCAGGTCAAAGGACTAGTGGTATACTAGTACGGATGTATGACGTATCATTGACTGTGAATAATCACTCATATGGTTCGTCACGTTTTGTCACGTTCAGTAACACGTACTTTAACATATTACTCATGTTTATGCTCTTGTGACATTAGACTCGTCACCCAACTATTAGCATCAACTACTAATCCTTGGCAGCATTAAAACATGCTAGTCATGCAATGTCATACTCCCATATGACAATACCTCAACCAGGAACTAATTCGGATGTATTTAGATCAGACTCTGTATTCATATCTACAACTCCTTGCAGATAGAGTCTTGACGTCATAATACATTACGAAATCTCATTTTGCATTTTATATATAATATCTATATATATACGCAATTGTATATGCAAAATGATATAGATGTCATTTTATTAATCATAAACTAATTTACAATTAATTACAAAGTTATATATACATAAGGATGATATCCCTAAACCGTATGACACAATTGATTCTATAGCATATCTCTAACACATCATAAGTAACAAACTAACAATATATGATTAAAAAATAACAACATGAATGTCGTAAATATATTTGATATATCATTGTTATGAAATTACTATATATAAAATGTAGATTTGAGGGGTTAAATATCGCGATCATAACAATGATATATCAAATATATTTATAATATTCATGTTGTTATTTTTAATCATATTTAGTTTGTTTGTTACTTACGATGTATTTTCAAGAATATTACAACAAAAAATCATAATTCAAATGAAGTTTAATTATTATTATCTAAAAGGTCCATAATATATATATATATATATATTTGGTACGATTAAAAGTCGATGCCTTCTACTAATGTATTTCTTAGAATAGTCTAAAATTGTAGCTCATGATCCACCATATTTAATAGTTACTGTCAAAACTTCATTTATATCTATGAAAAAGTAATAAAAAAATACATTAAATTATTAATGAAATTTAATTAAAAATCTATGTTTTACGGTGATAAAAATTTATGTTACATAATAAATATATTATTTAATTTAAAAATAAAATTTTAATAATATTAAATTTTTAATTTAATTTCTTTAAAAAAAATTGCACTACATTGGACGCTTGATATTGAGCACCATAGAGGGCACTTTGCTTTGAGGGTCACCGGCGCTCGATTGTGCGCAATCACGCGAAAAAACCCATAGTTGACTTTTTCGAACTACCGCGACACTCCAACATAATTTTCTCTAAAAATCAACAAGGCACAAATTCAAAAGATTTAGGAAATCAAGCTCAAATTCAACACATTCACACATTAATTCATTATATAAAGCATAAAAAGGTAAGAATGTATGAAAAATGAAAAGAACTCACTATTTTTTTAAGTGCTGTTGTAGGTGGTTTTCAAGTTTCGACAAAATGAGATGAATTAAAAATAAGTGGTCATGTGAGGGTATATTTGTTCAAAATTGATGAAATCGGTCATTTTGATAAAATAAAACTGGTCACATCCTCAAAGTGAGGCTAAAATAAGGTCATTTTAGAGATTTTTTCTTTGTATATTTAGCTATATGAGAGATATTTTTGTCCAAAATCATGTTTAGTTAGTTTGGTAAAAAAGAAAAGAATATGACTAGTTCAATAAATTGACTTAAAAAGTAATTATTTTAAAAAAAACCCTTAAAAGAAAAATCAGATGAGTAATTTAAAAATTATGAATAAATTCCTCCGCAATTACGTGAATTGAAGCTCAAAATCACCATAAGCCTAGCTTGAAAGTTCCATAATAATAACAATTAGATTTCTGTAATCAGTTGAATCATTCGATTGAGAACTAGCTCAGATAAAAAGCAAATGGAAAGAAATTGAAAGCATATCCGATCCATTCATGTTAAGTTAATACAGATAATATTGGCTGCTGTAGTGTCATTCTATGTTCTTCCCTTCTCTTCAGTCTTTTCTTTTTCCTTTTTCTGGTAACAAGGAGTCACAGCTCTTTAGAACCCAACTGGTCCTTAAGCACAAACAACGTAGTTCCAATAGACCTCCAATAACCTTCAACCATTGATGTCACTCGCTGTTCTGTATAAAATCAGAAGCCACCAACTTTAGTTCAAGACCTCTTCTCTCAGAATTCAAATTTCATCATAAATGACTACTTAAAATGATGTAAGTGTAAACTCAACGATTTTAGCGCCATTTGGGTGTTGCAGAGATTTCTGATTTTGTGAGAACGTGAGGAAAGTTTAGTCATAACCTTATAACCAGTAAAACTTAATTAAGTTGATTTTTATGTCAGCTATTAAGGGTAAGCTAATTGTTTTTGTGAGTTTACCATAACATACTATTTGGTTTCAATTGCGTAAAGTAAGCGGTTTGATGGTGACTTTTCAAGTAACTTTAACAAAAAAGCAAAAGATGAATTTCTCAACCAATCAGTGTAGCTAGTCGGGTCTCTCTTGTATTTTTTTATAACAGATCTTGAGATCAAATCTCCCACATACCAAGATGAGGTTTTGAAGGGATTTCGGGTAGGTATGGAAAAAAAATGGAACAATCCAAGCAATTTTCAAGTTTATTACCAAATAAGGAAGATACAGTAGAACTGCATGCAGATGATGTAGTCCTTTCTTGGGGCGCAAAAGACATTTACCTCTTTCAGATGAGCCAGATTGTCGCCGTCTTCCCCCTAAACAAAGCCAAGAACATGTTCACCAACTACAATCTTTGAAGTTTTTTCCAACAAAAAGAGATTTGTTTCCACTGCACGAAAAATAGAAATTTTGGCTAAACACTCTCACAGAAAATTTTGTTTTTCTATTTCATTGAAAGGCAACTGATCATAATTTAATGCAGAACAGAATCACTGTTAATTTGATCTCATAACAGGATATAATTGGAGTGCTATGATGGTCAAGCGTCCTACGGAATTTGGATCAATTTGTCACGTTCTGCATGCAATCTAAAAACAAGATGGTACATAGTGTATCATAATCAGCAACAAAACTAAAATCAACTACTTTTAACTGACATTAAGAAAATCAAATCATTTGAACAGAAAAAATTCACTAAAAATTAGACACAAACCACAAAATCAGATAGCAATTATGTTAACCAGTTCCTTCAAGAACTAAGTCACGAGCAACATATATTAGGTTAGTTTGGGACTGTGGTGCTTCTGCTGTGCTTTGAAAACAAAGCTAAAAAAGTGTTTGATAACACCAACTTTTACTAGGACCCAATCATATTTTCATTAATATTTGACATCTAAAAAGTGTTTGATAATACCAACTTTTAGTAGGACCCAATCATATTTTCATTAATATTTGACATCTAGTGCTTCCATCCTATATTAATTGTCAACTTCACTATACCAAACCGAGCCTTAGACTTCATGGCCAGGCCCAGTTATAATTGTGCCCATATTGCTCTACTTCCTTCCAATCCATCAGTTAATTGAAAAAACCAACACTCTCAACCCAATAGCCACACAAACACATGGGCAAAAAAGAAAATGAAAGAAACAGAGAACTCTCACGTTCAGTGTTGTGCTATGAGACCTCTCAAGCTCTACACATGCAGCAAAAGTAGTTGAGCCTCTTTCACCATCTGTAGTAGCTGTTATATGTCCTCTTCCCTCAGACTGCATTCACATTGACCCTAAATATGAAGGCCTGTACTAAAATACATGTCACTTAAAAAAACAATAAGAAGAAAAAAACAATGAATACCATGAAATGAGGAAAATAACCTTCACCTTTGATGACTGCAATACAGAAGGGTCACCTATATTGTCATAGAAACCAAGCTGAGCCACTCCTTCCATCAAAATATTCTGTTGACTAGAATCAAGAGATTGTTCTGATGGTCATTGCAATACAGAACAAATAGTCTGCCCCACACCTCCAGAAGGGCTCCTTGCTCCCACCTCATCAAGCACCTCAGTTGGTAGAAGATGAACCAGTATCTTCTCAAGTTCTAAACTCCCTCCTAACGTTCTTGAGCCAAGTTTGTCATCTGTGGTGAGTGTTTCATGTCTTCTTCCTTTAGTCTGCAATCATACACTTATTCTGAATTGCATATCCTTGAAGAAAAAACAAAGGCAATAAAAGAACTGAAAAAACGTACAGAGTGATATGAACTCTCACCTGTAGCCTTTGTGATCTTATTGAAGGAATACCAAATTGATCTATTCCTTGTATTGCAATTGTTTCTTGATTGGACTTGGGAGATAGAGCCACTGATCGGTTAAATCAAGGAGGATTAGTCTCCCCCACCCTTCCATCCAGGCTCCTCAGTCTTACTTAATTGAGTGCCTCACTCAACAAAAGATTATTTCTAAGTATACCAGTAACTTCAAGTAGAGCATTCTGAACGTTTTTATAAGCCCCACTAATCTGTGAAATTAAACCTTTCCATGTAAAAGTAACTATCAAGTTGCACCAAAATTTTGTTACAATTTACTTAAGCTTATAGATAATCATCCAACCATAATATTCACATGCAAGGCACGTAATTCAAACACAACCACAACTACTGTCATAAAAATAAAGAGAAACATGATTCATTATAATATAATTAATATAATGGAGGTTTTCAATTACAAACATCTTGATCAAACATGATATGATAGCATTCAAGCGCAAAACATTACTTTGATCTCAATCTTTCACCAAAAGCCTTTAGGGGCAGTACCAATGAGTAAACTACCATTACCTGTATAATATTTCATCATCTATATCAAATTTGGTCCCAGACAAAATCAAATAGGTTCTGAAAGGGTCATTAAATATTAGAAATTCCAGATGAAAGTAAGTGAACCATTTGGAAATTTAAAATGCTGAAATGTCAACTACGGACCAAAAAGAGAACCTCAAATTTCCTAAACTTTAAGTTGTAAATGAAAAATTGCCACAAACCAATCACTAGATAGATGGAAGATGCCACCAAGATATGGGATTTAGCTCTTTGCTTTTAGTATGGCTGAACAGAGGTATAGAAGAGTTTTACCTGAATAAGAAATCATGTGTCTTTGGATGAAGGTTGATAACGTTTACTTCAACACATTGATTATGTTAGAAAAATATATTCCACAAATGAAAATCCTAAAATGCCTTTTAATGGAAAATGAAATTATATTGATAGAAAAAAAATATACAAAATGTGGTCAGGAAATCCATTGAATTGGCAATAACTTAAAACTACCTCATTTATATATGATTTGTGAGTAATTGACTAGATATTGAAGTTAAGAAAACCTCAAAACTCAGCCCCAAATCATACAGAAGCAAAAGTGCCCCAAAACTAAATGGTCCCTAAATAGCCTACAACTATTATAAAAATAACCAAAAAATTGAAAGAAAAAAAAAGGCAATAAATGTTGCTTCCCAATTTCAAATAATGAAAATCTGAGGTATAGCCCACGAAGAAACCCAATATTTCAATTTATCCTATAAGACAGGTTGAGATTCCCCTAAATAATCATTAAAAAATATATCCCATAAGATGACCATCACTGCACACTTACATAGAACCCCATCATGTTTTCTTCCCCTGATGACAAATTCTACAAGAGCTGAACAAACGGAGGAAGGAAATGCCCAGCTGATCCAAAACTCTTCACAAGGTTCAGAACACAAAGAAAAGATGATAACTTACAATACAATCTACCAATAATTTTCATGAATAATAACATTAATGCTTAAGATCTTTGTTCAACATAACGAAAAGTTAATAATCACACCTGTACCAGCACATCATTCTGTACAGCAGAATCCAGGATCTGTTCCCCTCCCAATAACTGCATATCAGCATCAATTACATCTGTTATTTCTGAAGCTACCCTACATCCGTTTCCAGTCGAGCAACCTACAAACTCTTCTCCAACTAAAAGCCTTACAGTCACAGTAGCACCCTTGATCACTGTTGATGAAAATCCTTGTTGACCTTCCACCTCAACGGATCTAGCAAAGACAAGAACGAAATATTTTGTGAAGGAGAGCACCATGCACCAAGTGTCTACAAGACCGAATTTGCTAAGGCATTTGACATTAAATCATAATATACATTATTTAACTGAGGGTGATAATTAAATTTAAGCCAACTATATTTGAAAATATTAAAAAAATCATAAATGTATTATTTATTTTAAAGTTGTCATTTCTATTTCACTAAGTAAAAATAAATATTTTGTAATAAATTATGATTTTATCATGCTAATTGGTAAATTAAAAAAAATAATTAAAAATTTTGGAAAAAATAAAAATTTAATTTAATTTTGGTAAATTTTATTTATTTTATATTTAATTTAATTTAATTTTTTAAGAATTTATTGATTTAATTCATTAAAGAATTTAAAATTTATACAACAAGAGCATTAATAATTAGATTTGTTTTAATTTAATAATAATTTCACTTATTATTAATAATGTTGATATGAAAATGAAGGATAACGAAACCAAATAATGCTTACTTAACCAAATAAACTCACGTGGCGTTCACACCAACAATGTTTATGCTTTCATCATTAGAAAATATATTTACCCAATGTCTCGTTCTTTGTAATATTTTTTTAATTAATTAATTTTATTTATTTTTATTATTGTAAAGTATGAATGAATATAAAAAAAATTTATAAGGTTCAGGCTGAAATATTCCCCTTATTGTATTTTTTTAATTAATTAATAAAAACTAATACTGTCGGAGGTATTTCTTTTTTATAGTTTTTGGTAATTTATAAAATATTTTATTTAATTTTAATTAAATTGATAAAAAAAAAGTTGAACCCGACAGACCCATTTCATCAAACGGAATCGAATCGTATGACGAACCAGACTAGAACCGGCTTGAAATTGGATTCGGAACTGAAATTAGAACCGTAACTGGCCCGGATGAAAAACTAGAACCAGCTTGGCCCATTACTGGTTCCATCACCGGTTCTGGTCCGATTCAATTACTTTTAAACCGTGGAATTAGCCTAAATCGGCTCGCCATATTTTCTGGTTCTAACCGATTCCACCTTTCTCGGTTCTTTGACCCGGACCGAACCAGCCTGAAATCAGTAAGACACCACTATCTACAATAGACAAAAGTCAACCCCAAATCAATTATAAAGACTATGTAGACACTTTAATTGATGCAAGAATTAATACATAATTTAGAAGTAATTAATAAAGACAAAAGTCAAATCTTAGTTTTAAGAGAAAATATATTAAAAGTCAAGAGTCAATCTTGTCCTTTGTAATTCTTGAAAATGAAGTCTAGAAAAACTAATAGTTATAGAGGCATTTTAAAAAAACATTAAAGATAGTTATAATCTAATACTATAAAAAAGGGTAAAAAGTAATGAATAAAATCAGAGTTTTAAGCAGAAAAATATCAATATTTCTAGAATTTGTTAAAGCTACTTTGCTAAGGGTTTTTCCAGATTTTCTCTCTTGATAAATCTTAGCTCCAATGGTGTTTGGAGTAAAATTATCTCTAAAATTTATAATATGGTAAACTATATTAGTTATCTATTTACATCAAGTGATATCAAAGCCTTTTTAGATTTGTGATTATTGCGGTCAATGGTTGGGACATGAGATGATGTAAATGCATCATTCTCACATGCAGCAAATAGCCCTACAAGAGAGGAGTTTATGAACTTGCAGAATCAGAATAATCAACTTTACACTACATTAGAACAAGCAGGTCTTCTTATTCCTTATAATCTTACAATTGGGAGAAAAAGAGAGCAACACACTCACACATACCAGCTCAGAAATTTCAGAAATTAACCTCCAATGGAGCGATTTCAATATGTTATAGATGACTCTACAAATGAAGAAGAAAAGGCCAGGCCTTTTGAAAGACGACCTAAGTTTAATTGTACGATAGATCGTAATCAGGATCCAAATGTTAAGGTAGAAATTCTAAGTTTTACAAGAGATGAACAAATAAAGGAGGTTGTCGATTGGCTTAATGAAGTTTAAAGGATCTTTGAGATTCTTGATTTCCCATACAACAAAAAGGTGAAGTTTGTGGCCATAAAACTAAGAGAGTATGCATCTTTTTGGTAGGAGCAAATGCAGATGACAAGAATTCAAGTGGGCAAGGAAAAGATTTAGAATTGGATGAATATCAAGCTATTGGTTCATAGTCAATTCCTTTCTTTAAACTATGAAGAAATCATATTTTAGCAATACCAATCTATTTAACAAGGATTGCGCTTTTTGCAAGAGTATAGTAATGAATTCGACAAAATGAGAACCCATGTGCAGTTGGCAAAAATAGAAGACCGGGTTATTAATCGTTATTTAATGGGTTTGAGGCCAAATATAAGAAATTTGATGGAACTATAACCTTGTTAAACACTAATTAGTTTTGTTCAATTGGCTACAAAGGTTGAAAGTCAACAAAAGAGGTCCAGCAACTACCTTAATCAAAGTGTGATGGGACATGGCCAATCAACGGAAACTCGAGGTTAAGATATCAAACAAAAGTCAGTGGCAACAATTGGTGACATGTAGAATCCTAAATTAATAATTAATTTCTAAGGTCGCAGTTAAGGCCAAGATCATGTAACAATAAGAAATTATGCATCTGAAAGTGGTAGAAACTCAACTCAGTTTGTTAGTCGGAGAATATTTTATTACAAATGCAAAAAAGAGAGTCACAAATCTTTTGATTGCAGAAAACAATCTAGCAACTTGCTGTTTGATGAAGAAGAAAGTGAGAATGATGGTGTTAAGGGGACAAATGTTGAATCTCAAGAAATGAAGGGTAGTTGGAATTCATAGAAGATAATTGCATATGAGGACCACGATCTTCCTAATTTAGTCATATGTTGCACCATACTAACATTGAAAGTATTAAAATGCGATTGGAGAAGAAATAATTTTTTTTTAAATGCTCATCACATGGCAGATTGTACAATCTTATCATTGACTAGTGGAAGTTATAAGAATCTTGTATCTAAAGAAATGGTGACAAAGTTAAACCTAAAGGTGTTACCACATCCAATGCCATATCATATAGCTTGGTTCAAGAAATGAGGTGAAGTAAAAGTCATATAATAGTGCATTATTCCATTTTCTATAGGAAAAAATTATTTAGACAAGGATTTATGTGATGTTGTTAATATGGAAGCTTGCCACCTGTTATTGGGCAGACCATGACAATCACATAACAAAATTGTTCAATATGGAGAGAAGAATGTTTATGCATTCTACAAAAATAGAGCTACGTTTGTACTTGCCCCAATGTAAAATGAAGACTTTACTAAGTCAAAGATGGTGCATGAACAATCTTATTTGAGTACTCGCAATTTTCTAAATGAATGTGAATTTAATGGAGTTGCATATTTGTTGGCAAAAGTGTTGGAGTTGGTGCTCTAATACTAATATCTTTTGTATGAATTATTGATTATTTATACAAGTTTATACATTTTCGAGATCATTCTTTTATACATATATGATATTTAGATTTGTCTTTTACATTACTTATTGGTAATTTGAATTAGTTCAAATTAATGAATATAATTGATAAAGACCCAAAAAACTATATATTATAGTGAATATGATAACAAAGAGTTGTTACATTGAGACAAATTCACTATATAGTATATTTGCAAAAAGATTCCTGATTATAGGTTTACTAATATAGGCCGGTTAATAAATCGGATAGACTAGCACATGTAATGTATTTTGATATATTCAAATGGTTTATTTCAATGAATTATAACATTGGGAAAGGTTGTACATATATGTGAGTGAGTGCTCATTGAAGAATGGGTTCACTGAATTAACTCATCAAAGACTCTTGATAAACATTTCACAAAACTGTCAATAAGAGCTCCTTCCGAGTTGAATAGGCATATGTGATCTTTTGATTTAAGATGCCACAGTGATCTTGTGTATAATCCTCTATTTTTAAATGTTGTCACAAGTCTTTCATGATCTGATCTCTGAATGGTTACTAGAAATAGACTGACACATATGGAGGTTGGTGTCAATAAATGATCTGTTATTTCATGTGGTTGGGATGAATATCCTGTGATCTTTAGAATCACATTGCATTCAATTTCTTATTAAAGTAGTCATTGAAAATAAGTTTCTAATGTTGAAGGTAAAATTAGAAAAGAGTTTCTAAATATTATCTACCCAGTGTGAATCTAAAGTTAAAGTAAAGTTGAGTGCAATATATAAATTTGACTGTATAATTTACGTCTATAAACTCAACTAAGATATTAGATGACAGAAAGAATATGTGGATGCGGTAACTCAATTTGTATAGTTCACAAGAATTCATGTTATTGGGATCGCCATAATATATAAGTGGACGTCACTCATGGACTTATAGAAAATTTATATATGACAAATGTATGTAAACTTAGCAAGTCACACAACTTAGAGTGTGAACACTAGAGGTTTGATTAACATTTATCATCAAGAGTTGGTAAAGATAATTAATGAATTAGTCATGATATGATTATAATAGTTTATTAAATGGACAAATGTGTAAACATTAAGCATGATGTGTAAGCTTTAAGCATGAATTGTAAATGTTAAGCATGATGTGTACATTTAAGCATGATGAGTAAACATTAAGCACTATATGTAAATGTTAAGTATGATGTGTAAACATTAAGCACGATGTATAAACAAATGTGATGACAAAGTTTTGTAATATTTTGACTAGTGTAAAGCTTTGTGATATATGTTAGAAAATCATTCGGTCTTGAACACTATATAAACTCAATTGAGTTTTGGTTTTAGACATTGGAAAAAAATTGGTCCTAAACTGTTATTACTTCTGAAACTTCTCTACCACTTTTGAGAATTGAGATTCTTTTATTACAGAGCTCCTAGTTGACAAATTAGAGATCATCCTCTAGTGGAGGTTCTGCTAAAATAAGCAATTGTTACTTAAAACTAATATCAGTAACCAGCAATGTATGATTTACTGTTTAATTAATTTTTTACTTTGATAATTATTATCTTAATCTATACAGGTAAGTAGCGTACTTATATGGTTATATGCATGTCAAGGAAGGTTCTGTCACTAAGGCTATAATACCTAAGGAGTTTGGTTTTTAAGTGAGACTGTTGTGATCCAATCGGTTTTTCCTAGGAGCCTACCTAGTGTACATTTGCATACATATGTAAAATCATATTTAGTTTTAATAATAAAATATATTTTATTATTTTTTCGCTTTCATTTATTTTAGTAACTATAAAATAAATTATTATTTGTGTATCTATATCACTTCTATTGTGTACCTATAGTAAATAAGGCTTAACTCAAATACATTAATAAAAAGAAGTCGTGGATAAAATACAAGGTATTTTTACTAAAGTGAGACCATTGCTAAAGAAGTTTTCAGAGGTATTTCCTATGGAATTACTAAGTGGATTTGTAAACCCTGTTCTTAAAAAACATGAGTAAAATGGTCATTTAAGGATATTTAATATCACAAGCGCATGATTTAAGATTTATTTGACACATTAACAAGGCTTAGGAGAACTTAAGTTGACTTAATGAAATAATTAATATAGATTTAGTTGTATTTTTCAAAAACTGAAAAAAGAACCAAATTGCAAAATTTCATAGACTAAATCGCAAGATTTTTAAACAGTAAAAAATTGAGTTACTGTAGTAAAGGCACTGTAGCGGATACTATAGCACGAAAACGGTCAACCATATTCAGGAACAGTCAACCGGCAGAAGCAATGTCGAGGATACTGTAGTACTCCGATCGACCGGCAGTAAGGGTGTTTGATGACACTGTTTACGGCACTTTAGTGCTGTTCACTACACTGTTCATCTCAAAAATATAGTTTTTTCAAGATTTTTCTATGATTTTGAGGATATTTTAGTCTTTTCACCCCATTGTCTATATAAACCCAAGCCACCTCGCACTTGTTTCACGTTTTTTTCTCTCTTAAAATACCCAAAACCTATTTTTCTGTCTCTAAATACCCTCTCTCACTTTTCTCTTCGATTTCTCATTTTTCTTCTGATTAAATTCAAAAATTTTACTACTAAATGAATCCTCATCGTATTCTCTTCGCATTAGTACCACATTTGGACTAGAAGACGTGAAAATAAGCGAAAAAGAAAAATGAGTTTCGAGGTAAAATTGGGGCTTTTGCATTTAAGCGATAAATTGAAATTTCTAAGGGTTTGAACAAGTTACCGGTAAGTCAAATAACTCAATACAAGCATGATTTTTAGATTTTGAGTATATTGAAATATGTATGTTACCGTTTATCAAAAATTTTTTGGTTAATTTTGCATAGGAAACGTGGAATTGTGTTAAATGATGAGATTTATGTTTTATAGTGATAATTGGAAGTATATGACGGCAAATATACATTGATTCGTCATTGGAATAGTTGTATTTATATTTGTCGAAAATATAAATTGTGTAAAATTGCGATAAATGAAAATTATGATGACATATACGTGTTGAATGTTGTTGAGTATATGTAGAGTCATCTTGGACGTAAATGCATAATTTGGAATATTCACGGCCATAGGATTCCATTGTTGAAAATTGAATAAATAGTCTCATAATATAATATATGTCAAATTAAGGAATTGTGGACATGCATACATGAACTTCACATTTAGGTGCATGTTATAATGACTTAGAACATTGAAATTAATAAACCTATGTATGTGTGATATTAGGCACCGAATACATAATAATTGAACCTAGTGGGCGTAAAGATTAATTGTGGGAGTGTTGACCCTCCCTTACGTGAGTAGATTTTAAACATGTTTTTATGTTTTTAAACTATTTTATGGACTTACTGTTTTATGAATTAAGTAATAGCTATTTGTTGTTGATATGAAATACATGCAATGGCCTGTTATTGATTTAATATGTGAGTGGCCAGGAGGCATGATTTGAAATTGAAAATGTATGTTTATATTGACATTGAGAATGAAATGAATTGATTTTGAATATATATATATATATGTGTGTGTGTGTGTGTGTGTGTGTGCTTGTGGCATTGTAATGGTGATATGGCCGGGAGGGCCAACAGTTGTATGTGACTGTAGCTACAAGATAGTAGTCTAGGGATAAACCTATGAGAGGCCGCCTAGGTGAGTGCACCGTAGGTGGGGCAGTTATATGGATGGATATGATGATAGGGAGTTGCCCACTTGTGGGATTGTCGGGGACAGTCATGAGTATCACCATATGACTACTCGAGGCGAACGTCAGTGGTAGGTAGATTTGAAAATGTACATGCTTTCCTTATATTAAAAAGAATATATTTTAACAAATGAACATTGTTTTCTTTGCATAGAGCCCGCTGACGATCTCGGGATTACCATGGCCAAGGTAATCATCGAGAACAGAAGCTAGCTCAATAATTTGAATGACAGACCATGTTTTTATCAACATAAAATTGTTTTATGTGTATTAACAATTGTTTTATTAAACTATATTTTTGTCTACTCACGGAGTATATCCCTATATACTAACCCCCCTCACCTTCTAGTTTTCAGGAGATCGATATTAAGAAGAGTATTGTGCTAGTGGTGGTGATCAATAAAGGGTGTAACGCCCTCAGGTATTAGTTTTATCCCGACTCTCAGACTGACTAGATTGGTCCACTGGGCTTAACTTTGTAAAACCTTGTATGTATATATTTATAAGTTGAAATGATGAAATTTGATGAGTATTTTACATGTATCTTAAAATTTAATATGTATTCATTGTGGAATGATTTGAAAACTATCTCCGAGAGACATATATATACATGGAAATATTTTATGAATTGTTTTGGAAATTACTTTGAGATGCATGTAAACATACAGGGAACAGGTACCCAAGCAGTCTTATAAGCTTGAGGGACATGTTCAAGGATAAGAATGTGTCTCAAGGGTCTATGGCGGTCGTCATGTGTGAACCCCACGGGCAGGGGCGTGACAAGATTGCCTCCAAAAAAAGGCATTCAACACCATATTGACCTTGTACTAGGAGTTGTCCTTCCTAAGCTACCACATTACATAATACTTCCAAAAGAACATGAAAAACTTCAAAAACAAGTTAAAAATTATTGAAAAATGGATTTATTAAAGAATCAGTGAGCCTTTGTGCAATTCTAGCCCTTTTGACTCCAAAAATAAATACGGCACGTGCGTGGTTGATAAATTCTGTACACCTTTACCAAGAATCCAAAGGAAAGGTGTTAAATATTGGTTTCTATACATCTCTACCAGTTCTAACAACACCTTAAGATGATGTAAGCATGGATTTTGTATTGAGGCTGCCTATAAGTCAACAAATGAATGCATTCCATATTTATGGTGGTTAACAGATTCTCAAAAATGGCTTATTTCATTTGTTACAAAAGAACCATAGATGCATCAAATATAACGAATCTTTATTTTCAAGAGATTGTGCGGTTACATGGCATCCCAAAGTCAATCACATCATATTGAGACTCTAAGTTTCTCTCACATTTTTAAAGAACTTTATGGAAGAAACTTGAAACTAAGTTGTAGTACAATAGTTTTCACTATCCTCAAACAGATCTACAGACAAAAATTGTTAACAAAAGCTTGGGAAATCTTTTGAGATGCCTTATTAGTACAATTCCTAAACAATGGAAGGCTGTGGTGGCATAAACAAAATTTGGTTACAATTATTCTAAAAATTATATCATAGAAAAAAATTCTTTTGAAATTGCTTATGCGAGACAACCTAGGCATTTCTATGATTTAGTTCATTTACAAGAAATAGTAAAAAGCAACTTCAAGGGAAAAAATATGGTTAATACAATCAAGGAACTGCATAGAGAAACCAAACTAAAGATTGAAGAATCAAATATCAAGTACAAGAAATTTGAAGACCAGAGAAGACATGCCTAAAGCTTTATGCAAGGAAAGATTTCCAATCGGCACTTATTTGAAGATAAGTAAAAAAAGATTGGGTCATATAAAATTATAAAGAAAATGCTTGTGAAGTTGACTTGCCAAAATACATGGGTATTGATTTTACATTTATTGTCTCAAATTTGTATCCATACTATGGCTAAGAAATGGGAGAAATCACCGGTAACACCAAACTTATGGGCTAGTTTCTTCCAAGGAGGAGGGAATAATGCAAGCATTAATAGTTAATTTAGAAGTAATTAACGAAGTCAAAAGTCAAGTCCTAGTTTAAAGGAAAAATTATCAAGAGTCAAAATTCAATCTTGTTCTTTGTAATAATTAGTAAAAAAAGTCTAGAAAAACTATAAGTTGTAGAGGTATCCTTGAAAACATTAAAGACAGTTGTAATTTTGTACTATAAAAGAAGGCAGGATATAGTGAATAAAATCAAAGTTTTACAGCAAAAAAATATTAGTGTTTTCAAGAATTTGCTAAAGTTATTATTCTAATGGTTTTTCCAAATTTTCTTTTTTAAGAAATCTTATATCCAACAGTGTTTGGAGTAAAATTATTTCTAAGATTTTTGATATAGTAAATTGTACAATTTTCTATTTACATCACTAAGTATGTGTATGTATCAAGGTTCTACATACACATGCATGTGTATGCGCTCATGCAGACATGTATGCGAGAGAAAAAAATTGAAAATATTGCTAGCACAAGAATAAAATGAAAGCTTCCAGAATCTAAATTAGATTGACTAACCTTCATGTAGAAATAGTGATAACATGTTCACCAGTATTGGTCAATAGAGCTGCAAAGCTTATCAAAGCACCAAATACATTTTGTAGAGCTCTGACAACGGCCCTTCTCCTGCCAATAATCCCTGTAGATGGCCTATCAGAAAAGAGTAGTCTGAATGCAACTTCTTGTTTTTTGTCTTTCGTGTCTAGGATGGGGTCTATATTATCATCTGTTGATGATGAATAAAATGTTGAAGCACTATTTACAAAATTTCCAGTCAAAGATTGTCCTAAGGAAAGGTAATGGAAAATTGTGTGTGAATTAGGGCAATCACTATAGTGAACTTTCACAATTGGACTGTTTAGCAGTGCCAGTTGTTTTCCCTTTGAAGGCCAATCTTATAGACAAGCAATTATAACAACCAGTGCTTTCTTTATAGCCAAAGTTCCATCAATAATCTGCTATAGTATCAATGAAATTTCAATGTGGATAGTGTAGATAATGTTGACCTTGGTGTCACACAAACTCATGCACTCATATTTTGATGATAACAAATATATTAATTCAATCAAGCAAATGAA